>CM065120.1:38230000-38655000 GCA_033026305.1 Cirrhinus molitorella
CTTATTATTCATTTTTATTGACTTATTATTTATTATTATTACTACTAGTATTTACATTTATTATGCATTTATGTACTTCTGTATTCTTATTAACTTTTTATTTTTCATAAAAGATTAAAAATCTTTGCAACCCCAGATAAATGTATAATTATTATTATTAATATTACTATTATTTGGATTACTTTTACTTTTTATTATTATTTGTGTGCTTTTTTTATTCTTATGAACTTTTTATATTTTTATTTATTGTATATTTTTAACTTTTTTTATTTTTCATAAAAGATTAAAATTGTTTGCATTTCCAGATTAATAAAGTATTATTATTATTATTATTATTATTAATACTAGTTAAATGCAATTTATTATTCAATTTGTATTATTTCCTTATTCATTCATAATATTTACTTTTATTATTTACTTTTTATTTATTAGTCATTTTTATTTATTAATTCATTTTTATTAACTTTTTATTTATCTATTTCATATGAGATGTTTTGCAACCACAGATAAATGCATTATTATTATTACTACTATTACAGTAATATAATAATGTTATTATAGTTGTATTATGATGCATAATTATTATTACATAATTATTACTAGTAATATTTTATTAATTATTATTAATATTAATAAATTTTTGTATTAATATGGGGCATGCATACAAAGTATATTGCACGACATGACAATCTGACCAATGCATTACAAGTATGCGATCCACTGTATGTGTACAACATGAGGCAGTAACAACCCCAGGTGTATTATTATTAATCCTATTTTTATGATAACTGTGGACAAGGCCTTCGAGATATTAATTAGAATTCAGTGTAAAGTAAGATGCAATCAGCGGAATATCTGTCTTGATTTACTCTTGATAAGCTGTTCCTGCTGGTTCATGACCGTCAGCAGATGCTGATAATGTTCCAGCTGCTGCTGGTGTCTGTTGCATAAAGGCCTGTTATCAGTCCTCCATGAACTTCAGTCCCAAACGTCAGCGCCAGCCTCCTTCACACCCCAGTGACTCACATAAACATTAGACCACTACCAGACCACTTCACACTCACATACAGTCCTTCTGAGAGAGATCAGACTGATCAGGCAGTTCATTTCAGTGCACTGATCCGCTTCTTCACACGTATGACTCAGTATTTACATAATAATCTCATTTCATGAAAAATGTAGATTTACTTTCATGCAGTAAAATGTTTGTTTACATGATATAAAGTTTAATGCTATCACTCTAATTGAGATCTTCCTTGTTTTTGTGCCATAAAAATGCTTATCTGTTTATAAAAATTATATAATACATCTATTATCAAAAGTCATTGCTCTTTTAGCTACTTGAAAAAATGTTGGTGAGTCTGAGCATCCTGACGCAGCTACACTGGCTCAACCAATGGCGTGAGTTGGGGGCGGGGCTAACCGTTTGACTGACCAACAGCAGATGGGGGAGTGTTTGGGAAACTTGTTTGAAAACTTTGTTTGCAGATCCACTTAGTGATTTAGCAGTGGAGGAATCACATAGCTTAACTTTATTCAGCTTACACTGATGATATTAATGGTTTAATTTAGAATTATATCTGTCTGAATTATTATCATTATTATTATACACTACCGGTCAAAAGTATTTGAACAGTAAGATTTTTAATGTTTCTTCTATTCTGCTTATCAAGCCTGCATTTATTTGATCCAAAGTACAGCAAAAACAGTAAAATTGTGAAATATTTTTACTATTTAAAATAATTGTTTTCTATTTGAATATACTTAAACATGTAATTTATTCCTGTGAATTGTCAGGCTCATTACTCCAGTCTTCAGTGCCACATGATCCTTCAATAATCATTCTAAAATGTTGATTTGCTGCTCAAGAAACATTTTTATTATTATAATTATCAACCGTTGAGTAATTTTTTTTTTTCAGGATTCTTTGATCCAAAGATCAGCATTTATCTGAAATAAAAAGTTTTTGTAACATTATACACTATCCTATACTATTTAAAAGCTTGGAGTTGGTATAATATACATATTTTTTTAATTATAGAAATTCATATTTTTATTTACCTAGGATGCTTTAAATTGATCAAAGGTGGCAATAAAGACATTCACAATGTTACAAAAGATTTCTATTTGAGATAAATGCTGTTCTTCTGAACTTTCTATTCATCAAAGAAACCTTTAAAAAATTACTCAGCTGTTTTCAACATAATAATAATAATAATAAATGTTTTTGAGCAGCAAATCAGAATAGTAAAATGATTTCTGAAGGATCATGCGACCGGAGTAATGATGCTAAAAATTCAGCTTTGAAATCACAGGAGTAAATTACATTTTAAAATATTCAAATGTATATATATTAAAAAAGTTATTTTAAATGGTTAGAATATATCAAAATTGTACTGTTTTTGCTGTACTTTGGATAGGAAGAGACTTTTAAACATTAAAAATCTTACTGTTCAAAAACTTTTGACTGGTAGTGTACATTGAATGCAAATTTAGTGGTTCTTTTTATATTAATGAATCAACGAAGAACCATATCTGTCTCAAGAATTATTATTATTGTGATACATGCCATCGAAGAACCATTTTTGGTTCCACAAAGAACCATTTAGTCAAAGGTTCTTTAAAGAACAATCTGAAGAGTTCAGATGCAAAAGCCTCTAAATCCATCTGACGTCTTTCTTTAAAAAAATAAATAAAATATCAGGCTCTAATGTATAGGTCAGTACTGGTGCTTCTGATTGGGCTGAGGCTGGGATTTTAGCGAGTTTGAAGTAAAAGTATTTGGACGTATAATATGTGTCGAGAGCATTCACTCAGTATCATTATGTCATTTTTGACCAAGGTGGCTTTTTTTGCATCTGAACTCATCTCTTTCTTACCTTTTTTATAATCTAAAGAGCCTTCTTTCCTAAAGAACCGTCCTTTCCTTTCCTTTTCACCACAAAGAACCTTTTGTGAAACAGAAAGGTTCTTCAGATGTTTGAGGTTCTTTATGGAACCATTTAGACAAAAAAAGGTTCTTCTATGGCATCGTGAAGCACCATTATTTGTAAGAGTATAGAATAATAACTGTATTATTGTTAGTATTAGCATTAGTATTATACACTTTTATTTAATTAAAATATGAATTTAGCATTTATCGTTTTTGGTGATTTAGTGATTAAGAAATCAACAGATTTTTAATGATATTAATGATTCAATTTAGAACCATATCTGTCTGTTTAATGCTATTTGTTTATTGTTTTATAGTTAAGGATCATAGATGTCGTATTGCGTTTGAAGGCGTGCAGTGAGGGATGCTTCAGAATTCAGCTGAACTCCTGCATGTTTTCCTCCATCTGTTAAACAGAAACGCATATACATTCTTAGAGCTTTGTTTTGGCTCATATTTGTCTGTTTCCCACCCTGCCATGAAGCCAATCAGCTTTCAAACCCTGCAGGACTGTCCCAGCATTGCGATTGGCTGACAGCTTTGTTGAGCTCCTTCAGTGCATTAAGTAGCTATATTATAAACATCTGCAGTCAGTGGTAAATGGTTGCTTATCAGTTATTGCATGCATTGGCTGTTTCTGTATGTTCCTATATTCTAAATCCCTTAACCCTAAACACACTACAAACAACTACCTTACTATCAATAAGCAGCAATTTAGGAGATTATTGAGGGAGAACTGTTAGTTAACAGTGAATATGTGATCCTTAATCTAAAAGGTTACCACATATTTCTATAATTAAACGAATGTTTTTACACACAGACTCACTGTTTGGTGATGGTTAAGCATGCTTGAGTCATTTATTGATGCTGCGCATGTTAATGTTCCTGTTAATGACAGCAGCATCCTCAAACTGTTCAAGTTTTCGACAGCTTTGTGTTCACTGGTTACCTAAGCACTTGTTTATCTGGATGTGGGATGTTTTTGGACCTTACTCTGTGCTGGAGGGTGGACTTTGTGTCGGCCAGTAATCTTTCCCAGAGGAACACCTCCCTGAGCGGAGAAGGAAAAGCCTCTCTTGGATAACCATATATAAAGAAAGACAGAATGTGTCCTCATCCCTGCAAAGCTCCAGTTATCGTCCTGTCACTCCATCAGACAGAGGAACTCAATCACAGGTCAGTTCATCATGTTTGTGTGTGATCTAGATTTAATAATATAATGCAGTATTATGTAAAAAAACAAAAACAAACAAACAAAAACAATGTAAATAGAATTATTTTTTTATAAAAATCTAAATTTGGTGTTTTAATTTGCATGCAATGTATTATTTTTAGGTAGCAAAAGCGTACAAAATAAGATTACCATTTGCATATGTTGTAAATATTTACACCTGGTGTCAAAAGCTTTGACTGAATTTATATTTCTGACAGTTTTAAATAATTTTGATCAAAAGGCAGCTGAGATGCTTGAAATTGCTATTGTAGACAATTATAAATTGTGCCTACATATGAAGTTTTAATGGATGAGAAATAGAGTCTGCTTTATTCATTCGTATGCATGCAATACATTTATGCAATAAATGTGTGCAGTATAATGCAAATGCTTTCAGTTATTTAAAAGCATCCCAGGATGCAATTGGTTGATGAATGACCAGAGTGAGAAGAGGTCAAAAATGAGAGTTTTTATTTGTGACACAGCCACATTTTTGACCTACAGTTTACTGTATGTCACGCATTTTATAATAACATGCAGTGACTCTTTTGTGTGTGTTTTTGACAGCTGTCACTATGGTGGGTCTGAAGCCATCCGATATTCCCCCTCCTCTGGGTGTGAAAGTTCTCAGTGCGGGAACGGCCGCCTGCATCGCTGATTTAGTCACCTTCCCTCTGGACACCGCAAAAGTGCGGCTACAGGTACAGACTTCAACTCAGCATCTCACCACAACAAATGACCTGCTTTGCTTTTGGATCTGTTACATTTGCACCAATTTATTATTAAGAAACATATGGATAATTGTAAATGTATACTTTTTTTTAAGATTTCTGAAGGTGAAAATGTAAAAATAATAATCAAAATTGCTTTGAAAATATAATGATGGTGAATATGATTCAGTTTTAAATTACATAAATATTATATTATATATTATACATTATAAATATGATAATATATGATGCATTATATATTTTTGCACCCATAATATATCTATGATGGTAATAAAACTATATAATAATCTGATTTTGTTATGCATTTATTTAATCCAAAATACAGTACAATTTTGAAATATTTGTACTATTTAAAATAACTGCTTTCTTTTTAACTATATTTAAAAATATATATTTTCAAAGCTGAATTTTTAGCATCATTACTGCAGTCACATGATCCTTCAGAAATCATTCTAATATTCTGATTTGCTGCAAAAAAAAAAACATTTATTATTATTATCATTATTATTATTATGTTAAAAACAGCTGATTATAATTAATTCAGGTTTCTTTGATGAATAGAAAGTTCCGAAGAACAGCATTTATCTGAAATAGAAATCTTCTGTAACATTATAAATGTCTTCATCATCACTTTTAAGTCTTAATTTCTATAATTTCTTTCCAAAAAAAATATATATATATACTGACTCCAAGCTTTTGAATGAAATAGTGTATAATGCGTTTTATTTCAGATAAATGCTGATCTTTGGATCTTTTGATTCAAAGAATCCTGAAAAAAAAATGTCCTTGACTGTTTTAAATATTGATAAAAATAATAATAATAAATAGCAAATCATCATATTAGAATGATTTCTAAAGGATCATGTGAGACTGAAGATTGGAGTAATGATACTGAAAATTTTGTTTTGATCACAGAAATAAATGCATTTTATAATACATTCAAATAGAATGCAGTTACTATTTTTTTGAATAGTAAAAATATTAAAAAACATTTTACATCTCCATTCTCACACAGTCTCTATGTTTTGTTCCAGATCCAGGGAGAGAAAGCGACGACAGGCGCAGCTAAAGGCATCCGGTACAGAGGGGTGTTCGGCACCATCAGCACCATGGTGAGAACGGAGGGGCCGCGCTCTCTCTACAACGGACTAGTCGCGGGTCTTCAGAGACAGATGGCCTTCGCTTCCATACGAATCGGCCTCTACGACAACGTCAAGAGCTTCTACACGCGGGGCAAAGACAGTACGTTCATAGAAAAGTGAAGAATGACAATACTGAGATTAAAAAGAAACATCTAAAACGAGGTTAGGGTGACCACCTGCATGCATTCTTTTGACTTTTAAAAGGTACATAAGGTACCCTTTAGGTTTCACCTAATCTCATGTTAATCCTGAGTACCTATAGAGTAGTACTGCATCCTTAATATCTCCAAAAATCTTTGGTTTTATCATATTTATAAAAGAAAAATACAGCTTTCCGATTTTCTCTGGAGAAAGCCAAGCTTCTGGAGGCACGCCGTGTGCGGAGTTAAGTTCGACTGCTCCATCTTTCAGTATCAAACTATGTGCAAATCCAGTGTCGAACTGGGCCTTGTATATGAAACGTTCGCCAACAAACACACACTTGCAAAACTCCATTGCTGCCCCGGAAAAATGAACTGCATCCACTGTTCACGTAACGCTGGGTTCTTCGGGAAGCTGAGCAAAGTTATCTTTGCCTTACAACCAAAACCACACTTCTTTAGAGACATTCACACTTTTCTGGGAGAAATGCTCATATAAGGAGTTACACCACCGATTACCTCATTAAAGCCACGCTCCAAAAAAACAGCCGAAACTTGTACCAACCCGGAAGTAAGATTTTCGGCAAAGAAATTCTCCGTCATTCGTCTAAATTATTTTTTAAAACTTTGGCCATGTTTAGCATGAGAATCCAACTCTATAACACTGTAAACAACTCTGAATATACAAAACACCATTGTACCCCCCTTTAAGAAAGCTTTTTATTTATTCACTCATCATCAAGTGATCTAGCCACCGACGGAAACGGACGAGCGCACACGGAAAAACACGATATTATCCATTAATTTTAACCAATAAAAAGCTTTCAGACGCGACTTTCTTCTTATTCTAATAGTTCGTTTGGGGCGGTTTCTGAGCGAGCGCAAATCTATTCTCTCGCAGGCGGATTTTCTTCACCCTCACATAAAACGGACGTGCTTTCTCTCGCTTACATGTGCGCGCTCAGAAACATAAATAAGCACGTATGACAACGGATGTAAATCAGTTTTTATATAGCATAACAATCGAAAATGTATCTGTCTCACACATGTCCTGCTAAATCACATCTATTGCCAGGTGGTCATCCTAGAAGAGGCTAATTCTTGATTGAAAGTGTAGGGGTCTCCTATTTTATGGATCGGTAATTTTTGCCTTGCAGACCCCAACGTGGGCATAAGGATCCTGGCGGGCTGCACCACAGGAGCGATGGCCGTGTCCGTGGCTCAGCCCACAGATGTGGTGAAGGTGCGTTTCCAGGCCCAGATGAACCTGCAGGGTATGGGCAGACGCTACAATGGCACCATGCAGGCCTACAGACAGATCTTCCAGCACGAGGGGCTCCGAGGATTGTGGAAAGGTGTGCTTTCTGTGTATAAAAGCTTGTGTTTTTGTCACGCCAGCTCTGTCTTTGCTTAAGCTGCAGCGGCACTTATGACCCTAATGAATGTCTTGTTTATATCTGCTGTGTTTTCATACAGGAACTCTTCCCAACATCACGAGGAACGCTCTGGTCAACTGCACTGAACTGGTGTCCTACGATCTCATCAAGGAAGCCATTCTGAAACATAAACTCCTGTCAGGTACGAAAACTCACAGCGGGAATCAGGATCAGAAACCTAAACAAGTCGGAGTCTCGGTTTTATTTAGCATTTTTATTAGGTAGGAGCTAGAATCATTGAAATCGTAAAACATGATTTCAGCAGACAGCGTTTCGCAGTAAATCAGGCCATGAGTCCATGAGGAGACGCAGCTGAAGCGTCTGTGATTGGATTAAAGCTCACACAGCCTTCCTTCAACGCTAATAACTAGTGCAAGAGGTGTTTGAATAAACCGGTACAAACCACTTTCACCAGATAAGATAGTACTGGTGATCAGGTCATGCATCAGCACTTCTGTAGAAAGGCCTGTAAAACCAGGGCAAAGGTGTGATGAGGTCTGCGCACACACAAACACACACAGAGTCTGACATTGTCAACACCAGTGTTGATGCTGTTAGCTCACACCAATAAACTTAGTTTTACTGCTGTAATCAAGTAAAATATAACTATTAAATGAGACACTTATCGTGATGAGACAAAATTAGAAATTAGATGTTGCCTTTGGCAACTAAGTTTTAAAATGACTAAAAACTGAAATAAAAATGATAATTAGAAATGTTTAAAAAATGACAAGCTCATAACAAAAATTAAGATGAAAACAAGTACAAATGTATTCAAAAGTTTAATGAATACTGTAATAGTATATACATAATAGTTCATCGTGACACATCATTTACATACAGTACATAATAAATACAAAATTCACACATGATATGTGACCCTGGACCACAAAACCAGTCTTAAGTAACACTGGTATATTTGTAGCAATAGCCAAAAATACATTGTATGGGTCAAAATGATAAATTTTTCTTTTATGCCAAAAATCATTAGTATTAAGTAAAGATTATGTTCCATAAAGATATTTAGTAAATTTCTGATTAGTAATATGCATTGCTAAGAAATTCATTTGGAAAAGATTTTTTTTTGCACCCTCAGATTCCAGATTTCAAATAGTTGTATCTCAGTCAGAATATTCTAACAAACCATACATCAATGGAAAGCTTATTAATTCATCTTTTCATGTGATGTATAAATCTCAATTTTAAAAAAAAACAAACAACTTTAGTAAACTATAAAATTACCGTTAACTAACATTAAAATGTTGTAGAAGTGTTGTTCATTCTGTTCGTGTTAACTAATGCAGTTAACTAATGATCCTTACTGTAAAGTGTTACCAATAAAACACTAAAAACAACTCTACACCAGTAGTCTACACCAGACACACTGAAAAAAAACCAAACAAACAAGAGAAACTCTTGGCTGAAAGCACAAACTCTATTTGCAGCAGTCATTTAATTTCACTAACACTTATTCGTGTTTTTTCATCACAGACAATCTCCCGTGTCATTTCGTGTCTGCGTTCGGAGCGGGCTTCATCACGACAGTGATCGCGTCTCCTGTGGATGTGGTGAAGACGCGCTACATGAACTCTCCTCCCGGCCAGTACCGCAGCTCCCTCAACTGCGCCTGGACCATGATGACCAAAGAGGGTCCCACCGCCTTCTACAAAGGGTGAGCACCACATACTTAATAATAAAGCATGCTTCTAAATGAACCATACTCTCATAATATGTTGTGTCTGAATTAATCTCTCTGTGTTTGTCCCTCAGTTTCGTTCCGTCTTTCCTGAGGCTGGGCTCCTGGAACGTGGTGATGTTCGTGTCGTTCGAGCAGCTCAAGCGGGCCATGATGGTGTCCAGGGGCAGAATCGAGGCTGCTGCGTAGATCTTCACCTTAAACTAAAATCTTTTTAAACGCATGGACTCACATGAGCGGCTGTTTCAAATTCCTCTGACACTGACAGGACGATGACGAGAACCGGAGCGCAGGCGCGACTTCCAGTTTCACACTTCCGCTTCGGAAGTTAAACAGGCAACGGGATGCACAGTGAGAATCCGATAGAAACGTAACAACCAGCTCACCACTGTCATCCTTTCTCTTCAGGGTAAACCACTATGAAAACCGCTGCTCAACACAACGATTGATACATTGAAATGTAAGGATATTCTGAATCCCCCGCCCCTTGATATGACATGTTAATGTATATAATGTTTATGTAATATTTATGTTTTGTTTAAAGCAGCTATTTACCTTAATGTCTATTTAACCCTAAATATCCAACAAATAACCCTGGAATGACCTAGTGAGATTGCCTCATAACTGGAAACCTATAAACACATAAAGATAAGCATGTATGCTTCAATAAAACACTTTTTACAACTTTCGGATGTCTTTATGCTGACTGTGGGCTTTTTTGTGAGTGATATGCACTTAAAAAAAATCATAAAAAAGTGTCAACAACAAAAAAAAAAACATGATTAACTAGGATGTTTAAATATTTGTTACAAAACCAGTAATAAGGGTCATTTTAATTGAGATGAATGCATCATCTGAAAGCTGAATAACTAAGTTATTGAAAAGTATTGAAATATATGCAATATATCGCCTTTAAAGTCCTAATGAAGTTCTTAGCAATGCATATTACTAATCAAAAATTAAGTTTTGATTTATTTATGGTAGGAAATTTACAAAATATCTTCATGGAACATGATCTAGTTAATATCAGATAAGAAAAATCCTATTAGAGCAACTTTAAACAGTTTGAACCATACAATGTATTTTTGGCTATTGGCTATTTATGGCTTCAAATACTGTATGCCTGTGCTTTTTAAGATGGGTTTTGTGGTCCAGGGTCACATTTATGGTATTATGCATTAATCACACATATGTTCTTAAAATATATATATATATAAATCCCATTTTGTGAAATTCAACATTATAACATTTGTAACAGCATTTTGCTAATTCATGTGGATTTTATGACCATATTAAATGTGGCTCTTCATGTGAAATATGATTTATAAAAAAGCATCTCTCTTCACAAAACTCTTCAGTTAATCATGATGCAAGTATGAAAAATACAAATAATTTACTTAAACATTAAAATATAATGGCATCATGCGTTAAATACATGCATTAATCTCACTCACTAACACACGCACGTAAAATTTTATATATGATAAAATTATCTAGTAAAGGCAAAAAGATGAATCAAAATTATTTAAATAAGCAGTAAGCAGTTGAAAGACCTAAAATCTGAAAATATAAACTGCAATGATTGAATTTAACTACCCACATAAAAAAAGATTATTTTTAATAATGGAGAAAAAAAGATTCAATCAAAATGAAATAAGCGGTAAGCAGTTATAAGACAGAAAACATTTTGACCTAAAATCTCAAAATAACCTGCATTCATTGAATTTAATTACCCATTTTCTTAAAAAAAATATTTTACTA
Organism: Cirrhinus molitorella; assembly: GCA_033026305.1. Lineage (NCBI taxonomy): Eukaryota > Metazoa > Chordata > Actinopteri > Cypriniformes > Cyprinidae > Cirrhinus > Cirrhinus molitorella. Next base: position 38,241,052 of record CM065120.1, read on the forward strand.
AATAAAATTTTGAAAAAAGATGAAATCAAAATTATTTAAATAAGCGGTAAGCAGTTATAAGACAGAAAACATGCATATTTTCATATAGATTTTGACCTAAAATCTGAAAATATAAACTGCATTAATTGAATTTAATTAGCCACTTAAAAAAATTATTTTACTAAATAAAAATGGAAAAAAAAGATGAAATCAAAACTACTTAAATAAGCGGAAAGCAGTTATAAGACAGAAAACATGCATATTTTCATATAGATTTTGACCTAAAATCTGAAAATATAAACTGCATTAATTGAATTTAATTAGCCACTTAAAAAAAAGTATTTTACTAAATAAAAATGGTAACACTTTACGTGTCATTTGTTACCATTACTTAATCTATTAACTAACATGAACAATACATTTATTACAGTATTTATTCAAAATCATTCATTGTTTGTGCATGTTAATTCACAGTGCATTAACTAGCGTTAACAAACGACTTGTGATTTTAATAATGCATTAGTAAATGCTGAAATTAATATTAACTAAGATTAATAAATGACGTAGAAGTATTGTTCACTCTTTGTTCATGTTAACTGTTAACCGTATATCAAACTATTTTACATTTTATTGACAAACCTCTAATGAAAAGAAGGAAACACTGTATTTGAATATTCAGTCACTAATTTTATTCTTCAACATTAGGTATGAATCCAACACTATAAAATTAATTGGGTCATCAGGAATAAAAAGGTACATCTTCAAAAGCAAACACCGTTTATAAATAAGACAACGACACAGTGTCACTTCGACGTTTGTGCATACAAATGCTGTACTTTGGAATTGATTTGAGGTCTGAATAACAATATTCACAAAACAGATTCGATATTAAATACTGGTTATAGGCCACATCAAAGAATTGTGCAGACGATGACGGGTGCGGGGTTTAATAGAACTTAAACACACTTTAACATGCAAAGAGGTTGAGGAGAAAACAACTTCCTAACATCTTGAGAACAAAAGTCAGCGTCCTGAGATGGGTAAACATGAAGAAGCAGGAGCCACATGACCACGACCAAAATGTTCAAGTGTGAAGGGAATTCCAATCTATGCACTGGAGTCTAAAAAAAAAAAAATCACTTTGAAAGTATTATTAGTAATACTTAGTGTAAGTGTTCCCTGACCAGGTCAACGTAGCTAAACAACCAGCTATGTACTCTTAAAGTACAGTTTATACAGTTGTTTAATTATTAATATTCAAATAAAGTTTCATGCACGTTGTACATTTCCCAACTAAAAAAAAACTATCATGAAGTCAATGGAGAAAGAAAAGAAAATCAACGGTTCCCGTTTCCTTTTGTCTGTGAAATGATGCTGGAATCACTTTTTTTGGTCCACACTCATGATAAGCGTGACCTCCGGCATCTGAAGTTGACCTTTGACCTTGTCGTGAAACTTCTCCCTGTAGCGATTGAACTCCATGATGCTCTCCGGCTCCTCTTCTAACCAGAACTTATCAAACTCGTACGCCAGGTAACCTGCCAACAGGAAACACATCAATCTCCAAGAAAAGAAAAATTACATTTTACATAAAAGTAAGCCTATTAGAGGAACTTTAAACACAATATTTACTCAGTAAGGTGTCATTTGTTAACATTAGTTCATGTATTAACTAACATGAACGAACAATAAACGATACATTTATTACACTATTTATTCATCTTGAAATACAGTCGTTCATTGTTTATGTTAGTTCGCAGTGCATTAAATAAGGTCAAAAAACACTTGTGATTTTAATAATGCATTAGTTAATGATGAAATGAACATTAAGATTAATAAACAGAATGTAGAAGTATTGTATCGGTAACTAGTGTAGTTAATGAACTTTGTAAAGTGTTGCCATTTACTTTAATATTATACCATGTGGCAAAAACTAAAAACACATTTTATACTTTTTACTTTTAGTATTATTATGTAAACATTTAATTTGATAAATTGATAATTTGATCTTAATTTAATTTAATTACTATTATATTAATAATATATTAGTAGTAGTAATATAGAATTGTTTTTTAAAATTAGAAATAAGATAATAAAAAAACAGGGAAAAAATCTGTATTTTCCTAAACTTAGCCTTCATTTTCCTTAATCAAAATGTCAGTTTTATTAAAATTGTATTTATTTTGAAAATGAATATGCTCAGACCATGAACTTGACAGGTTTTGTGAGACTATTGATCTTGAGATATATTGCTAAAAAAAATCTAAAAATTAAAGTGCAATCAAAAAAAAAAAAAAATAATAATAATTTATAGCTGATTTTTTAATATATTCATAACTTTAATTAGCTTCCACGTCATGCATTTAAAATCCGTTAAAGCACAGCATACCGTTGATTATTCCTTACATATATGTGACCCTGGAGCAGTTATTTGTAGCAATAGCCAACAATTAATTGTATGAGTCAAAACTATTGCTTTTTCTGTTATGTCAAAAATCATTAGTATATTAAGTAAAGGTCATGTTCCATGACGATTTTTTGTAAATTTCCTAACATAAATATCAAAACTTTTGATTAGCAATATGCATTGCTAATAACTTCATTTGGACAACTTTAAAGGTGATTTTCTCAATATTTTTATTTTTTTGCACCCTCAGATTCCAGATTTTCAAATAGTTGTATCTCAATATATCTTCTCATATATCTTCAACAGGTCTCTGGAGATGTGTGAAGTACCTGCCTGCTTCAAACGCTCCACCATCATCCCCATTCCAAAGAAACCCAAGATAACAGGACTTAACGACTACAGACCTGTGGCACTAACGTCTGTCGTCATGAAATCATTTGAAAAACTGGTTTTAGCTTATCTGAAGCACATCACCGGACCCTTACTGGACCCCCTGCAGTTTGCTTACCGAGCAAACAGATCCGTGGATGATGCTATAAACATGGCATTGCACTTCATTCTGCAACATCTGGACAGGCCACGGTCTTACGTGAGGATCCTGTTTGTGGACTTCAGTTCGGCCTTCAACACCATCATTCCTCCACTCCTCCAAACCAAACTGAACCAGCTCTCTGTTCCCAGCCCTATCTGTCAATGGATCAACAGCTTTCTGACAGATAGGCAACAGCAGGTGAGAATGGGGAAATTCATGTCCAGCAGCCGCACCACCAACACCGGCGCCCCTCAGGGTTGTGTTCTCTCCCCTCTGCTCTTCTCCCTCTACACCAATGACTGCACCTCTAAAGACTCCTCTGTCAAGCTCCTGAAGTTTGCAGATGACACCACACTTATCGGCCTCATTCAGGACGGTGATGAGTCTGCCTACAGACAGGAGGTTAAAGAGCTGGCTGTCTGGTGCAGTCATAACAACCTGGAGCTCAACACGCTCAAAACTGTAGAGGTGATAGTGGACTTCAGGAGGAATCCCCCTGCACTTTCCCCACTCACCATCATGGACAGCACTGTGGCTACAGTGGAGTCATTCAAGTTCCTGGGATCTTTCATCTCCCAGGACCTGAAGTGGGACACTCACATCAACTCCATTGTAAAAAAGGCCCAACAAAGGTTGCACTTCCTTCGCCAGTTGAAGAAGTTCAACCTACCACAGGAGTTGCTGAAACAGTTCTACACAGCTGTCATCGAGTCTGTTCTGTGCACATCAATAACTGTCTGGTTTGTCTCAGCTACAAAATCAGACATCAGAAGATTACAGAGAACAGTTCGGACTGCAGAGAGGATTATTGGTGCTCCCCTGCCCACCCTTCAAGAACTTTATACATCCAGGGTGAGGAAAAGAGCTCAGAAAATCACCCTGGATCCCTCACATCCAAGCCATTCCCTCTTTGAACTTTTGCCATCTGGCCGGCGCTACAGAGCCCCAATTGCCAGGACAACCAGGCATAAGAACAGTTTTTTCCCACAGGCAATCCACCTTATGAACAGCTAAATGTTCACACCATCGTACAATAAAAACATGTGCAATAACCTTATATTTATTTGTTACCACCTCCATCTCAATTTTTTTTTTTGTTTTTTTTTCCCTTTATCATCAACAGCACAACTGTACATACCACTTATTTCTTAATTTAGTTTTCTATATATTTTTGTCTATTTATATTTAAATATGTATATTTTTTATTCTCACCTCATTGTATTTTTCTTATTGTCCGTGTTGTTGTTGTCTACTGAAAGCTACTGTCACAAAAACAAATTCCTTGTATGCGCAAGCATACTTGGCAATAAAGCTCTTTCTGATTCTGATTCTGATTCTGATATTGTCCTATTATAACAAACCATACATCGACAGAAAGCTTATTTATTTAGCTTTCTAATGATGTATAAATCTCAATTTTATATAATTTTCTTTTCTTACTTACAGTAGAACTGATGGAAGTCCTGCATTTGGGGTTTTCCAGATGCTGTATTATAGAAATGAAGCTTCAGTGCATCACTCTTCATTAAGCTGTATGCCATCTCTGTCAGATTGATGCCCACTATGGCATACGAGTACCTGCAACGAGACAAAGCATGCTATAATCAGCAGCACTTTCACTGACTTTCATCAGTTATGATGCTGAGCATCACCAAGTCTGGCCGTATGTCATAAATCAGAGAGGACTCACCCTAGTCTGGGGTGATTCGCGTGTGACAGCACCTGCCGGGCTGCGTCTGTGTAATTCTCACTGAAAAAACTGGGCAAACAAAGAAAAACTTTCATTTAAAAAAATCAGGAAAGCAATACATCATCATCTTCTCATAACCAGAGAAGGTTCACTTACAGGAGGTTTGTGAGTCCCAGCATCCCCATCCCTCTGAAATCAGTCTTGGGATCGTCACCCTGGAAGCCAATGTTTCCCCACTGCTTAGTGATCCTCGATTCCAGCTTCACTGACGGCATTAACAAATCCCACAACTAGAAGAAAAACAAACTAGTCAGAACTGAGAACCTCTGAAGCTCAATCATCTTTAGCTGAGATATCAAGACCTAATAAAAATGAGATAAAATCACCTTTAAAAGCATGTTCTCATGCTCTTCATTTTCTGAGTCAAACACCCGTTTTCTTAGTTCCTCAACCGCCTCAAACAACTCGCTATATCCGTTGATTTGTAACAAACACTGACGGAGATTCACCTTAAACCTGTAAGAGACAAATTTTCGGCAATCAGCCCTTGATAATATCCACAACATATATGTATCTCAAACACATGTTGTAAATAAAACAATAATCAAGTGTGAAAATAAAATGTGTGAAGCAATTAAACAAGTTTCTCAACTAGCAAGTACAAACTTCAATAAGTTGATTTAATAATTCAATATTAGTCATGAATGTTTATTAGTGCTATTTACATTTATGCATTTGTTAGATTTTATACATTAAATATTTTGTATAATCAAAACATATAGTACAAATGTTTTAATATTATTTAAATATTTTTTACATTATTAATTGTCCACAATTAATGTTAAATAAATTTTTTTTAAAGATTTTTTTTTTATTATTGTTAAAAATCTAAACATTTTGCAACAAATTGGCTACAGAGGGTATTTGGTTGAAATGTTGGCTCCTCGAATTGGAGAAATGGCAAAAATATAAATTGGTTTATTCCAAAAATACAGAAATATTTACAATACATAAAAAAATAAAACAAATATTTAAATATCATTGTATCACTGGACCTAGTGTGCTGAAAATAAAAAGAACAGATTGACTCGTATTATGAAATATCTTCAAAATGTGAAAGTCAATGTTGCCTAATAAGGTGAGTTGCAAAATTTTTTTGTTAACAAAGTTAATGCAATCTTAAGCGAGCCTCACGTAGGATCTTTCTGCTCCTTGATTCCCTTTTCCTGGATTATTTGAGCCAAATGGCTGTCCAAATCATTCTCCTTCAAAGATAAAGCTGCTCGCAATACCTGATTCAAACACAAACAAACATACATTACACTGAGGTTTAACAATCAGATCAATTGGCCTTGAGTGAATAATCTGGTCCATATTAATGTTTACCTCAGATAAGAAAGTACTGAAGAAGACAGAAATCAGTGTGTCACACTTACCTTGCTTTTGGAGGACTTCAGAGAATACTCTACAAAGACAAGCAACAATGACAGGTTTGCGAAAGTGATGCATGAATGATGAATCAAAATAAGTGAACAATTCAGCCAAAAGTTTAAAAAGTTTAAAACTATTTAAATGATTTTTTAACAGTTCTCCCATATCTGAATACATATAGGTGTACATAAATGTAGTCTACATGTGATCATCACCTATCTGTGATGTCCTCAGCGCTCCAGCTTTGCATCGGGCACATATGCGCTGCAGTTCGCATCTCCCTGTGACCAGCCGGAGGAACCATTTCAACCAGAAGCGCAGACATGAGGAATAGAAACACTGCCAGATATACCCCAACATCCTCTGAAACACAAACAGCATCAGTTTCTAGTACAAATGCATGATGAGACATACAACAGGAATACAACATACACAAGATGGACACTTCATGCTGCACACAGCTCATGCAAGCCGTTAACACTGGCTTTAGTACCATTTATCAGTAATGTAGACTTTATTGAATGCAAATGAGCTGTGTGAAAACAGCAAGCATTCTGCTAGGAATAAGCATTATAGTACTCTTCAACCAATAAGAACTCTGCATGACTCTGTTTACACTGTTCACTATCAAATCAGACACTCAGGTCAATGAGAAAACCAATACAAGTTATTCATAACCCAAAAGTGATACTTTAAGAAAATCAGCTTGAACACAACAGGTTGTTCATGCGCGATATGCTGGACCTCAAAACCACAAATAACCACCGGGATTTCAACTGATGACATAATTTATGTGACGCTGCCAACGTTTATACTGCTTCACGTTGAGTGGCTGCTTTTTCTGGCATTTAATAATTTGTGCTAAATACCTTTTGGAGTCCAATAACTGTATGGATCACACTTACTAGCAGTCTCGTCGCCCGGAAATGATTCGGATTGGTGCGCATGCGCAGACGACTGACGTCTGAACTACACTACCAGAGGGCGCAAGTGAGCGCTAATAGCCGAGTTTCTGTAACAAATTGCTTTTTCATTTCATGATCAACAGCACTGTAAAATGATATATTTTTAATGAATTTAGAGTAGGTTATAGAGAGAGTAAACACAACTGCCATAAAGTTAGGTTTTATATAGCCTATGGTATACAAGTTTGATATAAACCTAGAAATATACATAGTTGCTCACGAGGCCCGCATGTCCTTACCAGTTAAAACTGCCCTCTTTTTTTCAGGTCTCACAAATTCTTTGGTTTTACAGCATTTTTGTGTATTTCACACCAAGGACAACCGAGGGACTCGTATGCAACTATTACAGAAGGTTCAAACACTCACCGATGCTCCAGAAGAAAAAAAAACAATGAATTATGAGCAAGGGGTGTAAAGTTTTTAACAGATTTTTTTTAGTACTTCCCCTCAAAAGCTACAGAAGATACTTAAATGTTTCCCAGGAAACAAAAGTTTACCCTGAACATCAATTAAAAAAAAAAAAAAAAAAAAAACAGCTGTGGGTCATTCAGGTAACAACATCTTATTGAAAATGTAGTGTATGTAAACTTTTGAACAGTGTCATTTTTAGAAATTCAACTATTATTTTCTCTTGTGTACTATATGTAATCATCTTTTATGTAAAATATCTTCAGGTCAGCACTAAATGAAAAAAAAAAAAAAACATGCACTTTGTACAGTCCCTCATATTTTGGTAAAATAATTAACATTTCGCAGATTCTGCAAGGTGTATGTGAACTTTTGACTTCATTATAAATAATAGGCTGTCAAAAAATATAGAATAAATTAAATAAATAATAGTTTCCAAATCCTTCAAATTTCAAAAACTTTTCAGTTTTTTTATATAGATTATACTTAAGTATAAAGCAATTAAGTTTTAGAGATGAACATAACTAGTCAAATTAATTCAATTTACAATGCATTGCGGAACCGATTTCTTGTGAATGTGTACTTCCGATTCATTAGCGGCTAAGTACAGGAAATGGGAAAAACCATACTACAAACCAGTTTATGATTATGATAAATTAAAATATGATAAATACCAGTTAGCAACATCCAGCAGCATGACAAACTGTTTTTGTGCAGCTAAAATAACTGGAAGCGACCGACACAGGAATTCTCGCACATTCTCTCTTACTTTAACAGTGTTACACTATTTGCTATATATTTCCATGACTTGTCCAGATATTTTTAGCTTTATAAAAAAAATAAACAAATAGAAAAATAAGTAATTTCATGATATGACAACATTTTCCATGGCTGTAAGATCCCAAAGTCCTTCTGCTGAAAAAAAAAAAAAAAAAAAACTATAGAAACCATCACAGAAATTCTAATGGCTTTCACTACAAATACCATTATAATCATTACAAACCATCAACTTTTAATAAAAAAAAATGGTTTCCTGTAGTGTGTTTTTGGACATTCCATAAGGATTCCATTTTGGACATTCCATAAGGATCTATTTGCTGTTACCATAAAAAAAAAAAAAAAAAAAAAATTAATCTCTTTATTCCTTCCCTTTCTAGCTTGTACTTGTTTGAAGCACCACTTGAAATCTGGTATTATAGCACTGCCCGTGTCTGTTTGTCTCCTTAAGAAGAATCGCTCTATGTTCTCCCAACTGTATGTCGCTTTGGACAAAAGCGTCTGCCAAATGCCTAAATGTAATGTAATGTAATGTAAATGATTTAGTGGTTTTAACAAGCCACCAGTAGAGACCAATAGACAACAATACAGTTTCCAGTAAAACCAGTACAATTCCAATTATAACCAGTAAAACCATTACACATTCTGTGATGGTTTCTATTTTTTTTTTTCAGCAGGGGTGTGTTCTCTGTCAAACACACTCAAATTTAATCTTTCATGAACAAACATATTCAGTTGGATAAAACCACAAAGTACACAAAGTGCTTTTGAGTTCTGTTCAATTCTATTTTTAAGAGTGAGAAAGCTTCTGTGAACAAAAATGCAAGGACAGACCAAAAACACACCAATTATATACCAAAATACTCCATAACTCATAAACTAACAAAAAAGAAACAGAATCAGGGAAATAAATGGCTCACTAGTACAAGTAAGACCAGTCCTACACTCTGTGAGGTGCAGTGCATTTAGTGACAGTACTCTCAGACAAGAGTAACACTCTATAACTTCAAAACTGGTGTTTCTCTGAATGCATTTTACTACTAAATCCATCAGGAGGCACTAGAGAGCTGAAGCGTAATAACGGCAGGTCCAGAGAGCGGTGGCCATCTTTGGACATCCTCATAGATGGAGGTGGTGGGGGGAATATGGATGGGTTCACACCACCGCTACCGTCATTTCCTGTGTTATTATTGTCATTGGCAGTAGTTTCAATGACACTGCTAGCACTTGATTTCTGGCAGCGAGGAAGGAACGAGCCTCTATAGTATCTGTGATGAAGGAAAAACGCCACCAACAGCAACAGCACGATGAGCAAGACGAGCAGACTGACGATGGCGTAAACACCCCTGAGGACTGTGGGAGATGATGTCCAACTACAGTCTAGAAAGTGGGTAAAGACAAAAATGAAGTTAGCAAAGGTAAGTTTTTGAGTAAACTATCCTTTTAAAGTGATGTGAAATTCAAGTTAATGTCTGAAATCTCCCACAAAACAGTGCACACCTGTCATTATAAACTTCTTGAATATCAATCTCTTACCAGGGTCAGCAGACGCCACACAAGCGCTGGCTCCCGGCTCACGAAGAGCCTCACGGTAACCATGTATACAGTGACAGGAGTACGATCCAAACTGATTCACACACTCAGCGTGAGCATCACACACCGCCATTTGCGTCTCACACTCATTGATGTCTGTTCAAACACACACAAATGAGCCGTTCAGAAATGATTCAGATAAACAGGTAGGGCTGCGACAATAAATCAGTGCATCGTGATTCGTGGATCAATTGAGATTTTCAGAATGCAAGGCAGTTCTTTCTGGAATCGATTTTGAGCTTAGTTTTTAAACAGTAGATGGCGCTCTAATCTAGTTTTTGACCACACACACAAATGCTCATGAAAAAGCTATATAGGGTCATGTAATTCATCTAATTGTACCTCGGCTCAGAAAGAATAACACCAGGGTAATTCACTTCAACCTTTCAGAAGTTTATGAATTAGATTTTTTTTTAGGTTTAAGAGTGTGTGAAGAATTCGAAGCAAGCAGAGTATTGCTGTTTCTAAAACATGCAGTGCCATCTGCTGTTAAAAACTAAGCTCAGAACCAATTCAAGAAAGAATCACGATGCATTCAGAAAATCTCTGAATCGAGGCGGTATCATTTCTCAATTTATTTTCCCAGCCTTATAAACAGATGATTTATAATTAAATAAATTTTACAAAATATTTTGAAACCAAAAACTGTGGTATGTTGATACCACATAAATTGAGGCTCCTGTAAGATTCAGTTTAGGTATACCAAAATAGTCATCGGGTGATTTTTTAGTTAATTTTCCCGTCACAAACGTATCAATTTGTCACAATATTATTTAGATCACAAAATATGAAATCTTCGGACTCAGACCTTTCTAACAATCTGTGTTTTGTCAAGATTAGAAAAACTTTTGATTCTAAAATATTGTAGTATTTTTTGTAATATGACACCTGACTCTGAGCCTGATAAAAGCATTTAAAGTACCATTTATATGGTAATGCAATGTTTGATTTCAAAATGATTTTCAAAAAGGAAGAATTTTGAGTGTTGAAGTTTTTAAATGATCTACAATATGTAATAAATTAAATTTCAAAACATTTTTATTCTATTGGTCCAATTCCAATTTTTGTAGTTTTAGAACAAATCAATCCGTAAAATAAGTTAAACTTTAAAAAATTAAAAGTCAACCATAATATACGCTGCAATGTACATGTGGCCACTGATTTTAATACAACTAGTGGGGGCCAGTTGCATAAACAGCCATTAAGTACTACTATATAAACTATGTAGACATTAAATTAAAAATAAAATTACTCAAATTCAAATTAAAAAAAAAAAAAAAAAAAAAAAAAAAAAAAGAGAAGTGAAAAAAATTCTAAATAAACAAACAAAAAAACCTACAATCATAAATAAAATGTAAAAAAAAATTCAGCATTGATAGCCTTGTGGCCAGCGCATCGACATAAAACTCTCCCTGCTCGAGGACCATTCCCGATCCCTCCTCCCTCTCTCTCTCTCCCACTTCGCTTCCTGTATCCTCTACACTGTCCTATCAAAATAAATGCAAAAACACCTAAATAAACCTTAAGAAATTAATTTAATTTAAAAAATTTAAATTATGTAAGCAGATTATGGTTTCTGTAAATACAGAGGAACCTAAATTACCACAGAACAATTCAATGTTCGTGTGGTGTGAGAGCACCTTCAGTAGAGACAGACGCAATGATGCCTTGTGTTCTGGTGGTTTGGGATTTGACGGTTCTGCCCTGTAGCCCCTGCAGACTGGCCTGAAGATCCCTGTGCATTTGCAGCCCCATAGCAGTCTTCTCAAACCGCAGCCACACGATGAACAAAACACTAGAACTCAACCTGGAAACACAATAATCAACAGTGTCAGCAGATTAGTTCAAGAACCCAATTATTATGCTTTAGCAATTAAACCTTATGCTTACCTTTTCACTCTTTTATAGTCCAGGCTCTTTGGAGTGAGACGTCCAAATGATTCTCGTATCTGTAAACCAATTTTGAACCCGCAAGTTGCTCGACGGCAATATTCTGAATATCTATAAAGCGAATCATAATGTGGAGCCTCACCATGGTCTCTAGAGCAGATCCTACGGTAGAGGATTCTTCATGATCTTCAGGCTTCAGACTGACCTCAACACTCACCTCGAACAAGAGCTCTGATTGGACATCATCAGAATGTAAGCTGTAGAGCTTTATAGCATAACCGAAAACTTTTATTTTTGTAAAAATCTAATGTAATTGGTAGCTGAAAAGGTGTTAAAGGGGACATCAGATACCTCTGATGTCAGGAGAAAATGAAGACCCCATGTTCACTTTTACACCTAACTAAAAACGCCTGCATTGCTTACGAGATCACTACAGCTGTTTGAGCGTGGAGAAAATGGCAGACAGCGTGCAACTGGCTGAGGGAGGAAATATGCTAACATGGGACAGTCCGTCATTGGTTGTGGACGGGGCATGAGCAATATGATATACTGCTCAGAAAATAAAAACGGCTTGATAATTGAGATGGTTTAGGTTTTTGGGGGATTAAAAAAAGAAAGGAGTGAATGGATTTTTAGCATTGCAGGCTGGTTGTGTCCATACATCATTAAGCAAACACCATGTAAAATTGAATTTGGCATCTGATGTCCCCTTTAAACCATTTGAAAGCACTTCTCACCCCCAGGTAAATGCATGTCGTGGGTGACATTTTTTAAGGTTTGCTGGCGAGTTTTCTCTGTAGAATGAATGTAGAAGGTTAATGCAACAAAACCTTTGATAAAATTAAAATGTCTGGTTCACATTTAAAATAAATGAATCAATAAAACAAACAAACAAAAAAAAAATTAGTAGTATTAACATCAATAAAATAATTTAGTGCTGTCAAACGATGAATCGCTTCTAAAATAAAAGTTTTTGTTTACATTATGTGTGCCAACTGTGTACAAACATACATACACATATATATATATATATATATATATATATATATATATTATACATATATATATATATATACACATACATGCATGTATTCACATGTACACATTTATATTCATATAATTAATGTTAAAAATATATATTTAATATATAAACATTTCTTTCTTAAATATATGCGCATATGTTTGACACCACCAAAATAAAGCATTAATAAAATAACCAAGATTGTTAATATTACCCATTGTATAATAATAATAATAATAATAATAATAATAATAATAATAATAATATTTTAGGGCCATTTAAGGATCCTGCTACTGTTCAAGCAAAAATATAAATGAAACTACAGTACTGAAATGGTATAAAACAGCAAATTAAAAAGTACATACTTTACTATAAAGTAAATTGTAAATTGCAACAATTGTTTGTCATGATATTATGTTTTACTGAAATGAATTTGCTTAATTTTAATATTTACTATTATTTTAATAAATTTAATTTAAATATTAATTTAGCATTATTGTTATAGCTAATATTACTCCATGCATCATCATCAGAATAATAACATAAGTTATATTGTTACTACTACTACTACTACAACTAGTCTTTTTAAGCATTAAATTATAATTAATATTACCCCATGATAATAATCATATAACAGCAGGGATAACAAAAAAAAAAAAAAAATCCTACTTTAGGCCCCATTTTAACTTCAAGTAATTAGAAAATTATAAGGGGTAAAGTGTGTTCAATTTTCATAGAAATAAATGTTACAAAACCCGTTTTCTCAACATGGAATTAAGCTTATGGGCGAGACTTGTGGTTCATTAGCCACTATAGCGAAATAACGAGAAAACTAACAACGTGCAGTAAACGGTAAAACTGTTTGCACTACAAACCAGTGTGCTCATAATTAAAGATAATATATTAAAATAATATGGTAAGACACCAATTTGCAATGTCAAGCAGCAAAATGAGCCGTTTTGTACAGCTAAAAATAGCTGGATGCGGATGAGACCGGAAGCCAGACCCATAACAACCCATTACAAACAGCCGCGCCCACTCTTGCAAGAAGAAAAAGGTGGATATAGAGGCTCTTTATGCAAAATGTAATTTTCTAACCTTTTGATTTGCGGTGTAATTTGGGTTGTGTTACAGGTAGAGTGACACCTCCCACAGTTGCTGTCATCTCCATGAAAATGACTTCCTCATCGTCCCGCTGTTCCACTTTCACCCCCCTCACTCCTCCAGCATAAGGCACCATTCTAGCTCTGACCGCGTCAGATTGACCAGAAGAGTGTGCTTGTGCATCCACATTCCTGCGCATGGCAGACGGAGAGCGAGCAGCGGCTTTGGCGTGTGGCATGTGTGTGTGCGCGCTGAGGGTCATGTCTGAGACGTGCGAGTAACCCGCTTGGTATCTGGGGCGTATTTGAGCTGGTCCACTTTTGGGTTGGTTTTGCTGGGTCTCAGTGGCCCACTGACCAGCTTCTTCTTGCGCCGTTGCAAAGAAATTATCATCGTAGTACGCGTCATCATCAAACGCACTACTACCATGGTAACCGGACTCTAGAGCGCGAGGAGATGAATTTGTCGTTGGATTCTTTTCCCAGGATTCTACAGGAAGCTCATTGGTCAGTGAGGTTCCCAACTTAGTGCTGGTGAGACTAGCAGATGTTGTTTGTGTGTTCACTCCTGATGGCTGGGTATCTGCTGTGACGTCTCGCACATCTGGTGGAGTATCCGTAACTAAATCGGTTTCATCTCCGTCACCACCTAACGCTGCTTCTATCACATCTACAGGAATGTCTGTCAAAAAAAATGCAGAGAGTCATGTGACAAGGATACATAAGTGCATTTAAGTAAAAATAAAATTTATATCAAATTTATTATAAATATTAATAATCATCATAAAAAACATAAAAAAAAAAAACATTTACAAGAAAATTTCACAATCATTTAAGTAAATATTTTTTACCAGCAAATATTTTTCATATACAAATTTTTCAGTTTGTATATGCATGTATGTCTGTGTGTGAAGTATGTATGTTTATGACAGTGTGTTAGTGTCACGTTTAAAGAAATAAAAATCAAAGAATATGAGATTAATTTTGTAATATTTTGAAAAAAAAAAATAATGTGAGAAAAGTTGAAATATTATGAGAAAGTCAAAATTATGAGAATAAAGTCGCAGCAATAAGAGAATAAAGTTGAAATATTATGAGAAAAAAAGTACAAGTTATAACAATTGTCACAGCAATATGAGAATAAAGCAGAAATATGAAAAAAGTCAAAATTACGAGAATAAAGTTGACATTATGAGAAAAAAGTTCAGAGAATAAAGTCGAAATATGAGGAAAGTCAATTACGAGAATAAAGTCACAGCAATACAATACTGTAAAGTCAAAATATTATGAGAAAAAAAAATTATGAGAATAAAGTCGAAATATGAGAAGAAAAAAAAATGAGAATAAAGTCACAGCAATACGAGAATAAAGTGAAAATATAAAAAAAAAGTCAAAAATACGAGAATAAAGTCACAGCAATATGAGAAAGCTGAAATATGAGGAAAAAAAATATGAGAATAAAGTCAAAATATTCTGAGAAAAAAGTTGAAATGTGTGAAAAAAAATAATGAGAATAAAGTCAGCAATACGAATACAGTAAAAATTACAAGAATAAAGTTTAAATATATATGAGAATACTGTAAAGTCAAAATATTGAGAAAAAAAGTAAAAAAAAAAACATTTGAATAAATGTCACCGCAATACGAGAATAAAGTGGAAATATTATGAGAAAAAATTAAAATTATGAGAATAAAGTGAAAATATAAAAAAAAAAAAAAGTAAAAAATACAAGAATGTCAAAATGTTTTGAGAAAAAAGTACAGATTATGAGAAATCAAAATTATGAGAATAATTCTGGTGGTCTTCTCCCAGTGCTCCCAATGCAGGGTATCTGGGCAATCTGGGTATTATACTCAAAATACATAACTTTAATTGCTACAATTTAATTCTTAAAATATTGTCTTTATTCTCAAAATATCATGACTTTATTTTAGATTTTTGTATTTTTTTTTTTTTTTTTTTTTTACCTGGCACTAAAACGCTGTCGTATGTACATGTGTGTGGCGTTATATCTATCTATCTATCATAACACTAACCCAGTTATACACAACTCACTTACCTTCATACATGGGATCAGGAGAATCCACGGATCCGAAAGCTTTATAGCGTCCATAGAAGCCCCTGTATGGGTTTGGCCGGTTCCCATCGATGAGCAGCACCACCTGAACCGTGTTGGACACAGAGGTGTATCTGGCTTTTCTCCAGCATCTTTCCAGAATCCTCTGTCCTCCTGCAGCCGCCGGAGACTCATCCAAGTGGATCTGATCGCTCTTCTGCTGACAGGCGTCTGAGGGAGTCAAGTCCTCCAGGTAGAGCTCCAGACGCATGTCAGGATGCACCTGGATGGTCCAGTTGCACCACACGGGGGGGTGTGAGCACAGAAAGTCAGGGGAGAAGAACTCACCGCCGACATCGCGGAGGACCTGATGGCAGCTCCGCAGGGCAAAGAACGCGTATCGCTCACGGCCTCCACCTGATGAGACAGAGAGAGACAACATTTTAGCGCATCCATTTTCCAAAATATCTGAATATTTTAACTGCAGATAAATAGTTACAGAGCATTTAAATAACAAAGATAAGATTAAAATTAAATTATATAATTAGTTAATAGTATATAATAATAATAATAATAATAATAATAATAGATCATTTATTCCCTAAAAAATAAAAATATTTTAATTGAAGGAAAAAATGACACAGGATTTAATTACTAAAAATACTATAGATAAAATATACTAAGATAAAATCAAAAGAATAAGCATAATAATAATAATAATAATAATAATAATAATAATAACAACAACAACAACAACGCTAGGCCAATTATTCCCTAAAATATCTTAATTGGAGTAAAAATGACAGGGGTTTTAAATTCTAAAAATAACAAAAGATTAATAATAATAATAATAATAATAATAATAATAATAGAATTAAAAGTTATATATATATATATATATATATATATATATATATATATATATATATATATATATATATATATATATATATATATATATATATATATATATATACACACTCAAAATATAAAAGAAATATTAATAGTAATATAAATATAATATCACATAAGATGCCAGCATTTTAGCATTTATATCTTAAAAATATATTAACATATATTCACTGAGGAAAAATTACAGGGGATTTAAATTAATAAAAATAAGGTAAATAACATTAATAAAAAAAAAAACATTCTTACAAAATACAATATAAACATTAAAAATAATATGATGTAATTAGATATTTCGAAATATAATCCAAAATAAAACCAAAATATCTAAATAAAATATCTAAAACACATACAAAATAAATTTATTGCAAAACAACAACAACAACAATAATAATAAGAAGAAGAAGAAGAAATAAGATGGCAAGCATTTTAGGAAATTTATCCTCCAAAATATCTAAATATTTTAACTGAAGAGGACAAGTTAGAGGGCATTTTAAATGACTACTATACATTTTTTATAGTAATATACTTTGTTAATAAAAATAATAAAATAACAACAACAATAATAATAATAATAATAATAATAATAATAATAATAATAATAATAATAATAATAACGCTAGGCCAATTATTCCCTAAAATATCTTAATTTTTAATTGGAGTAAAAATGACAGGGGTTTTAAATTCTAAAAATAACAAAAGATTATTATTATTAATAATAATAATAATAATAATAATAATAGAATTAAAAGTATATATATTCAAAATATAAAAGAAATATTAATAGTAATATAAATATAATATCACATAAGATGCCAGCATTTTAGCATATATATCTTAAAAATATATTAACATATATTCACTGAGGAAAAATTACAGGGGATTTAAATTAATAAAAATAAGATAAATAACATTAATAATAAAAAAAAAAACATTCTTACAAAATACAATATAAACATTAAAAATAATATGGTGTAATTAGATATTTCGAAATATCATCCAAAATAAACCAAAATATCTAAATAAAATATCTAAAACACATAAAAAATAAATTTATTGCAAAACAACAACAACAATAATAATAATAATAATAATAATAATAATAATAATCCTAAGCAAGTATCTAAAAACAAAATACAGTATAACTTTTTGCAGAAAAAAAGAAATCTCTAACAATGTCAATTAATGCATGGCATATCTTTTTAATTAGTTTGTTTCTCTATACTAATATACATTATTAATTGAATATGTTTCTTTTGTTAGAAACAAAATATACACTTACAAAGTAAATATTTGTATGGTTTCTTTTAGCTTCACTACAGCAACAAATTAAATACCTCACTAGCCTGTTTCTACGCATTATAAAGCTTTACATGAAAATATATTGACGCCTGTTTTAGGAAATTTGGCTTCAGGAAGTTTGAAAACTTCTGAGGACACAAAATGAACATGTCAAACCTAAAGCAAGAGGAACAAGTACGTCGCATGGATTACATTCACATATGTGACTTAAGCTAAATGTGACTGACAGCCGTTTACCTGCGGATGCTTGGCCGCCATATCTGTTGATCTGCCGAAAACACACAGTATGAGTGAAATGTGCAGTGATCAGAACGCCATCAGATGATCATCGATGAGTTACTCACCTCAAAGCTGCTTATCAAACCTGTCAAATAGATTAATATCAGAAGACTGTATCTACTCAATAAATGCCGCCGTGGCATTTTAGACTTATGCTCGTGAAATTTCTACGTTGTTTTCAGATACTTGTTTTAAAATACTAAACGGAAGAGGCCGCCAGCATCACCTGTATTATATCTGTAGTTAATGAGGTAAATTTACCTGTCGCGCATGACTGAATGAACGAGGCTTATATGACGTGCGACGCGCTCTTGATCCGACAGAGGGCGCCGTGAGAAAACATAAATATTCAAGTTGGCCGTGACGAAATGGAATGTTAGTGTACTACGTACTGCGTATATAGCATGATTATGTCGGCGTTTTTTTTTTTTAAAAAAGGATGCGAAATTGAGCATTTTTAAGAATACATGGTATTGTTTGACATTTCCCTGTGAAGATATACAGTTTTTCACAGCTGCTAAATCCCAAGTAAAAACCTTATTTTTGAAAATGAACCGTGAGGACCAGGATGGTGTGACCATTTTTGTTCACTGTGTCCTAGAGGATGTTGCCCTACAATAGCGGTGCAAAGGTCACAGCTCGACTGCACAAACAGTATGCAAATTAAGTAATAAAACAGCTATTATTATCCTTCTGTTGATTGTGTAGTTGGAGATAAATCTGAGGAAGCAGCTTCCTGAGGGCACAGAAGTTTAATGCGAGAAGTCAAACGGCTCAACACACAAATGCAGGCATAAATTAAAACAACCACATAAAAACACACAAAATAAACACATCAGTCTTACTCTTCTTCTTCTTGTTATGAAAATACACCCTATTTCTTCATGTCAACATGCTTCATAGTGCAGCATATTTTACTCGTTTTGAGTAAATAAAGGCAAAACTGGTGAGGCTAAGAGGTTTAACTCTTTCCCTGCTAGCGTTTAAAAAAAAAAAAAAAAAACGTTGCCAGCCACCGCCAGCATTTTTCAAAAATCATTTTCACTAACATTTCATGACCCCCCAGAATATTTTGTTGTATGAATATCTGAACATGCAGTACATCAAAATAAAAACATTTAGCGGCTTTCAGGAAATGCGTAATAGCGCCACCTAGTGTATAACTGTGTTCGGCTATCTCACAACCAATTCATATATTTCACGTATTTTACAAGATGGCTATTTCGTACAAATTTGTACGACCTCACTTGTACAGTTTTCTGTGAGGGGTAGGTTTAGAGGAGTTAAGGGTGGTCATTCTTACGAACCCCTACGTATTTGCCACTTCATAAAAAGGGGGCAGATGTAGGGGCGTGTTAGGGGTAGCTAATTTGAATGTATTTCACGAATTTGTACAACCTCACTCATACGATTTTGTGCATTTTCTGTGAGGGGTAGGTTTAGGGGCACGGTTAGGGTTGGTCATTCATACAAATTCCTACGAATTTGCCACCTCATAAAAGGGGGGTAGGTTTAGGGGCAGCCAATTTGTACATATTTTATGAGCTGGCTATTTTGTACAAATTTATACTACCTCACTTGTACGATTTTGTGCATTTTCTGTGAGGGGTGGGTTTAGGGGCAGGGCTAGAGCTGGTAATTTATATGAATTCCTACGAATTTGCCACCTCGTAAAATATGTATAAAAAAAATGTAAAATTGCACGACTTGCGGGGTAGATCTAAAGGCGAGGTTAGCGGTGGCCAATTCGTACATATTTTACGAGGTGGCTAATTTGTATAAATTAGAGGTTTTATAAAATACATGATTTTATGCATTTTCAGTGAGGGGTGGGTTTAGGGGCGGGGTTAGGGGTGGTACGAATTTGCCACCTCATGAAATCCATAAAATTTTGTGCAAAAAATGGAAAACCAGAAAGGTTTAAGGGGTGGCCAATTCGTATGTATTGCAGGTTTAGTCACTTGAATTTGCCAATTTGTAAAATCTATATAATTTTTCACAAAATGTAAAAATTCTTACAAGCCGAATTCATACGAATTAGCCACTTTGTGAAATATGTATGAATTGTCGTAAGATCAGGTTGGATTGGCAGGGAAAGAGTTAATGCAGCTCTAATTCAAGTTCTGACAAAGTGAAGTACCCACATTTCTAGTCTCATTGCGAATTGTGATTCATTGCATCAAAGTTAAACAAGTGAAATATGGGGACCCAGCTAACGGAGGACATTATCAGAAAGTTCTAGTAAGGTTCTCTCAAACGTAACATTAATAGAACATTTGTTCAAAGTTCTGGAACCTCTTTCCTGAAATGTTTCAGTTGGACATTTAACATTTTTTTAAATGTTACACGTTGTTTTAGAATGTTCAGAGAATGATTCCCATGATATAATGGAATGTTCTCTTAATGTTGACATGTTACAGCTTGTTACAACTTGGTTTAGAATGTTCAGAGAACATTCAAAAGTAACATTCACATGATATAAGGCAATGTTCCCTTAACGTGCACAAAGTAAAGAACGTCAAGTGAAAACTTTCTTAAAATTTTCCTGGTCTCAAATGTGAATTGTGGTTCATCGCGTCAAATCGGTGCAAGAAGTGGACCCAGCTAAGGGAGAATGTTCTTAGAATACTCTAGCAAGGTTCTTTCAAACGTTCTTCCAGTACCATTAACAGAACATTTGTTCAAAGTTCCAGAACCGTTTTCCTGAAATGTTTCAGTTGGACATCTCATGTTTCGTCTAATCATCTAATGTTTCTTGTTTGTTATAGAATGTTCAGAGAATATTTAAAAGTGATGTTCCTGTGATATACCGGAATGTTCACTTAATGTTCACAAAGTGAAGTGAAAACTTTCTTATCCCACTTTCCTGGTCTCATTGTAAATTGTGGTTAATTTTTCTAGCTTTCTAGCTTTCTAGCTTGTACTTGTTTGAAGCACCACTTGAAATCTGGTATTATAGCACTGCCTGTGTCTGTTTGTCTCCTTAAGAAGAATCGCTCTATGTTCTCCCAACTGTATGTCGCTTTGGACAAAAGCGTCTGCCAAATGCCTAAATGTAATGTAAATGTAAATGTAATTGCGTCAAAGTGGCTGAAGAACCTTTTTCCTGAAATGTTTTACTTGGACGTTCATCTAATTGATTGTTTTTTAAATGTTACAAATTGTTTCAGAATGCTTAGAAATCATTCAAAAGCAACATTCCCATGAAAATATGGAATGTTCCCTTAACGTTCACTTAACCAAGAAATAGCATTTATAAAACTTAAATGAAAAAAATGGATTGTTAGTTGTATTCAGGGCATAGGTTTACTGTCATTGCATTCTATTAGTTTTTCTTGTGTCGTTTGGTGTCCGATGTAGGTGCGATGTAACATTTCGCTTTAGGGTCATTAATCCATGACCAGATCTTTATCATGTCCTGTGGACTCCTGGGATGGACCAAAATTAGAGTTTTGTAAGCACAAGGATTCTCTCTGTGCTTCTCCTCAATGTCAAAAGTCTTAAAGCCCATGTGTTTCTCCGGCACTAGTCCCAGCCTCTTCAGACACATCCCCGTGTACACGTCGTCGATCGGGTACAACGTGACCAGACGGGAGATCGTTCTTAACCGCAGCCCTAGATTACCCGAATACAGGTAGCCTCCCCCACCCGCGTAAGGAGGGTAAGTTCCACGAAACACGCTCTCGGGAATGTAATACTTGAGGTGCCTGGTCCGGTGCGGTCCAGCATTGGTGATCACGTCGCCAATGAAAAGGTCCTGTGTCTTGGGCACCGTAAAGTTCCCAAGGTAAGCCAGTATATGCAGTGTATTGACAAAAACGTCGTCGTCGCCTTTAAACACATATTTGGCAGAAGCGCAGTGGGTCCCAAACCACTCCAGAAAGAGAACTTCCTTTAAGGTGAGATTGAAAAACGAGTCTCGATAATCCCACTGCAGTACATCGCCGTACAGCTCCGCTTCGTGCTTGACCATATCAGACATGTCCGGGAAGTGGTCTGTTGGATCTGTTTTGCCAAGTAGGAATACCGTCACAATACGCCGGCCGTTGAGGATCCCAGCGCGGCCCCATGATTCCCGGATGGCCTGCCGTCGGTCAAAATGCGGCGCGATGGACTTCACTGCAAGCAAGAGGTACGGTGGTTCAGAACACACATTGTGTGCGTCCGTTATCAAAGGGTATGACCTACATCTCATGTACAACAAGAAGTCCTGGAATCTCTGCGGGAGGGACTTAAAGTCTTCGATATCTGTCGTCACCCTGATGTCCGGCTTGCAATGACTCGTGGCATTCAACCTATGTGGGATTCCCCGAAGTCCGTTTGGGGCCTTGCTGCCATTCTGAAGAGTTGTTAAGTAGTAGATGTCATCGAGACGGTCCTGCTCACGATTCCAGAACGCCGGGTTTACCTCCGGCTTCTTCCAGAAAGTTTTGGGCGTAAGTTTTCGTCGACTGTAGGTGTCTCGGCCCTGCCCGTAGCTTCGGGACACTTCCACCACGATGTAGATGAGGAAGTTGGCTAACATCATCAGTCCCAGCACCTTGGTGGTCTTCCAGTTGCTGTTCATCTTGAAGATGCCCTTGCCACCTAAAGACACAGAAGGAGATTAGAGATTAGCTGTTGGGTTACAGTCTGGAAACAGAGGTGTGGAGAACATGGTGGAGAAAGTGCGATGGGCAAACCACAGTGACCTGGAAAGTGGAGGAACATGCTAGTTACATTAGTCAAAGATAGTTAGTATGGACTTGAGCTGTGATTGTTAAATGTGTTAAAGTCTCAACCATAATAAATACACAAACACCAAAATAAAGTTCTTTACATTCCTAAATATAAAGGTTCTTTATTGGCATTGTTGGCTCCACAAAAAACCTTTGAAATCCATGTCGAAAAGGTTCTTCAGACTATTAAAAAAAACATGAATTTTAATTCTCATCTGGGCTGCTTTCATATTTGGAAATAAATTGGATTCATATATATGTTTTATTTGTTAATTTATTTATTTATTTAATCTGAACAAAAAATGTCTCTGTAACACACTTTTTCCATGCTACAAATTTTTCTTTTTTATATATATATATATTATTTTTTTTATTTATTAAATTTTCATGTCATAATTTTCTAACTTGCTATTAAATATATACTACCAGTCAAAAGTATTTGAACAGTAAGATTTTTATTGTTTTTTAGAAGAAGTCTCTTTTGTTCACCAAGCCTGCATTTATTTGTGGGGACAGCAAAAAAAAAAAAAAAATTTCTTATTTAAAATGACTTTTTTCAATTTGAATATATTTCGAAATGTAATTTATTCTGGTGACTAAAACTCAGTTTTCAGCATCATTACTCCA
The DNA here is from genome assembly GCA_033026305.1 of Cirrhinus molitorella. Lineage (NCBI taxonomy): Eukaryota > Metazoa > Chordata > Actinopteri > Cypriniformes > Cyprinidae > Cirrhinus > Cirrhinus molitorella. Next base: position 38,264,739 of record CM065120.1, read on the forward strand.
GTCTTTAGCATCACATGATGCTACAAAAGATTTTTTTATTTCAGATAAATGCTGTTCTTATGAACTTTCTATTCATCAAAGAAACCTGTAAAAATTCTACTCAGCTTTTTTCAACATAATAATAATAATCAATGTTTTTTAATCAGCAAATCAGAATATTTGAATGATTTCTGAAGGATCATGTGACTGGTGTAATGATGCTAAAAAAAATTCAGTATTCAGTAAAAATTCAGTATTTATTTGCTGTTCAAACACTTTTGACCGGTAGTGTATTTGCATAAAATCATCAAAAATAACTCAAAAATGAAGGATAACTATGTCAAACCATGTTGTAGGTCACATTTAAATAGGTTTAGGATTTAAGCGCTATACCTCAACCCGAAAAAAGCAGCAACACGCTCATGCAAAGCCAGAAACTAACCACAGAAGATAAATAACTCCTCAACCATTAAGTGCAATGAACAACCTTTGCATGTTAGTTTTAGTAGACAAGTAAAAAGAGCTTAAATAGTTCATCCAAAAAATTAACTTCTGTCAAATGTTGCAATTGTTTCTATGCAACACAAAATAACTTTTTTTTTGAAGAATAAAATTGACAATAAAGTACCATAAGAATGCAACTGGAGCTCTACATTGCATGTTTGAAGTCAAATCAAAGCTTTGTGCATCAAAATACAAATTCAAGTCTTTTGTTCTACACACAAAGCTGTCATATGATTTCATAAGGCTCAGAAAAAAAAAATTCTGGATGAACTACTTGTTTGAGAAAGAACCAGTTAATAACAAGAACGTGGATAAAAACATTAAAGTAACGGTTGGTCCGTAACTCACAGCGAGGACATCTGCAGGGTAAGTCTAGGGTGAGATCCATGAGTGAATCTGGAGTGAAGCATCCAGGGTTTCTCCTCCTGTAACGGTACCTGAACATTAAGGGATGAACCTGCTGCATATTAGCCAACGTTTCATATATCAAACCCAAGATTTCTTTCTTTCTTGGAGGTTTCAGACTCCAAACCATCCTTCGCTGAGCTTCCTTCTCTCATTCATTCATCAACATCATGTGTTCCTCATGACACCAATTACAGATGTGCAACGTCAGACTCTTCCTAGTCTCGTGTAGCCAGACCTTTGACTAAACAGCTCTGATATGGTCCACATTGCAGGAAGAGACCGCCTGAAGACCATTTAAAGCGGGTAATGTCAGTTTGTGTTGATTTAATGGGTAGTTAAGGCATGGGTTTGTGTCAAACTGGTTACACCACATTAATAGACAAGCGTGAAAAAGCAGCAAAATTGCAAAAAATTGCAAAACAGTGGACAAAAACTCCACACCCTCATGATATTCAGCCTGAATATGTTTTAAAGATCTGATGTCAGCTTGTCATATTGTGTGTTTAACATTCACCAGACAGTCAAAGGTGGTCTGTTGTATTCTGTTGGTGACTAAACTCTTTCAGACTGCCGGAAACCTTCAAAAGCGTTTAACTTTTGGACAACAAATCCATTTTATGACTGTACTTTAGATGTAGATAGCCCTCTTTCCAACATGACCTCAAGTGGCACTGGAAAGAGAACTTTTTAAACTATGACGCAGTGCTGTCACTCCACTAGTTTTACACTATGGACTACTTGCACTGAGCCTTGTGAAATGTTACGGCTCAGTTATTTCCGGTTATGTACATTTTCAGTGTGCTATACATCTAACTGACTTAAACACAGAATAAAATGAGAGTTTGCAGGATGATTTAAAATCCGAAATTTTCAGAGACAGGAGAAGACATATTCTGATGATTACTGTTTACAGAATTTTCCAAGCTTAACAAAACGTGACGTTTTAATCTAACATAAACCTAAGAAAGCGGTGGCTGGTAAAACAATCATGCAAAATTGTTTCGCCACAGGGTGTCAGTGCTCCGCAATGCAGCAGTGTTTGTGAGATCTGATGAATAAGCTCATAATATTTATCTGTTTTAAATATGTTTAGTGGCTATTCTGTGTCATCATTGTCACTGTATTTAGCCTAATGCCAAAATATGAATATTCAAAGTAGTCCCACTGCCAACTTGTTAATGTAAAAAAATTATTTAAATGTTTCACATTGTTAAATAAGGCAGTTACCGCACATGCATTCAGCCATTTTAAACAATTAAATAAACAGTAGCTATAGGGGCTTGGAGTGAGAGTACAGATGCACACAAACAAATTAGCCACGGTTTTACTTCAAATAAAACTGAAAATTGCAATTTAAGTTGAACCATATAACCACAAATTAACTCAGGTTTTACTACAATGACCACAGTTTAATGATGGTAGGCTATTTGTAGTAATTTTTGAAAGGGTGTTTATCAGTCAAACCCATTTTAAACTGTACATTCAACAGGTATGAAATATGGTATTTTTCTAAGTAAAAGAAAAATACTGTTCATGAGAATGCAGCAGGTTATTGGGGAAGTATATTTATTATTCATAATGCACGTACGGAAAGGAAATATATTTATAGTAACATTTCAGCAGGTTGAGGATAATTCATGTTAATGCAGAGAATATGATTAATTGTTTTTTTTTTTTTTAAGAAATGCTAGTCCTAAAATGTAGTAATAATCTGCGTTCTCATGAGTATGTACGTGCGCTAAATGCTAACCGGAAACAACCGAGCCGTAACAAGCAGAACGCAGTCCATTGAGCGACAGCTCCACACCTCTGTTGATTCCAGTGTTGTCAAGTCCACTGGAATTGGGCTACTTTACCACTGTTGCTGCAGGTTGTTTTTCATGTCAGTGGGTTGAAGTGACCCCAATAACGCATTATTTAGCCCGTGGAATGCTAATTTTACCAGAAAAACCCCGCAAAAAAAAGTGTATTTTACCCCCTGAAATGCTGTTTTTAATGGGGGACCCCCTCAAAACTCGATTGGGCTACTTTTGGGTTAGTTTTTTAGTAGCACATGGGTTTTGATCTGAAAACCTGGCAACCCTGGTTGATTCAGTCATCTTGTTTACATGCTTATGCTTATGCATTAAGAGTGACCAATATGAGTCAGTGTCTTTCCTGATTTAATGTCAAAGTGCCACACACCATTACACACAAATATCAATTTCAAAATAAAATGATTTCTGTTTAAAATAGATGCTAAAATACTGCACCTGATTCAAAATGAATGTGAATCAGTTTAATTGGATGGTTTATCACTTTGGCATAAATCATTTAGACTGTCCACTGAAACACTGAATCATTTAGACTAAATCCAAGAGCTTTCTGGCTTTTTTTGTGCACAAACAATTTCTTTCTACAATTCCACAACATTTTTGTCAAATCTTTATTTTTGTTTTCTTCGTGTACAAAAAGCTAAATAAAATTATAGCTGAACCACTGATATCACATGGACTCTTCGAACAACGTCCTTACTACCTTTCAGGGCCTTGAATGTGGTAGTTGCATTCAGTGTTGGGGAAAGTTACTTTTAAAGTAATGCATTACAATATTGAGTTACTCCCTGAAAAAGTAACTAATTACGTTACTTAGTTACTTTTTATGGAAAGTAATGCATTACATTACTTTTGCATTACTTTTTAAATCTGGACAGGGCTTGCTTGTTTGTTTTGAATCTAAAAAGTTATATTTTTGGCAAATGTAAATGCATTTTTCACACCAAAAAGCCTCAGGCTTATAGAAAAGTAAATTCACGTCTGTATAATAAACCACAGAAGAAAAAATGTCAAAAAAGGAAAACAAATGTTAGAATATCTTGAGTAATTTTTGCTTATTATATGGATGAACTGGATCATCGAAGGTCGGCAGCAAAGACAGTGGTTAATAAAATGGAATTAGATACATAAAGGAAATTGTTATTATTTAACATATTTAATTATTGCAGGTTTGCATCATATTCTGAGTTGAATTTCACTTTTTTTTATTCATTTTGAGGAATACTGCACTCAAAAAAATGAACTTTCACTATTGTTAGTTTTACTATACCCACCCTTGTTCACAGTACATAGAAAATGAAAGTAATTCAATTAACACAAGTTAACTATGTTATTTCATCAATATTGAAGTACTGTAGGCTTTACTTAATAAGGGTTTAATTGGCTAACTTAACATTGTTGAGTAAAACGCAAAACCGCATGAAATGTGATCTTTGCGGTTACCGTAGCTGGTCACTTGGAGGCGGGGCAACGGAACCGAACGGAAGACAGAAAGCGCGAAGTACAAACCACGTTCAGGAGGAGAATATGGCGACTTTGGCAGGTATGAATATTTCATAATTCTTTGCCATCATGTTTAACTAACGCGAGGAAGATGTGATGCAGGTATTCGCAGAGTTATGTTAATTTAAGTTATCGGCGTATTTTTAGGCAGTTATGTTAACTCGTATTCAACACGCATATAAGTTAGTAGAGCAAGGACTGCAAATAACAGTCTTGACTAGATCAAAGTTGTTAAACAACATTTATAGCAAGAAATTACACCATACATAGAACGCTTTTACAGCAAGAATGTTGAGTTCTAGGTATAAACGAATACTATCAATTTTTTGAATTGCAACGGCAACCGAGGCATGTTTCATTTAAATTGGTAGCTCGTCATCCTCTTTGCGATTATAAAGTTGGTGCTGTCCGTGTACATGCTGCTTAACCAGTTGTTTTTTCTCTCTCTTAGAGTGATGGTTTAAACAGAAAAAATGACTGTGCTTGATTGGCCAACTTAACATTGAGTAAAAAGCAAAACCACATTTTAATTTGAGGAGGAGAAGATGGTGACTTTGTCAGGTATGAATATTTCATACTTTCTGTACCATCCTGTTAAACCCCAGCAGGAAAAAGTGATGTAGCTGTTTACAGCGTTATGTTAATCTATCAGTCTATTTCGGAGTCTTTTGGGTTTTTTTTTTTTTTTTAAGGCAGTTATACTTACACTTATTTTTAAATTTTTTGTTATCTCTTCTACAGAACGATCCATCTCAACTCGGAAAGCCTGCACTTTCTGTGCGTCTTACAAAAGACTATGAAAGCCTCATGAAGGAGTAAGTGTTCTCTGTTCTCAGGCAGTTCAAATCACTAGACAATACAGGGCTCATATATGACCAAAATTCACATAACATAGTTAAGAAATATAAATGAATGAAGTATATTTAACTTGGTGTTGTCAGAAGTACTGACTTCGGTATCAGTACTGAAATAAAAAAAAAAAAAACCTGTGATGATACCAGCATTTCCTGTGGGAATTTTGAGCATTGTTGAGCAGATTCTCAAACAACGCTGATTGTCCATAGTGTAATCATTGTAGGCAATCACAGTCTTATCTGTTGAGCACATGAGCACTATGACCAATCAGCGATATTTGGTAATTTACCCAAAATTCTTGCAGAAAATGCTGGTTTCGTTACATTTTTACATTTCAGTACCAAAGCCTATGCTTTTGACAACCCGAACAAACACAGTGGAGTAGTGAATAAAAATGAATGAATAATTGCTGAGTTGCTTGGTGAGTAACACGGTTTTAGTTTTGTTAGCATCAGTGGTGCTTTATGATTGCTGGTAGAGTTATTGTGCCTTGAAATCTAGATTTGTTTTTTTTTTTCTTGGGCAAGTCCATTATATGAAACATTAAGGGAATGGACAATTGATACTGAATTCTTAGATTACTTGATTTTTCTGGCCTGCATTTTTGATACAATTAAAGAGACTGAACAGTGTTACTGTTTTTGTGTTTTGTAGGACACTAACTTTGAGAATTCCAAGAGAGACCTGGCCAATACTGCAATTGAAATTTACATCATCAGACTTCAAGATGCAGAGGCACCCATCATCGGATGCTGGATTGATTGTTGAGGGAGTGAAAGTTCTTCAGAATCTTGATGATGTCACCAAGGCTTGTGATCTTCTTTTATGAGTCATTGAATTGGGAGTCATACAAATCAAATCTCAGTTATCCATCAGACCTGAAGTACTTGAGTTTATCCAGAAAGTTTTTCTGGGTCTTGATGCACAGAAACTGTCACACAAAATACAGGTTCTCAAGAACCTGCCTTGCTTGAGTGGACTGTTTTATTGTTTGTAAGATCTGTAATTAAAATTGTTTGCAGTTGTTTACAAAAATTAGAGGCCATCTTTTCTTTGCCAGTGGCTCAAATGATGTGAAATATCAAAAACATGTTTATTGCAATATTTGAAGGAAGTTGCATATTGTAAGAGTGTTTACTATTGACACTTTTTTTTAAACAAACTTATTTAAGCTTTTTGTGGTTGTTTACAAAAATGTAGGTTTTAATGTTACTTTTGCTGTTGATTCTAAAGATCTAAAATATTAGAAAATGAGTTCAGCAGTATTTTAGGGCATGCTGCCTAATTTCAATAGACATTCCATTTATTTAATATTTTTCTAAGAAATATTATTACAAATTCTTGAAGCCAGTTGCACTTTAAAAGACCTTGTGAAGAATGTTTACTGTTAAATTATTGATGTAGTGTGTTTGTTTCAAATGACATGTGAAATTGAAGTTGTTTTACAATGTTTTGCAGTATATTGCAAATCCTTGCAAAGAAAATAAATTCATTTTGTTTCTAAAAATGCTTGATTATTTAGGTTTTACACTTGTAGAGCAAATATGTGAATAAAATAAAAATATAAAATAAAGTGTTAAGTTTACGTATTGAAAGTTCATAATTGTAACATAACATTGCTAAGTAAAATGTACATATAACTAAAATGCAATAGTGACATCTGAATTGGTTGTATGTACTAAAAAATATTGTGTCATCTTTACCAGAAATTCTTTTGTTCATTCAACTATATTGTTACTTGTAAAAACTACTCAACACACTTTCGTGGAACCACTTGACACTCTTTCTCACTCTTCTCACTCTTTTCTCACTCAGTCCAACAAATCATTTTTTTGAGTGTGGATAGTTTTTTTGTGAATAAGATGAATTAATGCATGTTCACATTTATTCTAGAACTAAAGTAATATCTTACTACCGATTTCTATTAAAAAAAAGAAACTAGCATAACTCAGCTATTTTATTGTCAATTAAAAAGTAATGCGTTACTTTACTAGTTACTTGGTGAAAAAGTGATATTATTGCATAACTCATGCTATTTGTAATGTGTTACCCCAACACTGGTTGCATTACTGTCTATGCAGGATCATAAAGCTCTCACATTTCATCAAAAATAACTTAATTTGTATTCTGAAGACGAACGAAGGTCTTACGGGTTTGGAACAACATGAGAGTGAGTAATTAATGACAGCATTTTCATTTTTTGGTGAACTATCCCTTTAAGAGCTTGCTTGGCAAAACAGGCAACATGGTGAAGAAAACTAAAACATTGCTAAGCAAATGTTAAACAGGGAAAATACATCAGATATATTTAAACTGTGATTTTAGAGGTGTAATATTAGTCAGCTTTTTCAGATGGCATAGGCTAATAGACAATGTAGTGTAAACAGCAAATGAAAAGTGTGTGTGAGTGTACATTAGATCTCCGAGTAGCCTACACACTTGTTGATACTCCTGTTATTACGAGGAATTTTTCAAGCTCAGGTAGCCTATTTTTGTAAGTGTATTTTTGTAGGCTTTATGTGAGGAACAGACTGAAATTTGAGTAGCCCATTTACAACAAATCCTCTCAGATCAAATATAGCGCAGGTTGCTGGAAATCATTCTCAGATGTGTCATATCCACATTTCATGATGCCCAACCAGCAACATATCACATTTGGGAGGATTTTCAGTGATTAACTGAATTGTTAATTAAATTCAGATTTTTTTTTCTCACACATAACTATTGCATAAAATGCCTACTGTAGTTTTATTTTTTGTAGACGGACATCCAGTCATTATAATTTTATGGATATGATCTATTCAACAAGACCTGAGAAAATGATAAAGAAATTTTCCATTTTTGGACGAACTATCCCTTTAAGGATTCTATAGACAGACAGAAAGTCAGATGGACAGACAGATAGACAGATAGATAGATAGAAAGATAGATTGATTGATTTAGCCGGACAGACACAAAGAGATAGATATTACTATTAATTTCTAGACATACAGATTTATATTGTTATTCATTTCCTTATTTGTTTATTGAAATTGCTGATAATAAAACAATAAAACATTTATAAAGAACAGGGTGGTTAAGGTGAACAACAGACCTATGAAAATCAAAGACATTTATATCATGTAGTAAGCGATATTTGATTTTTTTAGCTCAATAATTTCGACACATTCTCTCTATTTAAGTAACTCGTAACTGTAATCTTTTCTGAATTCACCTGTAGGCTACTGTACGTGTAGGTGTGCGTCTGCTCTCACCTGTATAACAGCGGTCCTCAACAGTTGTTTCTTCACAGACCGATCACTTTCCTCATCTCATCTTTTGCGATCAGTCCGCCGACGGGGACTGTTCTTGTCGTTATGTCTTAAGTCCCATTAAAGTCAGTTTTCCACATGCGGTGCCGCATGTAGTCGAGTCAGGTCAGAGTCTCCTCAAACGCCGACAGCGACAGCACCTCCCTCACGACCGACGGGCGCGCGCACACGCCTGTGAGCAGGTTTAACTATGCGCGCCGGGGCCAATTTAGTATAATCTCCTCACAAACGTACACGAATGAAACAAGGTACGTTTGGAATGCTCGTAACTATCACATGTACTGATATCAACAAATTTAGGGGTGGGGTGGGTGTTGTTCTTCAGCAAACATCATAACCTCCATATAAACTAATTTGTCCACCGTATGTCCTTAACGTGTATTGAAATTCTGAGGGATTAATTGCTTCAGGTTAACAACCCCATTTTCTTCGCTTTGCAAGCAAATGATGCAAAAAGCCTATGCAAAACAAAAAAAAAAAAAAAAGTTTCAGCCCACATGGCCTAGCAGTCTTTTTTCTGTACCTCATGGAAGAAGGCATTTTTTATTGATCTTTCTTCCATTAAAAAGTGACTGACTGCATCTTAAAACTTTTTTATGTGCAATTGCGTAAATGGGTTTGTTACCTAAAAGCAATGTAATACGGATGTACCCACCATAGCCTGAGTATTATTGCACTTATCATGTACTGCACTTATCGTGTACTATTGGTATATTGTACTTACACTTATCATGTACTATTGGTATATTTTCCATTGTTAAAGTATCTATCCTTTCAGTATTTATTCTTACTACATCAAATACAAGGCATTGTTTATTAAAAATTGTCATCTGCTGTTTTTAATATTAGTATTCTGGCAGCAAATTGCCTAAACAGTTGAAGTCAAACGTTTGCAGAATCTGCAAAATGTTAATTATTTTACCAAAATAAAAGGGATCATACAAAATGCATGTTATTTTTTATTTAGTGCTGACCTGAATAAGATATCTTACATTAAAGACTTTTACATATAGCCAACAAGAGAAAATAATAGTTGAATTTATAAAAATAACCGTTCAAAGGTTTACATACACTTGATTCTTAATACTGTGTTGTTACCTAAATGACCCACAGATTCATTGGCTTTCCAGCATTTTTACAGCTATTACAGAAGATTTGAACACTTACTGATACATTTTATCTTCTGGGAAACATGCAAGCATCTTCTGTAGCTTCTGAAGGGCAAAAATATATATGGTATTTAGGCAAAATAAGAAAAATGTACACATCTTCATTCTGTTCAAAAGTTTACACCCCTGGCTCTTAATGCAGTGTTTTTCTTTCTGAAGCATCAGTGAGCGTTTGAACCTTCTGTAATAGCTGCATATGAGTCCCTCAGTTGTCCTCAGTGTAAAAAAAAGAAGAATCTCAAAATCATACAGTCACTGTTGGAAAGGGTTAAAATACACAAAAATGCTGAAAAACGAATTTGTGGGACTTGAAAGATTTTTTCTGAACAACAGCAGCAACTATTATTTTCTGTTGTGGACTATATGTCATTTAAAAATAACTAAATATACAAAGTACTAAATAAAAATAACCTCTTATTTTGAAAAAATAATATGTAAACTTTTGACTTCAGCTGTGGGCACTCAGTTGCACTACAAATATTTTGATAAAACTCTTTCCTCTTTTTGTTTTAGTAATAAGATTGATTTTACGTAAGAAAAATCTATTCAATATTTTTCTAACAATATTCTGTTTTATTCTATTATACTCAGCACAATAACACCAAGACACCAACATCAACAGTTGGTTCAGTCAGTATCAGGCTAGTAAAATGAACAAATGACTCTTTATTTGAACGTGACCATTAGTTAGCAACACATTGACATTCATTTAATGCAGACTGTTTACAAGGCTTCATGTGCGCTCATCATTAGTAACCTCATATGTTTTTTAAAGCTGCAGTCACACCCATTGTCTTCTCATCTGAATAATTAATAGGACATCCACCAGGTTTTAGGCTGGTTAAACCACACATCTGTTGTAAAATGACAGAACGTTTGTGCACACTGATGTGTTTGGTCTATGATAAACACGCATCAATCCTCGTCTGGTTCCAGATATTCACACCTGTGAGACAAGAGACACGTCTCAACCTGTTCGCCTGATGGGTAGATGGTGTAAACTTGTTTTAAATATTTAAACAGGATGGGTGGCATCACAATCCATTAGTAAATATTGGATCTCCAAACACAGACAGACACTAAATATGATACAGGACAGACAAATAAATTACAAAGGGATGCCAAATAGCATCCAAAACTAATATAAAAAATTATATTTATAGCAAAATGTGAAATAAAACCATTTATGCATGCCGTATTGTTAAATAATGGTAAAAAAAAAAAAAAAAAAAAAAGAAAATCTAGTCTTTACAAAATCTAAAATCTAATTTTTAACACATGGGAACAGTGAGCTGATCTGTCCTTAATATAACTTTGACTTTCAGAATGATGACCTTTGCTCAAAAACACAGCAGTGATAAAGGTGGATTATGATATTAGTATCTCTGCAGTTCTTAGAACACCAAATCATTTGGTACACAAAATAAACATTAACTCACATGCATTAAGCAGATTTCCAGGTCCACGTCAGGTCATTCAGTCACCTGCACTGCCACTGCTCCCTATTTATCTAGTTACTACTTAATTTAGTTACTTAGTGACCACATAAAAAACACCATTAACCCTGTGAAGGGATTTTAAATGCAGCAGATAAATCTTAAATGACTGAAAAGTGGTAGGACGTTAGCAAGTTAATTCGTTTGATTCACAAAGAAAAAAGATCTCTTTCATATTACATATTCTCTTATATAATTTAAAGGGTAAAAGTGGATAAAAACCTCACACTCATGCCAACCTAGATGTAGATGAGTTTGTTACTTCATGGGAACAGATTTGGAGAAATGTAGCACTCACCAATGGATCCTCTTCAGTGAATGGGTGCCATCAGAATGAGAGACCAAACAGCTGATTAAAACATCACAATAATCCACACCACTCTAGTCAATCAGTTAACATCTTGTCAAGTGAAATAAACACCTTTTAACTTTAAACCTTAAACCATTGCTTCTGGCTCAAATATGTGTCCACCAGTAAAAAAAAAAGTGCTGTTCTCTTGCATCAAAACCCACCCACATATTTGTTTGGATCGGTTTTTGCTTGTAAACTGTGTTTGATCTGTGCACATTTGTCTCCTGATTTAGACGAGAAGACTTTTTTACTGGGAAAATCAATATTATGGATAAGAGGACTCATATTCTAGCCAGAAACAATGGTTTAAAACGTAAAACCATCCAAATCAGAGAATTTTTGTTTACAACATGCAGTTTTTCACCTCACAGGATGTTAACTGATTGACTGGATTGGCATGGATTACTTGTGGATAATTTGTGATGTTTTATCAGCTGTTTGGACTCTCATTCTGATGGCACCCATTCACTGCAGAGGATCCATTGGTGAGCAAGTGATGTAATGCTGCATTTCTCCAAATCTGATTGAGAAAAAACTCATCTACATCTTGGATGGCCTGAAGGCGAATGCATTTCAGCAAACTTTCATTTTTGGGTGAACTATTCCTTTAATACTCAAAAGTATGTACTTCAGGAATAAAAATAAACACTTAACTATAAAACACTGAATATAGTAAACAATCATAAATAATAAAAAAAAAAAACTCACAGATATCCAAGTTTGAGGTTTGACAATGACTATTTATGGTGTATATAATTTTATAACAATACAGTATATAAACACACACACAAACACATACACACACATACATTCTCTCTCTCTCTCTCTCTCTCTCTCTCTCTCACACACACACACACACACACACACACCTATGAAGAGGCAGATGAGCTCTAGCTGCGGTGCACAAGGCTGTCAATGCTCTCCTGAAGCTCTGCCATCTTCTTAAGCACCAGATTCACCTTCTGCTCATCAAACTCCAAACACACAAACTCAGAGCTCTGTAATACAGGAAGAAAGAAACAGAGGCCCTTTACATGTGATCGGTGAACCTGAACTGACCTAAAAACATTTTAAACAACACGTTTGCACTCAGTGTCAATGTGTAATTTTAGTAATGCTGCTGACACACCTGTTACCGAGTCGACCCGCATCAACACAGCGGTGTAAGGTTCACAATTCAGGAAAAACTGTCAAAGTAGTTCGCACTCAAAGAAAAATGACATCAGAAAAATCCTTGAAAGTCTAAACTTGTTATTTGGAATCTGCAAATAGAATGTTTTTTAAACAATCATTTGAACGATAATAAAGAACTAGATTTCTCTGGAATGCTTGATTCCAATTGGTCCGATTCTGTGTTTCCATAGTGATGTTAATCTGTATAATCATTGTCTGAAATGTTTTTCTTTTTAGTTTCCTATCTCTCATAACCTTTCTGCATTCTTTCATCTCATAAAATTGTGAATCAATATTTTATGTCCATTTGTTTAGGCAAAGTGGAACAACGCACATTCAAACTGCGATTCTTGGCTGGATGCTGATCACCCTCATGGTTTATTTCATGATAATAACCGGCTGACTACATTATCCCCCAATTACAGAGCAGCAAAAGAACAGGGTCAAAACCTTTTTTGAAAAATGATCCAGAAAGGCAGAAGAATGGGAGTCAGATGACATCAGCAAATGGAGCAGATCACTATGACATCATCAGATACGTGACACGGCTCCTATATGCAGTCTCATTTCACACAAATTCAGCTTAAAACCTAAACTAACCTACAAAGCAAAAGCACTATTTGCCAACTTGCGCTAGTGTGAAGAAATGGATAATGTAGTTACCCAATATAAGAAATCTCTTATAACGCCCACTAAGACTGTACTTATAAAAAAAAAGCTACAGCAAAAACAGTAACATTGTGAAATATTGTTACAATTTAAAATAACTGTAATTGTAAAAAAAACCTGTAATTTTCTAAAAAAAAATTCATTATTATTTGATCATTAGAAACTTTAAAAAAAAAAATGTATGAAATATTAATTTTTTTACCAACTTTAGATTAATTTAACATATCTGTGCTCAATGATTTGTTTAAACAATAATCGTGATGAGCAAAATTTCGGAAGAAAATTCAAACAGTAAATTTGGAGTGGACGGTTTATATGAATGCATCTTTTCATCTTACCTCCATATAATGCATATTAATGCAGTATTTAAAAGACCACTGAAGTGCTTTGAAACACGCAGCATTATTCTATTGTTCTATAATTCTATTGTTGACGTCATTTTAACTGAAACAGGAAGACAAAGCGGGACATACACTGCCCTCCAAAAGTTTGGAAACACCCCTTTGAAAAAAGATAGGCAAAGTGTGGTTTTGGATGATATCAGCATAAAGCCTTAACGTTTTTTGGTGCAAAAACATTAAAGTAACTTGACATTATCATTGAAGACCATCATGATTGTCATGGAATGGCCTCCCAATCACCCGACCTCAACCCAATTGAGCTACTATGGGAGGAACTGGACCATGATGTCCGTAAGAAGTGTCCAACCAATGTAAATCATCTTTGGGCAATCCTTCATGAGGCTTGGAGCAATATATCAAGTCAATGTTTGAATAAACTGACAGCTCAGATGCCCAGATTATGCAGAGCTGTAATAGCTGCTAATGGTGGATATTTTGATCAATCGAAAATTAAGTTTTTTCTATGTATAAACCGTTTATGTAATAAAATATGTTTTCGTAGTTTGTGTTGTCCCTTATCAGTGCAAAATTAACACAAATTAAAAAGGATTCATACCAATATTGTCCAAAACCCACTTTTATAGGGCGTTTCCCAACTTATGCAGGGCAGTGTATCAAGCAGCCCTGACCCTTTTTTAAATAGCCAATGGCTTTCGTTTATATAACAGCTTGGGCCAAAGACTTTAAGACTTTATTTGAAACCAGTCTTCTTTCACCCCTGAATTGTTCCCTTTTCCCTATTCATATAAAGGCACAGTCATGGCACTAATATGACTAGCACTAATGCATAGTAAGTAATAAGCTATGCTACATCTGTGCATTTAATAACAGGCGTGACTCTCAAAAAGTCCTGTTTAGCTGCTGCATGAATGACTAACTGATGTCAAGTTTTTTGTATGCTCACAATAGCCATATCGCATATCGCATATTGTGTCCACAGCGACAGTGACTCAAGTAAATATAATAACAATGGAAAGGCTCATCACAATTGACACAATATTCAATAAACAAGCTCAAATTCATCCGTGAAATCAAATTAACTGATGTGGGCTGCAAGCACAGAGCGCAAAACTGAAAAGAGCAGCCTGTTCTAAAATCTGTGTGAGAGTTTGAAGAAAATCGTTTCAGTTAGAAAATACAATTTTCACTCGTATTATCATTCTAACCCATGATAGACAACCATACTCTGTTGTCTCTTCTCTTCCCGTCTAACAAAAACACAGCACTATTTGAAATGCTTTGTGGTTTTATCCTGCAGTAATTGATCTCGTGACCCTGAATGAAGAATCAATCTCTTCATTTCAGCTTCATTGCACTCATGAAGAGTGACCTTTCTGCTCTCCTGCTGCTATGAAGACAATTGAATACCCTACAGTCCTCTATTTTCCGAGCGTGAATCACGCAATGTTTAATGCATCTCTCTGCATGCTGCACGGATGATACGAAACAATCAGAGCACTCACACACACAAACAAATGGGCTAAAAGCCACTTACAGTGCAGAGGAGGCTCCTCTTACAGCGCTAAATGTGCATTTACAAAAAGTACAATCGTACAATAAAAAGGAGGCTGTCAATGTTTTCACAGGAGTGAAACAATAGCATACAGCAGATATTACAGATAAGCATCTCAAATCTGCAAACTGAACTTCATAGGAAGAGCTGATGATAGGCGGAAAGACTTAATGGTAGAATAATGATGGTTAATGACGCTAATGGGTCTCTGTCCGGTAACCCAGACCTCTTGATATCACAGGACCTAAAAACTTGCTTAGAGCTCAAAACCTCATGCACATGTTGATATCAATATTTCAGGAACACACTGATTCGAGTACTCAAGTGTATTTTGCCTGTGTCGAGTAACTGCCAAAATACCGGAAGTGGCGCATTCCACGGATGAGAATCCATGAAACACACTATTAGACCGTTTTCCAAGGCTACATGACATATTAAACTCATTTAAAATCATAATAAAGTGTAATGTAACACGATGATTCAATTAAATAAATATATGCAATGCATTTATGTGGCTGTAGCATTTCTGTCGTAAAGAAATGGCTAAAGATTGAAGATGAAGTGAACATTTGAATTAAATGTTGTTTAGTCAACATTAAACAAGGATTAGATCACACAATAAAGTGTAAAAACAATTATTAGGCTGTTGGTGCCCTCTCCAGCCATTTGTTATAATTGGATAATGTACAATAGTTCTTTTGTTTAGAATACTGTATGTATTTTAACAGTCAATAAAACCATACGTTTACTTGTTTTTGATATTTCATTTAAACTGTATTTTAAGTAATTATAGTTTGTTTAGGTCTATTTTTTATTAAAAATAATAAAATAAAAAATAATAATATGTGTGTGTGCGCGCATGTAGGATAATAAATAATCGCTAATAATTAGCCCTAGTTTTAACATTAATAATAGCCACTACTACACATCTTGATTATAGAAATGCTGAGTGTGTTTGTGTAAATAACAAACATTTAGATTTATACTACACGAATATTGACACATGACATAAATTATGTAAAATTAATGACTGTATAAAGTAATTTAAAAAAATAATTATTTTAAAGTAAAAATAAATAAATAATCAAGCCTAAGTGGTGGGAAATACATTTTCAGAGCTTGTTTTACCACACATACATATTTCCATAATTATTAATGTATGCTTTCCAATTTCAAATGTAGTGTCTGGAAATTGAACTGAAAGCAGAAGTACTTGCAGTTACAGACAGTGTTGTATAAAGTATCTGAAAGTCATACTTAAGTAAAAGTACAGATATCTTACCAGAAAATTACTTTGGTAGAAGTTGAAGTCACTGTTTAGAATATTACTTGAGTAGTAATTAGTCTTAAAAATTAAAGTCTTAAAGTATGTGATATTTATTGTACTTAAGTACAAAAAGTATTTGTTTTATAGTAAATGTAATTAAGTATTGAAAGTAAAAGTACAAGTAAATGCAAGATAAATAAGCAAATAAATATATATATATATATATATATAATGTTTAGTTTTTAACATAAAACGTTGAATACTGATATTTGAAATTATTTAAGACATGAAAAAAAAGTTGAAATGTGAAATTAAAACCGCCAGTGGGTGGCACAAGTGAGTGAGTCACTGAGATTCATTCAAACGGCTGAATCATTCAGTAAAAAGCATCTGACTGTGTTAATGAAAAAAAAAAAATCACTGAATTATTTTTATCAACCGATTCATTCAAAACGCTGATTCATTTAATCAGTGAATACAGTCCATTGCTCAGAGACACAAAACAGTGCTGTGATCTGTGTTTAGAAGTATTTTCACTGGCAAAATTGAGCAAAAACATAAATATGTCTAAAATGCAAGTAACTTAATTGCTTTACTGAACTTGTATAAAATTATTATTATTAAATGTGTTATCATGCTAAAAACGATACTCTTTGTGGGACATAAATCGACATGCCTGCACTCTGTGTCTGATTTGGTGATATAGCCTACTTGATAATGTCAGATCATACGTCATTACAACTAAACTTACCACATTATCGCTTAAGATATACTGTATATCACACACTCCAGACTCCACTTGAGTGGAAAATGAATCATCCGCACATACTTGTTTGTCTAACTTGCGAGCGCCAGACCACTGATTCGTCAAACCTGCTTTCCTGCAGTCAGTGTTCTTCTGACTATTTTGTAGTAAGTAACGAATATACATTTTAGAATATACAAGTAACGTATATACATTTTAATTAGGAAATGTAGCAGAGTAAAAGTAAAAGTAGGCTGAATTATAAAAACTCAAGTAAAGTACAGATACTGGCAAAAAATACTTAAGTACTGTAAAAAAGTATTATCACTTTGTTACATTACACCACTGGTTACAGAAGATTGCACTAGATAGATAGATAGAATGCTATTATCTTAAAAATTATGCTCAATACAGTTTGGCTTCTAGTATGAAATGTTTTTGGCAGTAACTTTTCTCATTTCTCATTTTACCTGCAATTTGCATTTTTTCCACACAAAAGCCTAGTTTGCATTATACTGAATATCTAGTATATTTATGCAACACTTATCTGGCAGGTGTGCAGAAGATTATTCAAAACCACTGTCAATCATCAAGACTAAAGAAATAAGCTACTTAACGACTGGTTAGAAATCTTCTGGACTCTGTATGAGATGCAAAAGTTACAAACAAGGGTTTGCAAAAGTTCAGAGGCACTAATGCAATACTTGTCTGGCAGGTAGTTAATGCACATGCAATTGATATGAACTATTTGCTAAAAGATCATGGGAAAAAATAATTTCCAGGGTATTTTAGCATAGACACTATTTCAGTTTTATTAGTATTTTCTGTTTTAATTTTAGTTGACGTTTTAGTAATTCTGTTGTTTTGTCATTTTTACTATTTTAGTATGTCTACATATTTTTTTATTTATTTTTATTCTGTTTCATTTTGTTTTTTCAGTATGTGAAGGTTTTTATAATATACATTTCAATTAACATTTTATTTATTTTAATGGTTTTTAGCTTAAGCTTTCTCCTGAATTTCTCTACAAACTCCATCTCAAGCGGTTTCCACTGTAACTGAAGCTTATAGAGGTTTTAAACAGCTCCAGGATTAAATAAAAACAACAACAACAACAACAACAACAACAACATGTAGTTTTCTCTACATACATCTTTCCGTAAACACCCAACATGTCACAACTCCTGCCAATGTGAAAGGGTGTTATTTCATTTTTTCGGGACATGTCTGCACATATTCATAGGTGTGTGTAATTGACTCTTTGGATCTAGACAGAGTAGCCACATTTCCCAAGAGACTGTGTAAAGAAATCACTCTCAGCAGGCAAAGACACACAACAGTCAAGCACCAGGGTATTGTCTTTTGTGCTTTTCAAAACACTTCATTTGAAGATCCACCCTTAAATTTTAAAGAATCGATCCCTTATTTCTCCAGTTCTCACCTCTCCGCTGCGCCCGAGCTCTAACTCCACCAGGGCCACAGGACTGTTGGACACCTGCCCCCTGCTGGCGGATGTGTGCAGGTCCACCCTCCACTTTAGGCCCCTGAGGCCGGGTTCCCAGCGACTCTGAGACAGCAGACTCTCTCGCACTCGCGTCCGGTGAGCCTTCCAGAAGCGCGCCAGAGCGGCCGCCTGCTCCGGAGTCACGCCGCTGCCACCCTGCTTACGCGTCTGCGCTGTGAGGAACGCTTCCAGCTGCGCCTGGTCCATGTCTGCTGATGCGATGGACTGACGGAAAGACAGAAACATGAGATCAAGGGTGGTGGGAGACGGGACAAACTGGATTGTGCTGTAGCAGGGTTATTATAGATAACTAAAACCAAAAACATAAACAATAGGGCTGGCCAAAAAAAAAAAAATTTGGATTAATTGTTTTTTAAAATGACATCGATTCGATATTGATTTTCAAAAGCCGCAAATCCATCTTTTCCTGTATTTATTTCAGCAAACATTTAAAACAAGATCTGATTAATGTGAGTATTATCATTGGTCTTCTCCACTAGATGTCACCCTCTTATTTACCTATATGTGTGATTTGCAATGCTCAGGTGAAATGCTACAGTAATACTACAAATCCGCAGAAGCATTTGACATCACCCGTAAAAGCGCCATGATTTCCACAATGAATGAATGAATGTCACATGGCGTGAGGCACTGTTTTGTTTACTACACATAATTAAGCACGGACGACGTTTGCAGTGTTTTTAGCTTCTGCAGTCTCTCTATATGAGATATCCTTCATCTGATTACCAGAAAAATTAAGATGTACATTTTATAGGGCTTAAATATTGTTTTAAAAAAGGACCCAATACAAAAAAAAAGAAAGAAAGAAAAAAAGAATAGGTTTAAAATATAAGCCTGCGGCTCTTAATTTTCTTCTTTTTCTTAATTGTTTTTTTTTTTTTTTGAAATAGCATTTGTATTAAAACTATATTCACTGAATGTAAAAAAAAAAATAATAATCGAGAATCGAAAAATCTGAATCGATACCCAGCCCTAATAAACAACTTTCAATACTTAAAATAAACTTTAAATAAATAATATAATTTTTTAAAAATGTATGTCTGTCCGTCCTACATATTTTCCTCCCATATTTTCTGAATTATGGAGTGACAAAATGAGATACCCAAAAATCCCTCCGTAAAAACATACTCCAATATTTCAAAAATATTAAACAAGAATTTTGAAACTGACTTTATCCAGTGTTTAGATTTTTGTACTAGGAATATATGCAAATTTGTGAATATTTCATTAAATAATGCCTTGTTTGCGTAATCTTGTAATACAAAAAATGTTTGCAATTATCATTGTAATCAAACAACTGTGTTACCAAATAACTAAAATTAAAACTTAAAATGATTAAAAACAATGTTTTTATAACAAAAATGACAAAAACAAACAAACAAAATTAATATGAAAAACTACAATAAAAATATGAAAATAAAAACTAATTACAAATATTAATAAATAAATAGTTTTTAATAAAAATGGCAAAAACACAACAAATGTAACTAAATTTAACTAAAATTGCAATGAATACAGAAAATATAAAAATAAAAACATAAAAAAAAATTAAATTCTAAACAATAAAACAGTATCTCAGTGATACTAAAATAACACTGTACGGTTGTATTGTAATTTAACTTGCAAAGATGTTTATATATTTTGGGGGGTATGCAACCCCTATTAGTTTTATGGTGAATCTTATGACTTTGCTAGGCAAATTCCACATACATAAAAACAAAAGGAATCATTTATGTCTTAATTATTTTTTATTGACTGTTTATTGTGTTTACTGATTACATGTCGATAATAAACAACTGTATACTTATAATTATATTTGCTAAAGGTTGATTGGAATGTAAATCTATAAAACTGTATCTTTATTTTATTTACATATAAACTACCTGTCAAAAGTTTTTTTTTGCCTCTTCTAAAAATGATGCAAAAAAAAATCAGCTCTGAAATCACTGGAATAATTTATTTAAAAATGTAAAAATTATTTTAAATAGTACAAATGTTTCAAAATTTTACTGTTCTTGCTGTACTTTGGATCAAATAAATGCAGGCGTAGTGAGCAGAAGAGACTTCTTTAAAAACATTACAAATCTTACTGTTCAAAAACTTCTGACTGGTGTGTGTGTGTGTGTGTGTGTGTGTATGTATTTATATAAACTCCTTGTATTAGTATGTTGTTGTCTATACAATTTTATATCTGTATTATAGTTTTAATGTTTTGTATTTTGCGATTAATAAAAAAAAACATAGGGCATAATATAAAATACAGGTTAAATGTGGTACATTGTGGTACAAAGTAATAAATTACATTATTGACTGACAGATGCCATTGGCGTTGCAAGAAATCTGCTGCTCTCTAGTGGCAGACAAATAACAGTGAAGTCCACACCTGCATTCAGTTTAGAAAACAATGAAATACCTCTATAAAATGCTTCTGCGTGTATTTTACTGCAGAAACAGTGATAATTGTCCCTGCTATCTTGTAAAACTGCTATAGGGAGCAACGGTAGAGGAGAAAGCACCTTCAGAAGCGACCTCATCTTGTCATGTAGTGCACGGAACTCGTCCTGTGTCATCTCGGCGTAGAGCTCATTCTTCAGAAACTCCTCTGTGATTTCTGTATTGCCGTAATAAAGCCTCTGCGTGATTCCGTTTAATAAAGCGTTCACACATCTCTGGCTGTCCGCGTCAGCCATTTTGAATGTTGACAGGAGTCATGTGATCCGCGTTCACGCGCAGCGAGCGTTCACTTCCGGTCTTATACATATTTTGTATCTTTTTTTTAATTTTTTTTTTACATTTACTAGTCTAAATTATGAGTATTATCATTATTATTACCATTATCATTAGCAGTAGTATTCGGAAATAATAATAATAAAATAACCACTTAACAACTCTAGTTTTTAACAGTACTAATTTTTAATACAGATCAACACTTTTATGTGTAAGTATTGATCTGTATTTATATTGACCTTTTTTGCTGAATGAGAAAAAAGATTGTACAAGAAATGTTGACTTTTGAAAATGTTTCTTTTCAACTATTACACATTCGGCATTGCTATTATTAGGCAAAAACCTGCTTTTATTAAGTTTTTATTCACATGCAGGACTGCAGATTTTGGTGTGACAGTGCAGAAGTTCAAGTCTGAATCATGAATCCTGACCTAAAAGTACTTTTTTAATGTTTATAGACATTTCTTTTATTGTGAGAGAAAAAAATGTGCAGAAAGAAAGTACATTTTGAGCACTCCAGTTTGCTTGAATATTATTTTAATGATCATAACACCATCAGTACAGTCTGCTACCAGGAATGTAAAGTTTCATTATAAGTTTAGACAAAAATGACATAAATAACATTATTGCAGCAATAAAGTAAAGTGCCTTAATGGACAAACACCCTTAATTAAGAGCCTTTAGACTCTTGACAGATTCCACAACCAGTGACCCCATAAACATTATATTCTTCTAAAACACTCAGCAAAGTATTGCCTGTGAACGACAGCGAGGCACTCATCCACGAACAACATCTTCAAGCTGTAACACACAGAAAACAGTCACACCATGAACCTTCAGATTTGATATAAAGTCTGACACGTAATAATTAATCACCCTCTGTTCTCATATGCCGAGAAACACCAGTAATCACAATTCACCGGTTGAATTTGTTCATTTCACGCATCGTATCATTTCACCATGTCACATGTTGAATTTGACACAGTACGGGCCATGTTTACTTTGGTAAATTAATAAAATAAACACTGTTGTTAAAATATGCTGTTTTTGATCGTAATTAATTGACACCATTAACAAACAGCTTACTAAACAAGCAAAACAACCCCCAAATGATCTGCAAGATTTGTATTTTATGTATTATTATATTTAACACGCACTGACATGATTAGTAAACTTAAAATAATAAAAAAATATTTTCAACTTACATCTTCTTCGAAACCGAGGGATTCACGTTAGGTCTAGGTGGCCTGTTCCAAAAGAAGAGAGAGTCATCAATGCAATTACTGGATTAAAAAAATTCTTCACAGATTTAGTTTATTTTATTTTATAATCATTTAAATTGTTTCTAATCGATTTAGTTGTACACACATTTGTCTGTTAATGTACTGAATAATACGTTTTTTAATTTATATTTAAAATATACTTAATAGTTAAAAATAAGAAGCATGGTGTTATGTAAATAAGTATTTGTTTGAGCTCATGTGTACTTACATGCTGTTCATCAGGGTCTTAAGGCAAGCAATGTCATTTGTGATATCATCATCAATTAAAGCTTTGGTAAAAAAAAAAATGTTAAAATATCAAATTAATTTGTCTTTCTTTGGTTCATAATTCTAAAAAGTGGCAACATTCAGGTAAATCTTATTTGTGGTGTTTGGAATGTTTCCCTTCAAACTTACCAGTGCATTTCATTTTGCAAATGTTGAGAGATGACCCCTTGCCAGAATCACAGGCCCACTGATCACTGAGCTGAAACACTCCATACAGGCGTTCGACCACAGGCTCCTTCTCCCTAAAGATGGGATTGCTGGGTTTGTTAATAACAGGAATGTGACGCCGGGCTCTGCCGTTGCTTGAGGAATTCCCTGGTTTGGGTTTTGAAGGCGAGACTGAGTGGGGTCCTGAGGGGGAGTTTCTTTTGGAGTCTGTAGTGGTGCTTTTGGTAGATCCTGAGTTAGAGCCTGTGGTGGGACTTATGGTAGGGCTTGTGCCAGGTCTTGTGGTGGTGCTTGTGGTGGGGGTTGAAGTAGAGCTTGAAGTTGTTTCTGTGGCAGGGGTTGAAGTGGAGCTTGAGGTGGAGCCTGTGGTGGAGGTTGAAGTGGAGCTTGAAGTTGTTTCTGTGGCAGGGGTTGAAGTGGAGCTTGAGGTGGAGCCTGTGGTGGAGGTTGAAGTGGAGCTTGAGGTGGAGCCTGTGGTGGAGGTTGAAGTGGAGCTTGAAGTTGTTTCTGTGGCAGGGGTTGAAGTGGAGCTTGAGGTGGAGCCTGTGGTGGAGGTTGAAGTGGAGCTTGAAGTTGTTTCTGTGGCAGGGGTTGAAGTGGAGCTTGAGGTGGAGCCTGTGGTGGAGGTTGAAGTGGAGCTTGAGGTGGAGCCTGTGGTGGAGGTTGAAGTGGAGGTTGAAGTTGTTTCTGTGGCAGGGGTTGAAGTGGAGCTTGAGGTGGAGCCTGTGGTGGAGGTTGAAGTTGTTTCTGTGGCAGGGGTTGAAGTGGAGCTTGAGGTGGAGCCTGTGGTGGAGGTTGAAGTGGAGGTTGAAGTTGTTTCTGTGGCAGGGGTTGAAGTGGAGCTTGAGGTGGAGCCTGTGGTGGAGGTTGAAGTGGAGGTTGAAGTTGTTTCTGTGGCAGGGGTTGAAGTGGAGCTTGAGGTGGAGCCTGTGGTGGAGCTTGAAGTGGAGCTTGAGGTGGTGCCTGTGGTGGTGCTTGTGATAGATCTTGAGGTGGAGCCTCTGGTGGGATTTATGGTAGGCCTTCCGGTTGGTCTTGAGGTCAGTCTTGTGGTGGTGCTTGTGGTAGCGGTGGAGCCTCTGGTGGGATTTGTGGTAGGTCTTTGTGTGAGTCTTGTGGTCGAGTCTGTGGTTGGTTTTGAGACGGGTCTTACAGTGGAAACTGTGGTGGGCCTTGTGTTGGAACTTAATATAGGCCTTAAGGTGGAGGTGGATGCCCGAGGTGGGGCGCCATCGTCATTGTTCTCTTCATCAGAACTGTGCTCTTTATCAGAATTGTCCTCTTCATCGGAATTGTCCTCTTCATTGTAGGTGCTGATAGTTTTAATGAAGTTGGTGTTAAAGCCAGAGCCTTTGGCCTTGCAGACAACTGCCTCAAAAAGAAAAAAAGCATATGTATGAAGACAACAAACTTCTTAGCTGCTTATGTGACATGGAAATGTAGCCTCCTGGAGACTGAGAGAAACATATGAGAATCTGAGGGAAAAGTAATTCTATTACTCACGTCTAGCAACGAGATCTTTCGCGCTCAGTTTTTCTCCCATGACCTTAAAGTCCTGAAACTGTGCAGCCTCCAGATCGGCCTTCAGTTCACATTTTCTCATAGTCCGTCCGTCAGTCATACTGAATACCAGCAGAACCAGAGGCAGCACCTTCCCTGCGAGATTGCTCTTCATCTTTCTCTGTTTAGAAATCTGGAGATTAAACACATAGGAGAGTGAAAGCAGAGATAAATATGAACATTTTGTTAGGCTTCTCACACTGAAGTACATTTGTGACCCTGGACCACAAAACCAGGCATAAGTGTCAATTTTTCGAAATTGAGTTTTATACATCACCTGATGCATAAATGTATAAATGTGGTCCAGGGTCACATTTATATTTAAGTCATTGTGTAATTTGCAAATAATCGTATGTTTACTGAGAATTCACCTTGTTAATATGACTGTATAGCAAGTGGATGAAAATAATGAAATAAAAAAATTGCTTATTATTTTAGTTTTAAATATGCAAAAATACCTGCATATAAGAATGTATTAATTCATCAGACATGTGTCATTTATAGACAACCCTGCAAGCATACAGAGACAAGAACCATAATAAAATGTGTCTTACCGTTCTGTTGTTGGAGATACAGATGAATGAGTCTTAAAATGTTCCTTAGTCTTCACTCCGTTGTCTTCTGTACTGTGACCCATCAGACTTATATATGTTAGAGTCGCCTACACCTGCAGATACACCTGTGCTTTTGGTTCATCCCACCATTCTTGACATTTCTTACAATTTTCTTTTAACATGTTCCAAAAGGATTGTCTCTCCCTGCTGAGTTTTGGTTCCTCCCTAAGTTTCTTCTTCATCCACCCAAACCAACCGTTTTAGGGAGTTTTAAGGCACTATATTTCATAAAACAAACAGCTCAGGCAGGTTTTGTTACGTGAGCTGTTGAATTCTGTTTGACTGTAGATAATGAGCTTTTGTTGGGCAAAGACATGCACATCCACAGTAATATTTCCAATTAAAATAGTCAAGAAACTGACCTTGCATTGCTGGACATCCAAACTGCACTGCTCATTTAATAGAGGTCAAAAATCTAGAAAAGCGATCAGCTTTCAGCTATTGCATCTGTTTTTTTCCCTCTGGGGTGGATCTGTCATCAGGTTGTAAGGCATGTCAAGCCTAACTACAACAGTACATTGACTTTTTCTTTTTGCTCAAGGCACTGTCAGTGTAATAGGCCTTTCTAGGAGGTGACAACAGTTTTGACAGGTTCTAATAACACAGTAAATCTTAGTGACATTTATAATTTTGTAATTATCATTTGTTTTAACTGATTGTCAAATTGTTTGTTGTCAATAAATATCTTAAGTGAGCAGAGTGTAGTTTTCAGTAATGACACCAGATGTATGTTTTTTAGATATTTCTATACTACACTCTAAATATCCTGGGTTAAAAACAACTCAGCACTGGGTGAAATATGGACAATCACAGCGATTGAGTTGTTTTGGTTTCATTTAACTCCACTATAGCTTAAAAATGACTGCATTTCTTGCTTAAAAGGAACCCAAAATAGGTTACAAATGAACATTTATTAATAAGTTGTATAAATAATAAACATTTTTTAACCCTTTAACTGTCACTTCCATTTTTGAACATAGATGTTAAAAATGCACTTAAACTTAATTGTTTGTAATTCATGAACGAAAACATTTTGTAATATGATTTTGATGTACATTTTCCATGGTAATGCAATGTTTGATTTTAAAATGTTTTTCAAAGGATGAATTCTGAAATTTTAAGTTTTCAATTTATATATAATTTTCTTATGATTTCTAAACCCTGACGGAGAAAGCCTTTTTGTGACAAAGGTCAGAACTCCTGTTATGATGTAGATTTTTTGAGGTGCAGTCTTGTCATAAAATTAATCTATTACTTTTCCTACATAATTTGTAACACAAAATAGTGGTAAAATATCTATTTAGGAGTCTTAGACCATTCCAACAATATATAGTTTGTCATGATTAGATTAGGATTTATTTGGAATATGAGGGGACGGTGAGAGTTAAAGCGTTAAATGGATTATTAATAAATGTTCAGCTTTTGATTATTGCTGAAGCCTCTAGTAATTATGTGTCTGCTTTTTAATTAATTAAGTCATTAGTTGACAATATACACAATAGTTAAATAAAACTACCCAGAAGATTGGGCTAAACATTTAAGACAGAATTTTTTGTGTAGATACTACAGATATTCTTATAAAATAACGTAAAAAATAGACCTTTGACAGCTTAAGTGACAAAACAAACAGTATAATTACGAGCAGTAAATAGAAATGTAATATGTAATAGAAAGGTGTGGTAGTGAAAATACAATATGTTTGGGATTAATAAGGGCTAGACTAGGTTTTGCAACCTCAATACGTCATGTTCATTTGGACAAATGTAAAATATAAGGCGTAGATACATCTGAGAATAGAAGCATAAAGCCATAAAATATGAACATTTTAGCAGGTTAATTTAAATATATCTACAAATACAAAGTTATCTCCTATACTGAAGAAGAAATGTATCAAAGAAAAGATGCCAGCAATATTAAAAAAAAAAAAAAAAACTCTTTGTTTTTGATTTATTATACCATTTTTTGTTCACAGAATGTTAATGGTTACAAAAACATGGGAAATTTACAATAATGTTAAGAGAATGTCCTGTGTTTGATGGGATAGCCGAAATAGTATACTTCCATAATATACACTCTTAAAAATAAAGGTGCTTCACGATGCCATAGAACAACATTTTTTGTCTAAATGGTTCCATGAAGCACCTTTAACATCTGAAGAACCTTTCTGTTTCTTTATGGCAAAAGAAGGTTCTTCAGATTATAAAAAGGTAAGAAAGAGATGTTCTTTAAAGAATGGTTCTTTGTGGATCCAATAATAGCGTGAAGAACCTTTTAAAGCACCTTTATTTTTAAGAGTGTAGAGTATGTGAAAAACAGTATGCCAAAAGATTCTGGATTGTGACGTGCACATTTGATTTTTGTTATGTAACAAGAATTAGTGGTGGGCGCATTCAAAAAGCTTTATGAATCTTTTGTTTTGAATCAGTGCTTTGGAGCGCTTTGTAGAACGTCATTGAACATATTTAGCGGTGCGAAAAAAAACATCAGTGGTTCAAAACAAAAGATCTGTAAAGCTCTAGCATGACTAAAGCATCCACATGATAGCAAGATTAAAAAAAGAGTTGTGCAACTGGATCTAATGGTGAAGATGAGATATAGGCTGGGCTGTGTAGTTGTAATCATCATCTCTGTATCATGCTTAAAGAAAAATTGGTCTCTATCTGCACTTTGAATATTGAGAGAGTACTTCGATTATGGTTGCATTTATTGTTTGCACTTAATAAGACTATTAATTTTTTGTTATTTGTACTGTTTTTATGTCTATGTTCAATTTAAGGAGTTAACCTCTTCAGTTAAGAGATCCCACACAGATTCAGTTAGAAAAAAAAACACATCTCTAGCACTGTCTATTCTATTTCTATTCTTAAAAAAAAATCTTCTTATCTTTTTATATCTTCTATATTTTCTATCTGTTTTCTTTTTATTTATTTATTATACAATTAACAAACAAGCTATGGGTCTGAGACTCATACAGGAGAAAAGCCAGTCAGTTAAGTTGAAATCTTGTATCGTGTTGTGTCTTGTCTAGTGAGTGGATTCTAACTTAAACACCTCTGTTTAGCCATTGCGTTCAAGAAATCAGCATTGGCTACACCGCTTAATGCAAAACAAACACACTGAAAATCGAAAACTCTCAAGAGCAAAAACACAAACAGTACAAAAACAGTAATTATACTTAATGTACTTACAGCTGTGCTCAAAAGTTTACATACCCCTTGCAGAATATGCAAAATGTTAATTATTCAACCAAAATAAGAGGGATCACATAAACATGCAAGGGGTATGTAAACCCCACAAAGTTCCACAACAGACACATTTAACTAAAACCCCAAAATAGCTGTAGCTGCATCGGCCTGTATCTACAGAATTTAAATAATTCAAGCAGAAGGAAATAATTTGACAATTTTTAACATAGCACATTTATTATCAGTTTGAGCACAAAACCTGTGTTCCAATAGCAAATATTCACTTGGCAAACAATAAAATGTATGAAAAAAAAGGAATCTTTTTAAAAAGTTTTTTAAGCTTTTTTCACAAATGTTATTTTCTAGGTGAACATGGTATACACATCATAACAAGCAATAAAATAATTCAAATAAAAAACACGTCTCAACAAGCTTTATGTCATGTGCCTTCACAGTCCTGTGGTAAATCATTAAAATCTATTGTGAAAGTAAAGCATAACGGTGTAACTTTCACTTTCAAATTTTTTCTTATATGAAATCAAGAAAAGTCTTTATAAACGTTTATACATTATACATTTTTATACAGGTTTGTTGTGTGTACATTTGTGTTGTGATGTTGGTGTAATAAATATACAGTTGGATGTCATAACTTTTAAGCAGAAATAACATAGTATTCGATTCTATTGGCTGTAGCAACAAGGAATACTATATATTTAAAAAAAATCACAGTTACCCAGCAGTGCAAAATACAAATTTGTCATTGTTGTCATGTCTCTTTACAAAAACTGTTTCTTAAGTCTAGAGCTAATCTTTGTGGGGGTCCTCTATCAAAGGATGCATGTCCTAAAAAAGTTCAAAACCTCTGATATAAACCAAGAACAAATTGTTAATTGTATTGAAGTATATTTAGTGGTTTCACTCAGATTTGGGATGTTAGGTTTTACTGTAGAGGAGGTCTTCCTTTTCTATAAACTATTGCATGAAAAGGTGTGGTTAAGTACGAGGTCAATAACACAAGTTCAAGTCATCTCAAATATCCTCAAATAAACTTGTAACGTCAACTTCTTTCCAGAAAATCGCACATCAATCCTGCATTATTGGTCTCTATGAAACACCTTTGATACTTGCTACAGCAGAGGCCATAACTGTTAATTACATACAATAAAGCTCAGAGAAAGAGATGTTATAGAAGGAATAGTCATTCTCTTCACTGCCAGGCTTCATTATACAAGCTGCACTGATAGGGAATTATGGAAAAGATGGATTTATTCTCTTTTTTATTTATTTTAGCTTGTCTGCATGTTCATGGTGTATGGGCTAATATCAGTAAGTCAAATTTAATCACATATAACCAGCTGAAGTTCAAATGTTTGGATTGGAGGCATAACTGTCTGTGTACATATGTCTCCAAAATAATGATTGTCAGGATCTACTTTTCTACATTCTCTGAATTGCTGCTGTGGGAACAAATAGTTGATGTAAAGAGAAGATTTAAGAACAACAAACCATGTCACTAGCATTTAAGCTAAATTTCAGAACAATTTTTGAACTGAATTCTTAACTTGACTTGTTCTTCAATATATTGTATAATTTAATGTACAGAGAGTGCTATTGAATTTAGTCTTTTAGTTGTTTATTAAGTCTTAAAACTTACTTTTTTGTTTAAGGTATTACACAGGTCAATTGCGCCACTGGAACCAACACCTATGTAGGGAGCATCCTGGAGGGATATGAAGGTAAGATATGTCTACAAGAATAAACGTACAAAAATAAATATATATATATTTATTTGTTTTACAATTGTTTAACACTTTGACGTCTGGTCATTTAAAACACTTAGACAGGGTTTAGGTTAAGCCAGGATTAGGCCATAGTGCAAGTAGGACATTTAAGTGTCTTTAATAAAACATGCCTTAGAAAATAACATTGCTAGTGTGCATCTTTAAACAAAACAATGACACTGATATATTTTTAGATCAATCACTGCAAGTTTCTTTTAGTTAAAACAGCCCAGACATGCATTTTAGTCTGGGACTAGGCTTAACCGGTGGCTTGTAATTCGAGATCAATATATGTATGTTTTAGATTGTGTGTCAAGCAGTGCTGGGCATGTTACTTTAAAATAGTACTTAGTTATAGTACTATAGTACTAGTTACTTCTCACAAATAGTAACTGAGTTAGCAACTAAGTTACATCATTTAAAAGTAACTAATTACCAGGGAAAGTAACTATTGTGTTACTTAAAAAAAAAAAAAAAAAATTCAAATATGTCAAATAACTTGGATCAACCCTCTACGGACATCACTATTGGCTAGTTACTTTTTTTACTCACCAGACTAATGGCATAGTTTTTTAAATATCTAAAAGTACACTTAGAATCAGCCAGTTAAGCATTATAATATGATATTATGATAATTTAGCATTCAACTTTAGTAATTAGAATAATGTATAAATGCATATTTGTCATGTTGACTGAACTTAGGACTGGTTGTGGTGCTTAAGATATTGTTTGTCATTTAGTGTTTCTAAAAAAAAGGGAAAAAAATAAAAATAATACTGATAAGATAACAAAACTACTATGAATTCTACTACTTATAACCAACAGTTATTAAAAGCTGAAGAATATCAAAGAAACTCTATTATTTTGACAGGAAAATAAAACAAAGAATATTGTTTTCGAAATGACTATATTTCTTGTTTAAAATAAACCCAACATAGGTTGGAAATGAACATTTATTAATATGTATTATTAAGTATGAATAAATAATAATTTAATAATAAACATTTATAAAAAGGCTTATAAATAAATGTTTACCTTTCGATTTTTACATTTACATCCAGGCTGGGTTAAACATTTAGCCCAACTGCTGCGTCAAAACAACTCAGTCGCTGGGTTTGTTCATATTTCACCCAGTGCTGGGTTGTTTTTAACATTGTCACCTTAACTTTTTGTCACCTGGACTGGGCTTTTTCAATAACAAAAAATAAATAAATAAAGTATATATATATATATATATATTTTTTTTTTTTTTTTTTTCGCAACTGTAAAGGCCCTTTTACATTAAAAGTGACATGAATAGCCTCAGGCTGAACCTCTGCACCTCACATTTTTTCTCGGCACAGGGACAGGAGAAGTGTCACTGAATAAACAAGAAAACAAAGCAATTTAAAAGTAACGCATTACTTTACTAGTTACTTGAGAAAAGTAATCTGATTACAAATATCTTGTTACTTATGAGTTACCTCCAACACTGGTTAAGAGTATGTATTTAAATGCATATTTGATCTGGCCCACAGGAGATGTAGAGATTATCAATAATATCGAACCTGATGATCGTCTGGTCCTGGAGGCAACTTCTGCTGCCAATGTTCTGGAATTTCTAGAGCTGCTTTATTCTGATGGAGATTCAACCGCTACTATACGGACCAAAAAACCGCTGGACGCTGAAGAACTACAGGAGGTTTTGTTTCTCTATTATACTTGTTAGATAAAATGAACAACTTACATATTAATACATAGGTCCACATATATTAATTTCATAAAAAAAGGTAATGCCACATACTGTATATGTCTCTCTGTGTGTTTTATTTCTTTTAGTCAGAGGGAAATTTGCATTATTCAGTCACCTGCTCAAACACAGGGGTATGTTTATTCACAATATCACCAAATCATTGAGAAAGACATAAAGCATTAGATCATAATTCTTAATTATAAGGTGTTCATTGTGCATTTCAGCGGCACAACACCCGGAGAGTAGAAGTTTGGGACATCAATGACAACCCTCCGATCTTCCAGAGCAAAACATACAATGCCACAGTGTCAGAGGTGCGTGTAATGTCAAGTCCTTATACAGCTATAGTGTGTTTAGTCACTGAGAGATGCCACATATCTTAGTAAACCCTGTCTTTTGCTCCAGACGACAGCTGTGGGTTCAGATGTGCTCAGGGTGACGGCTAATGATGCAGATGCATCTCCAGAAAACAACAGAATTACATATTCTATACTGGTGAGTCTGGAACAGAGTCATGTGTCTGATATTTTACTAAAACAACCAGCTTCCACAAAAACAGGTGGCCATGATAGTAGACATGTTTCTGCCCTCCCTCACACACCTTAAAAAATAAAGTTTCCAAAAGAGTATTTTTGCAGTGATGCTATAGAAGAAGCATTTTTGGTTCCCCAAAGAACCTTTCCATGAACAATTCTAAAGAGAACCATTTTGAAGAACATTTTAAAAATCTAAAGAATCTTCTTTGACTATAAAGAACCTTTTCCAAATTGAAAAGGTTCCACAGATGTTCAAGGTTCTTCATGGAACCATTAATGCCAATAAAGATCCTTTATTTCTGAGTGTGTAGTTTTTCAAGTGTACAGTCTTTTTCTCTGTGCAATGGTGTGCTTGATAGAATTAAATGACATAGCAACTTGTTATTCCGACATAACTGAGCAGAAAAAATAATATGTAAGTGGCAAGCACTGCACCATCATACACATCACATTATAGATATTCTCATTTAAATCACATGCCTTGACAGCCTCCAGCACCAGATGACTTTGAAGCGAGAGACGATGGTAACATCAGGTTGAAACAACGTCTAAACTTCAACAGTGCTCAACAATACATCTTCACAGTGGAAGCTAAAGTAAAGAAAAACTCATTTACTCATCATTCACTCATCATTTACTCACCCTCACATTGTCAAAAGGAAGGCAGTAATACAACACTATGTATATTTTCAGGATGTAGGAGAACTCAGTGACACAACAACAGTTACAATAACGGTTCAAGATTTTGACACCCTCAACCCTTATTTTGATCACAGTCTCTACAAGGCCTTCATTGAGGAAAATCAGGTAAATTAAGTCAGAGGACAAGATCAATGCTTTACCCACATCTGACCACACAAATAAAACCCTTTATGCCTTTTCTGCCCATGCACAGGTAGGACAATTCTCAAACATCACTCCTGCAGCCATAAAAGCTCAAGATGGCGACACAGGCATCAACGAGCCTATAGTTTACAACATAACAGCAGGTAACGGAGGATTTACAACACACGTTTCTACATGTGTCACTTTGGTTTCAAGTGGCATTGTATAAATTGTAACTTTTACATGAATGTGCAAAAGTTCTGATATGTGGCTATTTTACCGGAGGTGTGACTTATTGGGCCTGTTTACACCTAGGCTTTTCATGTGTGTTCTCTGATCAGATTGCTATTAATGCAAATTCAGTGGAATTCACATCCATAAAAGAAAAAGATATTAGCTGCATTTTATCTAATAATCTACACAGTTTTGACTAGATTCTAGTCAAGGTTCCTAGTTTCCTAGTTGACTAGATTCCTAGTTTCTAGAGCATTGCATTATGGTAGTTAGCAGAGAGTGGGGTAAGCTGAGCCAGTTAGTAAGTTGACCCACTCCCTGTGTCTTGGCAACTGTACACTTTTACTGTTTCACTTAATCGAATCAAATAATAATTTTATTATAATCAAATATATTTTCCCACCTGCAGGCCTTTCAAAAAAAGGTACCATTCCAAGAATCTCCTGACTACAATATTTATTCAGTGACATTTATTCCTTTATTCTAATTCAGTTTTTTAATTTCATTTTACTCAACAAACTCTCTTTTTAGTTTGTTTTGGGAAGGTTAACACTTTGGTGTTAAACACATTGCTGCAAAAAATTTAAACAATGAAATATTGAAAATTAAAATTCATTTGACTGGTTTTATTTTAAGTTAGCTAAAACAAAATAAGCTAAATATTATCAATCAGGGTTTAAATCAGATTCTGTCAAATGGTCAGTTTTCACCCCTAGCCTGGGGCAAATTGAGCCACAAGAACACTTTTTTATAAGTAGCCATATTTTAGAACTCCTTGTCACAGATAGATTCTGATCCGGAAATTACTTAAGATACTTTCATTGTACTTCGGTCTCATTTTCCCTTATCTTGAGGACCACATAAGTAAAATCGGCTCCCCTGATCATAAAGTTATATCATTGTGCGGGAAATGCACCCACAGCTGTTAGGCTATAAAAAACTCTTTTACAAGTATAACTCTCTGCACTATTCTTTTAACGGCTTTGGTCATTGAAATGAATAAAGAACACTAGTGGTTAAACGACATGCGTGTTAGTACCAGGTGTAAACCGTAATGTGTTTTGACTGACCACTTGTGTTATGTGTGTGATTCTGATAATAACAACACATATATCCATATTTCTGTTCCAGTCCTTCCAAATGAATATGAGAGGAGCTTTGAAATCGACCAAAACAGTGGAGTCATCTCTGTGAAAACAGCATTAGACAGAGAAGAATTAGACCAGATAACGGTTTACATACAGGTACACGATGTTTGATACTCATGAAAACCACAAGCCTGAGGCTATTATCTGGTTTCAGTATTCTGATATATATTTTCTTTTCATGAATTCATTTTTAAACAGGCAGCTCAGCAGGACGATGCAAGTAAAACGGCTGATGCAGCGGTATCCGTCACCATTGAGGATGTAAATGATAACCCTCCGAAATTTGACCAGGAAGAGTACACAGTGTCTATTCTGGAAAATTTAGCACAGGACCAGTTTGTGCTTCAGATTACTGTGACTGACCTAGACCTGGTACTGTTCCTAAACCTTACTGTCTTTTTGTAACAATAAATTAAACAAACACATACGAACACTGAAAGGGTGAACCGTATGAAAGCTTTAGCAACACCTTAGCTATCATTAAATAAATCAGAAGCCAATAACCGCAAGTTTTCAATCTTAAATGTGCAGTAATCTACATGAAACTATCATTCCAAGTTTGTTTCAATGTACTTACCTTTTCTTGCTTTCTTTCCGATCAGGGTGGGTTCTCTAAAGGTCACTTTATCTTGGATAGCGATACCTTTGTTATCAACAATCAAGGAGTAATATCACTCAGGAGCAATGTCACCTTGGATAGAGAAACTAAAGACAATTACATCATAGAGGTGCAAAACTATCACAAAACTATTCACAAAATGTTCAGGATGACTATTCATTCTAAATGGCATACCTACATTGTATTCTTTAGGTAATAGCTGTGGACCAGCCTGTCGATGGCTTAAGCTCAACAGCTCAGGTCAACATCACTGTTTTGGACGTCAACGACAACAACCCACAATTCCTTCCTCTCCCTGAGCCCATTGAGATTCAGGAAGGTGTGTACACTCCTTCGTCACCTGGAGAGGTGTGCTTAATCTCAGCCACAGACTCTGACATTGGAGAAAATGGACGTGTCACCATCAGTACTTCCTCACACAGTGAACTATTCCGCTTCAGAGAGGTGAAAGGACTTACGAGTGCATCTGATCAGATTTTTGCAAACATGACATTGAAATGTCAATTTTCAGATATTTAACATGCTTATTTCCTTCACTTGTAGGATGGAACTCTACTAGCTATCAGTGAGCTGGATCGGGAGACACAGGCTGTGTATGATGTGGTCATTGTGGCCATGGACAGTGCAATCCCACACAGAAATGTATAGTATTCATTTCTATTTCTTTGTGTTATTGCATAATGCAAATATGCATAGTTCTAAACAATTTGCAATGGCATTGATCGGTACATTCTGTGGCTTTACACATATCTGGAATTCTGGTTGTATCCATGTTCATTAGCCGCTATAGGGAAATAACAAACCAGTGCGCTCATAATTAAGATTATGCATTAAAATAATATGGTAAGACACACCAATGTCAATATCAAGCTGTAAAATGAGTTTGTACACAAAGTTTGTTCAAGTGATTTAAAAAAAATAACTAGTTGCCTGACTGGCCATAGCTTTATGGATTTTTTTAAAGATTTTCCAAATTTAAAGATCCAGTTTGAATTTGGGATTTTTCCATACCTAAATCACATACAGTCAAGCCTAAAATTATTTATACCCCTAGCAAATTCTGACTTAAAGTTACTTTTATTCAACCAGCAAGTTTTTTCTTGATTAGAAATGACACTGGCATCTCCCAGAAGATAATAAGACGATGAACAAGAGGCATCATTGTGGAAAAAAACATTTCTCATCTTTTATTTACATTTGAACAAAAAGTGTCATGTCCAAAATTATTCATACCCTTTGCAAACTGTCACAGTCTGTCCAAAGTTTAATACCATTCCAAATAGTCCAAACTGTTCTAAAGCATCCTAATTACATTAGGGAACAGCTGTTTTAATCAACTCAGCAGGTGAAAAACATAAGCTCTCTACTGTTGGTTTGTGGACAGTCATAGCTAAGACAAAGGAGCTCACTGAGGACCTGCGGCTGCGCATTGTGCCTGCTCACAAGTCAGGAAAGGGCTATAAGATCATATCTAAATGTTTTGAAGTTCCAGTGGCTACAGTGCAAAGTATTATTAAAAAATACAAGACGTTCCGCACTGTGGAAAATCTCAGAGGACGTGGTTGGAAAAGCCAAAAGTGACACCTGTGCTGGCCAGGAGGATAGTGAGAGAGGTAAAAAAGAATCCAAGGACCACCACCAAGGCCATCCTGATGAATCTGGGCTCTGCTGGTGGCAACATCTCAAGGCAGACAGTCCAACGGACACTGCACATCGCTGGGTTCAACGGACGCAGACCCAAGGAGGACACCTCTTCTCCAGATAAGGCACACAAATCCTGCTTGGCCTTTGCAAATGCTCATCTGGACAAAGAAGAAGACTTCTGGTCTTCTGTTTTATGGTCAGATGAAACAAAAATTGAATTGTTTGGCCACAATGATGTAGCATTCATTTGGTGTAAAAAAGAAAAAGCCTTCAACCCTAAGAACACCATCCCCACTGTCAAACATGGTGGTGGGAACCTAATGTTTTGGGGGTGTTTTTCAGCCGGTGGACCAGGGAACCTAATCACAGTAAACGACACCATGAAAAAGGAGCAATACATCCAAATTCTCAACAACAACATCAGGCAGTCTGCAGAGAAACTTGGCCTATGGCACCGGTGGACATTTCAGCATGACAACAACTCAAAACACACAGTAAAAATGGTGAAGAAATGGTTAGCAGAGCAAAACATTAACGTTAACCTTAACGTCCTGACTTAAATCCAATTGAGAATCTGTGGAGGGAGCTAAAGATCAGGGTGATGGCAAGGAGACCCTCCAACCTGAAAGAGTTGGAGCTCATCGCTAAAGATGAATGGGCAAAAATACCAGTAGAGACATGCAAAAAGCTGGTCAGCAATTATAGGAAGCATTTGATTGCTGTAATAGCCAATAAAGGCTTTTCTATTGATTATTGAGAAGGGTATGAATAATTTTGGACATGTAACTTTTTGTTCAAATGTAAATAAAAGATGAGTAATAATTTTTTCCACAATGATGCCTCTTGTACATCGTCTTATTATCTTCTGGGAGATGCCTGTGTCATTTATAATCAAGAAAAAACTTGCTGGTTGAATAAAAGTAACTATAAGTCCGAATTTGCCAGGGGTATGAATAATTTCGGGCTTGAGAAGCTCTAGATAGCCTATTAAAAAGTGATAGATCACTCAAAAATGAAAATAAAGTCATCACTTACTCACCCTTGTGTTGTTCTAATGCCTTACGCTCTAATTTCTTTTTCGGTCGACAAGAAAGCTTGTCCATGGATATGACAGTGTATGGCGATCAATATCAAGCTTTTAAAAAGAGGCAAAAGTATCACAGAGTGCTCCCATCTGACACGTACCATATATTCCAAGTTTTCTGTGGGTATAACGATTGGATATGGAGAGAAACAAACTGAAATGTAACATTTTATTTAACGAATATCCTGGCGTGGCCGTTGGCATCTGTGCACGCGACTGCGCATTCATGAGACTCTATTAACGCCACAGTTCACCCAGAAAAAGGGTACTTAATACAAATGGGAAATTAAATACATGTGCTTTCTTCTCTGAGGTAAATATATCTGTTGTTTACGTCACAAAAGCAAGTTATCGTGCTCATATGTGAACTGTCATTCTGACTGTCATGACAACCGTAGTTCCGGTCTGTAGCAGTATTGCCAAGTCCGCGGACCGTGGTTTTCCCGCAGAATTGGGCTATACTGTTGCCGCGGGTTGTTTTTCATGTCCGTGGGTTGAAGCGACCCCAATAACGTAATATTTAGCCCATGGAATGCTAAGTTTACCAGAGGAACCCCACCACAAAAGTGTATTTTACCCCCCTGGAACGTGTTGGGTTACTTGTGTGCTTTATCTGGGCGAGTCGGAGATGGTGTCAGGATATTTGTTACATGTCACATTTTAGTTTGTGTCTCACTTAACCCTACTGTATTCCTGCAGAACGCTTGTAATGCAGTATGCCACGCATGGGAGCACTCTGTGATACTTTTGCATCTTTTTTAAAAGGATGATGTTGATCGCCATACGCTTACATCATGATTTGGTTGGATGTGTGGCCATATTGGCAGTACTCGGATGTAAACAACAGCATAGATTGCACAGTTAATGTACTACTGAAATAGGTTGTTCTGCTAATTTTTACGCTGTCTAAACCACGGGTAAAACATGTGGAAGCTGCTCAATCAAATAGAGAAGGACTTAGTAAGCAGGAAAGGACGGAATAGTTTGGCAAACTAAAGTTAATAGGTGTTAAAGATGCGTCCAATCAGTATTAATTAAGATACTAGCCTAAAATTTCACCTACCTGACTGGAAATGATAAAAACAAACCCTAATTTTATCAAGATTCTTCCCCAGTAAATCCTAGTTCAGTTTGGCCAACCACAAACCTCAGTTTTTTTGCACTCTTCTCCTTGATTTGTTATAACTTTTGGCAGTCTATAGTACTCCAAATGTTTTTCCCGGTCCGACCGATTAGTACAGCTCAAAATATGACAATAATTGAAAAAAAAAAAAAAAATATCTGCATGGTCCAAGAAAGGGCATACAACACAAGAGTGACTAAATGACTTTTTATTTTTGGGGAACTATCCCTTGAATTCCAAACATTAAATTAGATACTATGCATTGCAAATATAGATATTTGGTCTGTATTACAAAACGATTGCTTGTGTTCATTTCCCGCAGAACATCACCACAGTGAGGGTCAGAATCACAGACGTCAATGACAACGCTCCAGTCTTCAGCTCTGAAACCTACAGCAGAAGCATTCTGGTTAAAGATGCCAAGGTTGGAGAGGTGCTGCTGACAGTCTCTGCCACAGATAAAGATGCCGGATCCAACGCGATCATTAGCTACAGGTAAGCTCAAGACTAACCTTCTGTTTCTTTAGAATCAATAATATGAAGGCAAAAGCTATGAAGACACTTAGCTACATAAGACTTTTTTTAAGACAGTGGAT
The DNA here is from genome assembly GCA_033026305.1 of Cirrhinus molitorella. Lineage (NCBI taxonomy): Eukaryota > Metazoa > Chordata > Actinopteri > Cypriniformes > Cyprinidae > Cirrhinus > Cirrhinus molitorella. Next base: position 38,304,549 of record CM065120.1, read on the forward strand.
GAATGTTGTCTTTCTGTAGTTTCTCTGAAGCCTCTTCCATGGTTGCATTGGATGCTGAAACAGGAGACATCACTTTGACCTCTGACCTTAGCGGGGTTACGGAAGACATACTGCTAAACCTTACTGCTATAGCGACAGATCATGGAACGCCAGCACAGTCTGATGAAGGTTTGGACTTTATACAGACTCTCTATACACTCTTCATACAGAAATTCTATTTTAGCAAAATATATATTTTAGTCAGAATCGTTGCACCTTCATAATAATCTTGTTTGTGCACATTGCTTTACATACATGTGACCCAAATGCATGCCCTTGATCAAAATAAACTTGGCTCAACAAAACTAACATGTCAAAACTAATCTCTTTTTTTTCTCTCTGCAGCCAAAGTCTTGATCCACTTCAAAATTTCCTCTCACTCTGAGAGTGTGGCTTTTGGCAGCTCCTCCTACAGCTTTGCAATCAAGGAGAATGAACCTGAGGCCACAATAGTAGGCAAAGTCAAGGCATTAACAGGTAGCCCACTAGTGACAGCCAGCTATAACATGAAGTCACATGAAGATGTCTTTTCTGTGGATGGCGAGGGAACAATAAATGCTCTCAGACCACTTGACAAGGAGGAAGAGGAGTGGTACATCCTCACAGTAGAGGCCGTAGACTCCAGAACACCTCCAAACACTGCAGAGACAACGGTATTATTATTATTACTACTACAAATAAGGCCAGAAACTCTACACAAATATGCAAACAGTTACCCACTTTTTGGGTAACTAGCTTAAGGTCCTGTTTTTTCAGACAGGGCTTAGGTTAAGCCAGGAGTTGGCCTTACTAAAATTAGGTTAATAAATGTGGTTAAACCGTGTCTGTGAAACAAGGGCAGTAGTTTTTTTTAACTAATTTAATTTTGGCAGTAGTTAACCTTTACAAAACAACAATTATATAATGCCATTTGTATCCTCCATTAAATCAATATTAAGAAAAGCAACAAGTACTTGCATCGCATTTGCGATCTGTAACATTTAAAAAATTGCAATGACACAAGTTTTTGTAACTAGAAGTGTTTGCGTTCAGATACTTGCACAATCGGTCATGTCTGATAAATGCTGATCTTTGGATCTTTCTATTCATTAAAAAATTGACTAGTAGTGTACATAGAATATGTTTTGCTCTTCAAGCATTTCAAAGTCAAGTGTCTCTTCTTAAAAGACAGCTGACACAAAGCATTCAACTTTTTCTCTCTTAATCCTCAGGTCAGAGTTCAGGTTGAGAATGTGAATGAGGCTCCTGTGTTTGACGCTGAAATATATGAAGCGGAAATTTTCAGTATCGCTCCATACAAATTCCCTATAGTGAAAGTACAGGTAAGTGAATCTCTGTGGTTCCTGGTGCTTTTCAAAAGAAGGCATCAGTTGTAAATGCAACTGCTATACTCATATATTTTTAAAATTTTGCTAAGGAATGACTGTTCATTTTGTTAATGCTCTTCAAAACTCTTAAAGTAAAAAAGTACATCAAGTAACTCATCCTGTGCTACAGACAAAGATAGGTTAAAGAGAGGTGTGCCTCTCAAATTGATCAGACTTACTACTCTCTCCTGGCATATAAAAATGTTGGTGTCTGCAGTGTTTCCTTTCAAAACACTTACCAAATGAAAAGCATGACCAAGATCATAATTGTATATTCCAGGGCTATCAATAGACTAGAATTACTGATCATAATTGATTTTATGATTTTTTCTAGTAAATGTGGTTGAAATGTTGCGTTTACCACAGGCATCAGACCCTGATGTGGGCGAGAGCTCAGAATTGCAGTATTCAGTGCTGGAGTCCACACCTCTGCTGGATGTGGAGGGAAGCAGTGGTCAGATCTACGTACTGGATGCATCTAGTGTTGGAGACGGCCTGTTTAACTTTCAGGTTAAAGCCACTGACAAACACGGACTGTCTACAACTACAACAGTACAGGTGAGAAGAAACAGATAAAGATAAGAGAAAAGGAGAATGTTTTCAGCATTTTGATACAGAAAAGAGCAGGAACACAGACCAGTCATTCTAAAGATTGAGTTCTTGTGTCTGTTACCTGCAGATCAAGGTAAAACAAAGTATACATCATAACAGCGTCACAGTCATCTCACTAAACCAGCCTGCGTACATAGTAGAGAAGAAGATCCAAGAGATGGAGGAGTGAGTAATTTCTGTCTTCAATCATTTTTGAAACATTGTGTTATTGAGACAATAATAACACAAGGATGCCATTATTTACTGAAAAGCTTTTCCTGTATTGAGCTGTTAAGGTATCAAATTAAAGAACTGGTTCAATCATGAACAAAACATTGTTTTGAGCCAGTTCTTTTGAATTAATAAGTTTACAAATAGGACTGAATGTTGCAGTGGTACTCCTTGCTACCTTACTGTTATTGTAATGTGTTCTGTATACCATCTGATTGTGTTTTTTTATAGGTCCATGAAGAAAGTTTTAGGCTATACTGTGAAAATCCTCAGAGTGAGTGATGAGATGGGCACCGCTTTTGGAAAATCTACAAACAAGGCTTACATCAGCTTCATCGCCATAGACTCCAGTGGTGCTGTTATCCCAGCCACGGAGGTCAAAGAGTAAGTTGAACTAGTGTCAGTTTATTTTGAATGATCTTCAGCGTAAAAGCTGTGAATGTGAAAATGTGTAAGTAAACAGAAAACATGTTAACAATGAATACACATATGATGGTTGAAGCAATTCTAAATTTAATCAAAGTACATTAATTTCCATTTTAACTCTGACTGGCTATGAGGTCTATTGGTTTACCAACCATGTTCATGCAAGGATACAAGTAGAGAATGTGAATTATGTGACAAGTGCAAGCGCATGACCACACAATGTTTTGAGGTTACCCACCTCAAAATTATGGTTTATAGACTATTTCACTGCGGTGATATCACTGACCCATGAACATTGCCTGCTTGCTGTCAAACTATTTTAAAACAGCAGGAGGCGCTTCAGTCGTAACTAACATTAACACAGCTTTCATAACGCTTTTATGAACAGGAGCAGATACAATATACATAGATAAACCAATGCAAGTATCATGTTTAAGCTAAAGTTAATTTGCAATGCTTGTCATTAGAAGGGCTTAGAAGTACAACAACTGCAAAAGAAAAAAAGGAAAGAAAAAAACTAAGCATGAGTACAAATTGCTGAATTAACCAAGACCTAGCAGCTCTCTTAACAAAAATAAAACTTGCAGGAGATTTCAAATTACTAGGTGGCAAAATTTAGGATTTTTTAAAGAGAAGGCAGAATTTTACAGTTGCCACTAAAAGCTCTGGTAGATCTGCTACACCCCTGCAGTCTCTGAAAATAATCATATTAAGGCTGAGGGGCAAGACCATTTAAACACTTGGACACAACCTTTACATAGAAATGGACAAAAGGAGCAAACCGTGGAATCTTATATTTAAAAGTTTTATTTCACTCATTAAAATGCAAATCAATTCATAACTTCTTTGAAATGTGTTTTTTCTGGATTTTTTGGTGCTATTCTGTCTCTCATTGTTCAAATAAACCTACCATTAAAATTATAGACTGATCATTACTTTGTCAGCGGGCAAATGTACAAAATCAGCAGGGGATCAAATACTTTTTTCCTCACTATATAAGCAATTTAAAATTAACATTAGTACATTGAACCAAACAATTTGTTATTTTTGACCTAAGTACATAGTACATTTACATTCATTTATTTAGCAGACGCTTTTATACAAAGCGACTTACAAATGAGGACAATAGAAGCAATCCAAATCAACAATAGTGCTATGATAAGTCTCAGATTAGCTTAGTGCAATATAAGTAGCAAGTTTTTTTAATTATGTAGTAAATAAAAAGAAAACAGATAGAATAGAAAAAGAATAGAGCAAGATAGTGTTTTTTGTTTGTTTTTTACAAAAAGAATAGTTTTTTAGAAAAGAAAAAAGAAAGTTAGAAAAGTTTTTTTTTAGAAAAGATAGAAAGATAGAAAAGATAGATGACAAAAAATAATAGAGCAGAGAATAGTTTTTTAAGAATAGAAATAGAAATAGAATAGAGAATGCTAGAGTTAGCGGGTCAAATAAAGACGGAAAAGATGTGTTTTTAGCCAATTCTTGAAGATGGCTAAGAATTGGGTCATTCCACCAAGAGGGAACATTTAAGGAAAGTCAGTGAAAGTGATTTTGTGCCTCTTTGGGATGGCTGTGCTGTCGACTTGCAGAATGTAAGCTTCTGAATGTAGGTAAAGGGGTGCAGAGCCAGTGGTGGTTTTGTAAGCAAACATGAATGCCTTGAATTTTATGTGAGCAGCTATAGGTAGCCAGTGCAAATTGATGAAGAGGGGCGTCTTTCGGGGGCGTGTGTTCTTTTCAGCTGCATTCTGGATCAATTGTAAAGTTTTGACAGAACTGGCTGGAAGATCTGCCAAGAGAGCATAAAGACACCTAATAAAAAGTCCAATCATCCACAAATTAGTCCAGAACTTAGTTGAACATTTATTTTGATTCAGATACGTTTTTCTCAGTTTCAAGTATTAATATTTTTTCTTTCTGTTAACTTTTCCTTAACCTTCACTATCATACTGGAAAGTTTGCTGAGATTGTTTAATGTGGCACAGCCCTTTCTAGAAAGCCTCCACTGATGTATCAAATGTTCACTCCCACAGGAAACTGCACTCTGAGCTTGAAGCTTTAACATCTGAACTGGAAAAGGTTTTTGGTCCTGGTTTGAAAATCAATGAGGAGGACAGTTCTGGAAATGATGGATATTTCAGTCCAACAATCGTCATTGTTCTCATTGTTCTGCTGGTTATAAGCATTGTGGTTATTGTGCCACTCACTGTCAGTTATGTTAGGTAAGTTATTGCTGGGCATGTGACTGCAGATGTATTTCTATCTATCCATTTCCTTTGACTATAAAACATATCGTTTTACAGTTTTTTTTTTGCTTTTGACACAGAATAATCTTAGTTCTGGTCTCCTGATTTGAAAAGAACTGTTAAATGATAAATCATCATAAAATCAAAGTAGATTTTTTTGTCTGATTGATTGATTGATTTACAGAATTCATTCTGTTTCACCTGCACTGCCACTAGTTGCGATGTTACTATGTTTGGTGAAGTAGTAATAATACATACTTTCCTCTGACAGAAGCCGTAATGTTTTACTCAGACGGAGAAACAGTATTGACCACTATGATAACTTTAGGGAGTAAGTGACAAAATATTGTTGAAGATCAGACACAAACAGTTAAAAAAAGTTCTCAAATACAAAATGTGCATTAGTTACAATGTTGTTATCTGAGATGTTTGACTAAAAATGTTTCTTCTATTTTTAACAGAAACCCCACACCTGAAAAGGTAAAACACCTTTACAATAACAAACTTATAGAGTGTAATTAATCATGTATATTTTGCCAACATTCTTCATTAATCATAAATTTGTCCTAAATTCTTATTTATAAATTTGTCCTGTGTGACCTGTGTATTTCCCAGGTTGTGATAAATGATAATGAAATGACAGCAGTATAAGTGGGAGCAGCCTGAAACCACCATGTTGGATAAAAGCTCCTCTCTTCTTCTCAGCAGTGTACAAGATTTCACGAGCTTAAGTCTTTATTATAACATACATTTTCAACATTAGCATCATTGCTCATGTGTACTCAGTTCCAGGATTAGCTGTCATCCTTGAAAGCACACGTATGTCTAAGATGTCTGTTAAAGAGCTCTTCATCTGGAAAGCATCTGCTGTGTACAAACATATGATAAACACCTTTTAAAAGTCTATTTTACATACATTCTAGGTCACAAACATCTTAAAGACATTTTCTAAATGTATTTTTAACATCTGAGGAAAAGAGATGAGCAAACCTCTAAAAAATACATGAAGAGTTCAGATGCAAAGGCCTCTAAATCCATCTGACATCTTTCTTTAAAAAAATGCATTTTTAATCAGGCTCGGATGTATAGGTTTCTGTGTAAGTACTGGTACTTCTGATTGGGCTGAGGGTGGGATTTTAGCAAGTTTGAAGTAAAAGTATTTGATGGACTTATATAATGTCGAGAGCATTCACTCAGTATCATTATCTCATTTTTGACCGAGATGGCTTTTAGATGGTTTTACATCTGAACTCTTCACATTCTTCCAGATATAAACACGATATGAAGCACTTTACTGTCACTTTATTTTGAATTGGAATGTTATTTTTAAAAGGGAGAATTCATACTAAAAATCACTGTTAAGATAGATGTAGCATTCCTGTGTAGCACAAACAGGAGAGCTTGGTACTGGCAAAACCAAGGTCATTTTATTGATTCCCAAGGAATACAAAAACTGCCAAATGCATAAATGTAAATACAAATGTATTTATAATTAAATGTAACTAAAATGTAATTTTTGTAAATAAAATGTCTTTTTCAAATATAGCCTCTGTATCTATAACTTGCATTTGGTAAAAACAAACTATAAAATGTTGTTATGTTCAGGATATTTAAAGTTTAAATTTACATTTTCAGGCAACTTGTCAAATAAATTCTAAAATAACTTTTTTGAAGTAGCCATTGCATTTACCTTTTTTAATAACAGTCTTATAAAAAAGACCCTTAATGAGGGAATTTGCTTGCTTTGGTTTGGAATTGTACACTTATCACATATTCCACACATTGTCTAACTGTTACTTTTGATGATATATTCAATTTCTGTGGATTTTGTAAAATGGAAGAAGAATTCTTATTTGTCTCATTTGATAAACTATAAGACAGTGTATACGGAAACTATTCACTATGAAGTCCATGGAAGCTATGAAGTCCATGGAATTGGACAGGATTGTATCGAGGCACAGATCTGGGGAAGGGTACAGAAATTGTTTTGCAGCACTGAAGGTCCCAATAAGCACAGTGGCCTTCACTATGACACTCAAAGGCCACTGTTAACCTAAGGGATCATGACAATATTGAAATCAAAGAAGATTAATGAAGACACAAAATATGGGCATTCTAGTAAGCTATTATAAATGCTCCTCCTGAGCACCCTTCAGTGTCCTCTCCTCCAGGGCGCCCTCCTGAACGGCAGTGCCACCCTTCCTCACTGATTGGGGCTCCTTTTGGTGCAATGTTGCACCTTCCGGGAGGGAAAGGCACTGTCACAGAGTCACCAGCCATGCCCGCTGTACCAGCCTCCTACTCCTGTTCACAGTTACCTGAGTCTGATTATGTACACCTGCCTCGAATTACCTTACCCTCGCCTTCCTCCTTCTGCCTTCTTGGTCTCTGTTGAGAGAAAGTGTTTGGAAGGTTACCCTAAGTTGTGCAATAAAGCTCATCTTTTTTGAATCTGTATGCTTCCTTGTCCAGCCGTGACAGTCTGGAACTTCATTAAAACTAAAGTTCATCCTCTCTTTCCTAACGTTGGTATCAGAAGGATGGCAATGCAAAAAATGTGAATCAGTGGGCAGGGCTAAATAGGAAGTGATGTCAATCTTCTTCTGTGGAGGAGGCGCTTAATCTACTTATTACATCATACACAGGAAAATTCCAAAAGCTGTTGTTTTGGTAGATTGCCTTCAATATAAGCTCTTTTTAGAGTAACAACAAAGTTTTGAGTTTTGGAACAATGGGATGTTTTTATAGTACAATGTCTGAGAAACCAAAATTGCCTTGATCTTTTGACATATACGATATTTACGCAATTTTGGTTTCTCAGTTTATCACCCCTTTAATACTGTGTTTCCTACATATTGGAGAATGTGGAAAAGTGTACAACTTAACAACATATTTACAAATATTGAAAAAAAAACAATATGTTGGCATATGTTTGATAATAGGACTACATGAACCTTGTTAAATATGTTACATTTATACAAAAATATAAAATGTCTTGGATATTTCTCTACATTTAAGTTAAAGATTGTGGTGGGGCTTTGGAGACCTCACACACCCTGAAGACAAGGATAACCAGAGCCATCACTAAGAGTTCTGATATCCGGAGGTAAACACAGGAAAGTGAAAGGACAGTTAATGGTGGACTTTGTTCTCATCAAGCATTTGTTTGGCTACAGTTTGTTAGTTTATGAATAGGTATTGCTATTGAATTTAAGCACAAAACCTGCGATCAAATAGCAGATACTCGCATGGCAAACAAACAAACCTTAGAGACAAAAAGGAATATTTTTGTACAGTTTTAAAACCTACTGGTGCAAAAATGAGCATGTGTATTCAGTACAATATTGCCAACTGCTTTTTACCACTTAATTAGAAGCACCACAATTACACATTTTTAAATCTGTTATAGGGACTACTGAACAGACATTTAGACATTTGTATTAAAATGCAACGTATTAAAAATCTAAATAAAGCTCTGTAAACACTTGCATTTTCTCTACACTATAAGTATGTCCTAACAGGTAATGAAAAGGTCTACACACTTGTGGCCTTAATGCACAGTTGAACACTTTGGGCCGAAGACAAGACATACGTCACATAAGCAGACAAGTGGTCAAGCGCAAAGATCATAAGTTTGCCTCCAAGCACAAACAATGTGAAAAAGATAAGATGTAATCTTCTTTATACATTTTATACAGTGTGTGTAACCTTTGATATGTTCTGTGATACTGGTGTAATAAATATCAGTTAGTTTTGAATACCTAGTAAGCAGTAATAAGATAGTATTTGTCTTGTCATTAGCAACATAAAATAGTACATTTTAGGGCTAATCTTTGTTAAAAAGGTCCATAAAGGGTCCATGGTCTCAAAAAGAGGGGTGAAGAGAAAATTGTATAATATAGTTAATAGTTTTGAAGTATGGTTAATTGGTTAGTGTCAAGCATTTACTGTAAAATTTTGAGAACCAGAATATAGAACTAGAATATATAATCTTTTGCATGAGAAGATGTGTTAGTATACACTCAAAACAAGATCAGTAACAAAATCTAGGTCTGTGTCATCTCAAATATCCTAAAGAAAATCCCTCCCATTCCGTCCTGCATTGTTAAACTCTATTAAGCACCTTTGATTCCTGCTTACAGCAGAGGTAATAACTGTTTATGACACACAATAAAGAACATCTCAGAGAGACAGATTTCACACAAGGAATAGTCATTGTCTTCCTTCAGGCTTTATCATTGACAATGAATTATGGAAAAGATGGCCTCATTGTCTGTTTTAGTTATTTTAGCTTGTCTGCATGTCCACAGTGTGTGGAGTAATATTGGTAAGTCAAAGTTTGTTTGTTTGTTTGGGTTTGGGTGGGAGGCATAACTGTTCATTAAAAATACCAAAAAATGCAGATGAGCTGAAGGCCACTGTCAAAGAAACCTGGGCTTCCATACCACCTCAGCCGTGCCACAGACTGATCACCTCCATGCCATGCCAAATTGAGGCAGTAATTAAAGCAAAATGAGCCCCTATCAAGCATTGAGTACATATACAGTGAATGAACATACTTTCCAGAAAGCCAACAATTTATTTGATACACGAGTTTCGCAATTTGAGTTGAATTACTGAAATAAATTAACTTTTCCCTGACATTCTAATTTACTGAGATGCACCTGTATATAATTAATTAATTAATTAATATTATTCATAATGTAGTTGTAATGTAATGTAAAGTTTTTATTACAATTGTTAATACTTTGATAAAGAACCTCTGTGATCATTTAAAACAGCTTTTCTTCTGGGAGGAGTATTACAAGAATAGTAATGCAAGATTAATACTAGCGATATCCAGTATTCACGTTTTAGATTCTGTATTAAGAGTATGAATTTAAATGTGTAATTGATCTGGCTTACAGGAGATGTAGAGATTCTCACTAATGTCAGACCAGAGGACCGTCCAGTGTTGGACACATATTTTTATCCCAATGGTGTGACATTTCTGGAGCTGGTTTACTCTGATGAAGACTCAACCGTTACTTTACGGACAATCAGACCACTGGACGTTGATGAACTACAGGGGGTTTGTTTCTCTATTATATTTGTTACATAACGTTACATAACACTGCTGTGTGTGTGTGTGTGTGTGTGTGTGTGTGGGACACCATACTTGCCAACAAGTCATGTCACTTTTCTAAAGTTATACAGTGTGTTTGTTTTATTTCTTTCAGTCAGGAGGGAATTTGTATTATTCAGTCACCTGCTTGAACACAGGGGTATGTTTATTTAAACAGTAATATCATAAAATGATTCAATAAGCATTATAAAATAAAATACAGACTGAAATTAATATTTATGTGATGATAAAAGCATCATTGTGTATTTTAGAAAAAAAACACCCGGACATTAGAAGTTCTAGACATCAATGACAACCCTCCAAACTTCCAGAGCAAAATATACAGTGCCACAGTGTCAGACGTGTGTGTAATGTCACAGCTTTATGCAGTAGTAGTGTGTTTGGTCACTGGTTGACCTCACATCTCTTAGTAAACTGTTTATTTTGCTCCAGACAACGGCTGTGGGTACAGATGTGATCAGGGTGAGGGCTGACGATGCAGATGTGTCTCCAGAAAACAACAAAATTACGTATTCTCTACTGGTAAGTTTGAGTGTAATGTATTTGAGATAGAATGCAAAGTAAATTATTATACATTATTATTGAGAAAGCTCAGTTTGTGTCCATGAATGTATCCATATTCTCATTTTAATGCATCACTTCCACTCTGTTAACAGCCTCCAGTACCAGATGAATTTGAAGTGAGAGACGATGGTAACATCAGGTTGACTAACGATTTGAACTACAACAATGCTCATCAGTACATCTTGACCATGGAAGCTAGAGTAAAGACAAACATCCTACCAGTCCTACATCCATTTCACTTTGATCACTAAGTAGTTTTTGTAATCTATTCTTTAAAGGAACAATTCACAAAAAAGCAGATGTTTAGTAGAATGTCCAAGCTGTCCAAGCAGTGAGAGTGGATGGGGATCAAGAATAAATGCTGAAATATTTATTTTCAGATCAACTATAAATTTAAAGTAGTAACGCAACACTGTGTTTCTTTGCAGGATAAAGGAGGACTCAGTAGCACAACAACAATAATAATAGTGGTTCAAGATGTTGACAATCTAAACCCCTATTTTGATCACAGTCTCTATGAAGCATTCATTGAGGAAAATCAGGTAAATTAGTTAAATTAGTCTTGTCAGAGGACAAGATCAATGCTTAAAATACATGTCTGACCACAAAAATAAAACCCTTTATGTATTTTCTGTTCATGCACAGGTAGGACAGTTCTCAGACATCACTCCTGCTGCCATAAAAGCTCAAGATGGCGATACGGGCATCAATGAACCCGTAGTTTACAGCATAACAGCAGGTACTGTTAACAGAAGATTTACAACACACATATATTACATATGTCTTAATCTAAAAAAACTCTACCTGTTTCCAAATACAGTTTTCCATAGATTTGGGAAAGCTAGTGGTTATTTTATAGGTGATAATATTGAGGGTTGTATGAATTATACTAAACAATATTGAAAAATAATAATAATAAACAGTACTTTACACTACTGAATGATGAAATTTACTCATTCTGAATGAAGTTTCTAGTAATAACAAACCACATTTATCCACATTTCTGTTTCAGTCTTTCCAAATGAATATCAGAGCATCTTTGAAATTGACCAAAACACTGGGGTCATCTCTGTCAGAACGGCACTAGACAGAGAGGAAGTTGACCAGATTACTGTTCACATACAGGTTTCAGTCTCTTAAGATATTAATGAAAATCATTAGGCTGATGTTTTTTAGTATTTTTATTACTATTCATATTTTCCTTTTAAAAACAGGCAGCTCAGCAGGATGATGCTAGCAAGACGGCTAGCACTGTGGTATCAATCACCATTGAGGATGTAAATGACAACCTGCCGAAATTTGACCAGGATGAGTACACAGTGTCTATTCTGGAAAATTCACTACCCAACCAGCTTGTGCTTCAGACTAGAGTAACTGATCTAGACCTGGTAATGTTCCTGAAAACCTCACTGTCTGTTTGTAAAATAAATAAATAACAAAAATAGTAAATACACAATGATCCTACACTGTAAGAAATATCCGTATATTAACAGTTGTATGACCGTATATTTTACCAGAAATTTTCCGTTTCCGTGATTCACATGTATTTTTCCGTCTATTTACATTTTCGCGTTGCATTATGGGATCTTCATCTCTGCTCCGTCAACTTGGTGGCCGTCATTACAGCACAACATTTTATTCAACTGTTTGAGCGGTAAGTGTTTTTATAAAACATTTAACACTGCAACTTAATAATGTGACTGTTTAAATGAGATATTGGCTTGGTTGGTTATGTGAAATACGATACGGAGTTCACGTGAATATTCGAAGGATCTAGTTCACGTAAAGTTAGTGAGTGCTGTTGGGAGATTAAAAAGGACAGATGATTTTTTTCATACGTTTACAAACTAAGAAGCTTTCTGTGAATGAATTTTTGTAAAGTTACTTATGCCAACAGCCCCAATGTTTGTGGCAGTTGGTGAGTGTCCGTGAATTTACAGTTTTATTGCAAGTATTTTTTTTTTAGGCGGGAACTTGGCGAACTTGAACCTCCCCCTCTGTGCCTCTCCTCAAACTTCACGTTGGGCTTAAAAGGTAATTATTCAATGGAAATTTAAAATGTTATATACATAGATATGTGTACCGTAACCGTTTAAGTTCGTAACTATTGTCTAGTAGTTTTGGTCGAGTCAAGTTTGCTGTGTTAACTAACGTTAATGGTGTCGTTTGAGGCGTGTAAAGGCTTTTAAATATTTAAAATGAATTTTAAATATAACGTTACCTATTCGTCATTTGTGTTGCTGTGTGTATACTGAATTGTGTCATTTTGATTGAGAACGGTCACGTTTGTAATGACGCTAAACAGCTGTATGCAGGTCAACGAGGCTGTAAAAAAACTTTTTACTTAAGCAGTTTAGCTTAAGGTTGTGCTTTTTATATTGTGACCGAGTGAGCTCAGTGCTTTGCAAATAAAAAAGCATCTGCAAATTAAGAAAAGTACGCGTAGTACGGAGCCCGGGAAGTCACCTGTAGGAGAAAAAAAATAATAATCCGTGGCGACGGTTTTGCAATTCGTCCCCTCAGTTTATAAACCGTACTCACGAATTCTTAAACTGTTCCCTCGGTTTAACAAATGGTGCCCATTTGTACGGATTAATAAACCGTACCCACAAATTTCCAATCCGTGGGGTCAGATTTAGCAAACTGTACTTTCGGTTTTTCAATTCGTACCCACAAATTCATAATCCGTGCGCACGTTTTCACAATCCGTTCTCACGGGTTTATAAACTGTACTCACGGATTCATTAGCTTATTGAAGAACAGCAAGATCCTGGCGAATCATATTGTATATTGTTTTATTGCATATTATTATGCGGAATAGGCCTACATCAAATTGTCTTTAGTGATTCTCTATCAGTTGTAGCGGGTATGTGGTGGAATATAATAATATTAATAAGAAAAATATGCGTCAATTTTTTTTTATTTTTGATTATTATTATTGTATAATAAACCTGGCATTGGCTAAAATATTTTTAAATGTAAATGTAACCTAAATGCAATAGTAATAACAATAATAATAATAATTATTATTATTATTCATAGGCTAAATAAATGAGTGCACGTGTAAAATATTTATAATAAAATAATTAATGAATGCTTATTTTAAATGACCTTTTATATTTTGTTTAGGCCTATTCATTCTTAATGTTAAGTTATTTAGGTGATTTTATTATACTAAGCTTTTCACCCCAGAGTTTCACTGTAAATGTTATTATTAAATAACTATTATTAAGGCCTATTATAACATTACATTCAGTTAAAGAGCAAACGAATGACAACATAACCTAGGCTACATTATTTGTTTTGTATTTTGGTGCTTTAAAGTATGACGCTCTGCACTCACAAAATAGTCTTCTTTTTAGCATTTATTTTACATTAGGTTAATCACCAATAGAATAAAACACAATTGATTAATAATTGATTGGTGGCTAAAATAAAATGTTAAGAGTTCAATAAGCGGTTCAGTTGTAAACTTTATTTTTCAAAATAGAAAAAGCAACACAATTAATGTATGGGTTTTGATGTCAATTTGATGTAATTTATTTGCTCTCTAACTGAATGCAGTGTTATAATAGCCAAAGACTATAGAAATAAAATACCTTGAAAGGGACTGTAATAGGCCTTTAAAAATAAGCTTTCATTAATTGTTTTATGATAAACATTTTACAAGTGCACTCGTTTATTTAGCCTATAAAAATAATATTATTATCATTAAATTTAGGTTACATATACATTTAAGAATATTTTTATCCTAAACGACATACAAATTAGTCAAAAGCCCGTAATAAAACAATGCCAGGTTTATTATAGGCTACAATAATAATAAAGTGCTAAGATGTTCACACATAAACAATTTTTTGATGCACATCTTTCTTAATAAATCGTTGTATTCCACCACATACCGCTACAACTGATAGAGAATCATTAAGACAATTTGATGTCAATTTGATTTCATATAATCTGTACAATGTCTTCTTTCATTAATTACAGCCATTTAATATATTGTTTTTGTCTTACAGCCAATACAGCATGACTGCTGAAGAGATGAATTCTGTCATGCCCATGAGCAGGACCCTGACCTTCCTACATCAATATAACAGTTGCCGTTCTCTCTGAATATATAGTATGTTATGTCTTAGTTATGTCTAAAATGTACAATAATTTTATTCATCTGCACTCTATTACTAAACTGTGTTGTATTTTACTTTGACCCACATTGGTAATTTTTAAGTTTACATGTTCATATTATGAATGTTAATGAAGTTCCATGTTGTTGTTGTTGTTGTTGTTGTTTTTATTTTATTATATTTTTAATAGGTTTTAGTTAAAACTCAATCATCTAAAACAATGAAATCTGTTTTTGAGGCATGATCAATAATTAATAAAAAAGAACAGTTTTTCTCACAGAAGATTTGTTTGTTTGTTTGTTTAAAAATTTACTATAGGTACACACTTCAGATAAATGTAAATGTTTTGTTTTAGAAATGTTTATTTTTATTAATTGCAGGACAAAGTCTGTAATTTAGATGCCAGTATGTTTTATGGATTTAGTTAATATTTGCAGTTTGTACGTGTACAATATCCTATAACAGACCCTATTATATAATGGTAAATGTCCTGTTTTTTTATTGTAGGTATACCATTAAATCACAAAAAAGAGGGGTTTTTTTTACTATAGATGCACCATTAAAACACAGAAAAAGTCCTGTTTTTTTACTGTGGGCAGGCTGTCAATTAACAGAAAATGTTTGTTTTTTAATTACGGTACAAAGTCCGGGTAATGAGCTGCCAGTACTTTTTCCCGTTTTTTTACGGAATTTTTTTTTACAGTGTAGCTACTGTCCAGAAATGACTTAACTAGTCATTCTCTTCCAGTTGCTCAGAAAAATTTAGCAATGGCTTAGAAATGCAAGCATGCAAAGCATAACACATAAATCTCTCTTCTAACTGCCCAGGACTTCACCTTTAAAACTGTGATCTTCTCATGTCTCAAGTCTTGTTTTTCAAGCCAACATTCCAAGTATTTTTCGATGCACTTACCTTTTCTTATTTTCTTTCTCATTAGGGTGTTTTTTCAAAAGGTCAGGAGTGATGCCATCTTGGATAGAAAAACTACAGACAAATATAACTTAATGGTACAAAATGATCACATTCATCTCTTGAACCATCTATTCA
Source organism: Cirrhinus molitorella (assembly GCA_033026305.1). NCBI lineage: Eukaryota > Metazoa > Chordata > Actinopteri > Cypriniformes > Cyprinidae > Cirrhinus > Cirrhinus molitorella. The sequence goes on from CM065120.1 coordinate 38,320,313, forward strand.
CAAAACATTCAGAATGTCTATTGATCCTAAATGAGATACTTGTATTGTATTCTTTAGGTAATAGCTGTGGACCAGCCTGTCAATGGCTTAAGCTCAACAGCTCATGTCAATATCACTGTTCTGGACGTCAACGACAACAATCCACAATTCCTTCCTCTCCCAGAGCCCATTGAGATTCAGGAAGGTGTGTACACTCCCTCGTCACCTGGAGAGGTGTGCCTAATATCAGCCACAGACTCTGACACTGGAGAAAATGGACGTGTCACCATCACTACTTCCTCACACAGTGAACTTCAGAGAGGTGAAAGGACCTGGATATCATGATACCATATTTTTATATGCTCAGATCATATTTACTTTATAATATATATATATATATATATATATATATATATATTTCCTTCACTTGTAGGATGGGACTCTACTAGCTATCAATGAGCTGGATCAGGAGACACAGGACATGTATGATTTGGTCATTGTTGCCATGGACCATGCAGTCCCACAGTTGAATGTACAGTATTCATTTCCATTTCATGGTTACATGGTTTCATGGTTTTCTCAAATTTAATTTTTTAGGTAAATCTTGGCCACATTGTATCAATTTGTTTGTGGCCACGATTAGAAAAATAAAAATATTAATTCTGGGAATAAACTCTGTGCAAATCCACAAATTAATTCACAAATTAATTCATAAAGCCGCATTCACGAAATCTGCATAGCCTAAGTAAATTCAAAGTAATTTGCCTGTTTAGCAGTACTTTCTTAAATCTTTCCTTTGGATTCACAAATGCTTCGTAAACATGGGATTTGATAGTTAAACATGTATGTAAATGAATTCCAATGACACACTCATTCACAATTAGCATAATCCCCACATATGAATTGCAACTGCATAAATTACGTGTCCAGGAATGCAGGGGAAACTTCTAGACTCTAAATCAGGTTTGGCTCCAGTATATTTCATAAATGTAAAAAAGACTAATAGGCTATATGCCTAACAATACATTTTCAACTAATGTCACCAAAGCCAGCTGAAAAAATGCCAGTCGCTCTTCTGAAAACAGCCAGCTGGTGGCACTTGAGAACTTTGGCACCACTGCGTTTTTCCTGCTGAGACGCTTGAGTTGCTATGATTTGGAATATCCACTTTTTTTGGAATATCCAAGTTTAGCTACAACCCTAATCAAACATAACTGAAAAAGCTAATCAAAGTTTTCAGGATTACTAATATCTTACAGGCAGGTGAGTTTGATCAGGTTGGAGCAAAAAGAGGACCTTGAGGGCAAGAGTTACGAACCCCTGACTTATTACTCCTAAAGATCACATCCGATTTGAATTTGGGATTTATCCATTTATATCTGGACAAACAGCGAGAATCTGCACAATTACTAAATTTAATGCTGATATTGTGTGTACTACATGTCTGTACTACAAAAAAATTGCTTCCCTGATAGCACACGTACATCTCAAAGACATCTGCATTTACATCTGCAAGACGTATTTTTAGAGTGTTTGCTCATCTGCAATACGTCTATTGGGTGTTTACTTTTAGATGTTAAACAGACGTCTATTAGATGTCTTTAAGATGTTTATGATTTAGAAGGTATGTAAAATTGACATCTTAAAGATGTCTGTCAGATGTTTGTAGACAGCGGATGCTTTAACAGACATCTTGCAGACATACGTGTGATATCTGGGTTGTGTATATTTTCTGCAGAACATCACCACAGTGAGGGTCAGAATCACAGACATCAATGACAACGCTCCAGTCTTCAGCTCTGAAACCTACAGCAGAAGCATTCTGGTTAAAGATGCCAAGGTTGGAGAGGTGCTGCTGACGCTCTCTGCCACAGATAAAGATGCCGGATCCAACGCAAACATTAGCTACAGGCAAGCTCAACACTTTAATTTTCATAATCAGGATCTCCAAGACATCAAACCACACTTCCATTAAAGATTCACTGAAAAAGAAAACAAGAACCTGATGCATGAATGTTATCTTTCTGTAGTTTCTCTGAAGTCTCATCCATGGTCACACTGGATGCTAAAACAGGAAACATCACTTTGACCTCTGACCTTAGCGAGGTCACAGAAGACATACTGCTAAATCTTACTGCTATAGCGACAGATCATGGAACACCAGCACAGTCTGATGAAGGTTTGGGCTTCATTTAGAGATGTTGTTGATCTTTCTTAGACGCAATAGTGTGTTCCTACTGATATACTGTAAATATGTCCACAAAAAGACAAAAAAGCTAGTGCTAAAAGAGTTAATGCCAGCCTAAAACTTTATAAAGTTAAAACTTGGGGCCATTTTAAATGACTGAAAATAACATATGGAGCTACAGTGGTCTCAAAAATAATGTGATGCAAAATTAAAGCAATTTACATTATCATAACCAATCCTCTAAATTTGCAAATTTACATGGACACAATAAACAACAACAACAACAACATTTTTATAAATACACAGGTATTTTCTGAATGTTTCTAAATTAATTTTATTTTGAGACTATTTTAGCTCCTTAATAAAAACTTGTATTTCACATCACGGAAATAATCATGATCATATAATGTGTTAATTTTTTTATCTATTAAAGTGTGCATTGCAGTTTGTGCACATATCGTGTTATACAGTCATATGAAAAAGTTAGGACACCCTATTGAATTCCATGGTTTTCTGTTTTAGGACATCATAAAGGCATGTGATTAGCAGTGCCTGACTGCTATTTACCCTCTTAATTCCTTTGTTAACATTAAGGGTGACCTAACTTTGCCACACATTACTTTTCCATCTTGACTTTATTTTTGTTAAATAAATAATGGCACGGTGCAATATGTCATGTGTTGTTGTTCATCTGGGGTTTTATTTTCCAAATTTTAAGACCTGCCAAGGACCAGATATGTTTTATGATGCCCTGATATGGAAAATCATGTGTATGACTGTGTATGTGACGAAACACATGCCCTTGGTGTGCTTGTATAAATAAACTAGGCTCAACAGAATTACCACACCAAAACTCTTTCCTCTCTCTGTAGCTGAAGTCTTGATCCACTTCAAAAATGCCTCTATCACTGAGAGTGTGGCTTTTGAGAACTCTTACAACTTCATAATTAAGGAGAATCAACCTAAGGCCACAATAGTAGGCAAAGTCAAGGCTTTAACAGGTAGCCCACTGGTAACAGTCAGCTATAACATGAAATCACATGAGGATGTCTTCTCTGTGGATGGTGAGGGAACCATAAAAGCTCTCAGACCACTTGACAAGGAGGAAGAGGAGTGGTACATCCTTAGAGTAGAGGCTGTAGACTCCAGAACTCCTCCAAACACTGCAGATACAATGGTATTATTCTTACTACTGTTGGACATAGTTAATGTGCATTCTTGAGTTACTATAGTGGTAATAAATCATTACATTTTAAGCTTAATACATGAAGACTGTTTAACTAGATTAACTATGGGAGTAATTGGCCTATACAAGATATTAAGAATTTTTACGGTTATCGGTATCTGCCATTTTCAAAACCTACCGATAAAGTAATTGTCATTCTTATTTTTTACATTAATTTTCATTTTTACACCACACATATACAGTTGCAATCAAAATTATTCAACCCCCCAGAGATTGCTGTATTTTACAAATATAAGCTTTTCTGAAGATCCATGACTTTGTAACAACATTTTTTTTTTAATCTTGATGATTAAAGCTTACAGCTCATGAAAGTCAAAAATCCACAAAGAGAATAAGTCACAGAAGGTCATTACTGAATGGGGTGGCTGTTTATAGATTGATATATCAAAGCATATTAAATGCAAAGTTGACTGGAAGGAAGAAATTGAGTAGGCAAAGGTGCACAAGCAACAGGGATGGCCGCAAACTTGAGAATACGATTCTGCACCAAATTTGACTTTTGGGGGTTGAATAATTTTGAATATGCACATTTAGAACTCGTTTAAAATAGTTTGCACTCACATGCTTGCACAGAATGTGTTTCTTACTCTTCTAGCATGTCAAAGCCAACATTTCTCTTCTTAAAAGAAAGCTGACACAAATCCTTTGACTTTCTCTCACTCAATTTTCAGGTCAGTGTTCAGGTTGAGAACGTGAATGAGGCTCCAGTGTTTGATGATGAAATATATGAAAAAGACATTTTCAGCATTGTTCCATACAAATTCCCTATAGTGAAGGTAAGAATCTCAGTGGTGGCTCGTTCTTTTTATCAGTTATGTATGCAATGTATGTACTCAAATCTATTTTATATAGTGGCGTTTGCTAAGGAATCTGTTACATTTGCTCATATTTAGGGCAAGTGATTTGTTCAAACTCTTAAAATAATACATTTAAGCATGAACAGGTAACTCAAACTGTGCTATGGACATGAATGATTAAAAAGAGATGTGCTGCTGCTTTTTCAAATTGATCAGACTTACTATGTTGGTGTTGGTGTCTGCAAGTAAATGTGGTTGAAATGTGTGAAATGTGTGTCCCTCAGGCATCAGACCCTGATGTGGGCGAGAGCTCAGAATTGCAGTATTCACTTCTGGATTCCACAACTCTGCTGGATGTGGAGGCAAGCACTGGTCAGATCTACATACTGGATGCATCTAGTGTTGGAGACGGATCATTTATCTTTCAGATTAATGCCACTGATAAACACGGACTGTCCACAACTACAAAAGTACAGGTGAGAAGAAGCAGATAAAAAAGAGAAAAAGTGAAAGCTTTTACATGGCTGTATCTGAGTGCTACTCAAAACAGTATGAAAGGAGTATGAATGTCATTTTGACTACAAATGGAGCAGGACCACAGTCCAGTCATTGCAAAGACTGAGTTCTTGTGTTTGCCACCTGCAGATCAAAGTAAATCAAAATGCACATGATGACAGCGTCACAGTCATCTCATTAAATCAGCCCCTGTACATAGTGGAGAAGATGATACCAGAGATGGAGGAGTGAGTAGTTTCTGTTCATTATTGAAACACTGTGTTATTGACACAAGAAAAACCCAGTAATGCCATTATTTACTGAAAATCTTCAGTACTTCAGCTGTTAAATGAAGGTAACAAATTAAGTGATGTTTTATTAACAAATTTCGGGAGGAGAAGGCGCAGATAATTAACACGGCCAATTCATCATCAGCAATCACATTCCCTATCCAATTAGCACAAGAGAGAATCCCTATATATATACTCAAAGCAGCCTTACCTTCACCATCTCTCGTTTTCAGCATTCGGTTCGCTCCTTTGCTATCATATTACTTGTTTTTTTTTTTTTTACCCTCCCTTTCTCTCCGTCCAAACAACGAAACCTATATCCTGAATTTTTGGATCCTCCGCAGCATTTCTCTTCCACTCAACGCTGCTGAGCCCAGGGCGTTGCAGCCGCCACCTTGCTTGATCAGCCACGCAATTTTCCCCAGCTTCCTCGGTGTCCTCATATTCGGCCGCACAAGCAATCCCTCCGATAGGAAAGTGGACAGTATTTAAACCCAAGGCCAACGCTTATCAATTCCAATGCATCGTCCTTACTGAGGGAAAACTAAGTGGATCTGTACGATCTATTCATCACACCCTACAAATCAGCCAACCTCACTCCTAAATCCACTCCAGCCGCCTAGGCAATCAATAAATCGAGCAAGCCCCGAACTCCCCTCGCTCGACGCCACCATCTTCCCGCACAACTAAGTGGATCTGTACAATCTATTCGCAGCAGCAGGCCTTCAACAAGTCCAGGCTGCGTCCCAGTTTTCACTGCCGCAATGCCCCACTCGCTACCCGCTTCAGCTCGGCCCATCACCGCGGCTCTTTCGGCCACAACGCCATAAGTTAAACGATGTTGCGACATCATTGGATGTTAACGTTATTATGTAACCATTACGCAGACATCCCAAGTCTCCCGGAAGTTCCGGGAGTCTCCCGTATAATGATAGTGGCTCCCTGATGCCCGCGAATTGAATAAAATATCCCGGAATCTAGACCAAGCGGGCAAGGGCGTGCACGCGAGACATTAATGTCTGCTTCGTGAATCTTATTATGCGCATCTTAGAATGACGGCGTGAACGAGAGGGAGTGAGAGAGACCGTGCTGCTTGTGGAACTGTGTGCTGATCTGGCGCGCGCTAGACAGAGCATGATTGGTAGGGCCCTATGATTTCCACAATGCGGAAAACGCGGACGGAATCCCAGTAGCTCCTCACTGCGGAATCGCGGAATCCATTCATATAAACGTAAAGTATTATTAAATACGGAATGTCACGGAATTTGTCAAAGTTTGGAAGAACTAATCAAAAACTAGCATGTGTAAATATTAAGCCGCAAAAAGACTATTTACACATGAATCCTGGACGTTCCGCTTGTTTCTGTATTTATGAATGGAGCAGATGCGTGAGTTTGTTTACTATACATAGTGACGCATGGTATCGCTCGCGGGGGAGTTTGTGTAGGTTGGGATGTCTGCATTACGCAAAGTGCTTAAATACGCACTGATATTACTTAAACTTTCAGTATTTTCACCAGCATTTGACCTGTACTTAATTTACACATTGTATGAGACGGATAAGATTAATTTGGTTCTTGGATAAAGTTAACAGCCATATGCAAGAAAAATAAATAAAATAATCTCATATGATTATTATCATATATGCATGTCATAAATTAACAATTATTGAACAAGTGCAACCTGCAACTAATTCATATATGAATTGCATACTGCTAGTGTCTAACATTACCAGCCGATGTGCAGCTTTGCTGGCTAGGCGTTTCAATACATTCTTCCCTTTTTGTGGTTAAGAGAAAATGCACGTCTTTTCTCATCATCTTTTTAAAGGTTGTCAATATTCATTTACCTATTTGTTTGTTCATGTATTTATTTATTTATTTTATGGCTACACTTTTTTGCTGGTTGTTTTGGAAAACAAGTTCCCCAGCCTACAACTACTGCAGCCGAAGAAGTTCGAAGCTTCCTCCACTTGCAATGCAGGCCCCCACATCTCAGACTTCCCGTCTACTACAATTAACCATTTTTTTGTTTTCAGCAGCTTCCAGCTCCCATAGCAGACACTAGAGTGAAGCTGCCTCTGCTAGCAGTGCAGACTACACAGGCTCCCAGCTTTTTTCCTGATTGTCACAAACACCGTGGCCTACAGCTACAGCAGCTGAAGCAAATGCTCCAAAGGAACCACCCTCCATAACCAGCAGCATCAGGACACAGATCTTGTCAGAGGCCTATATGCTGTCAGACCGCTTCCATATCAAAGAAGCTCACTGAATTTTCATCAGCTGAACTCATCTCTCCCCCTACCCATAGCCCCAGCACCATCATTCAACTCTAGCGCGAGTATACCTCTGCTAAGAGCACAAGCCCCGGTGCCCACCATTCCCTTCTTTCTTCCACCCCAAAAGCTGTCCCTAGAATGAGCATGCCTCCACCGATGACGCAAGTTTAACGCCCTCCTTTTCCTCTCTTTCTTCTGCACCGGAAGCTGTCCATAGTGTGAGCATGCCTCCGCTGACGACACAAGCTTCGACGCCCGCCATTCCCCTTCTTTTCCCTCTTATTCTTTCTGCCTAGGAACTGTCACTAGCGTGAGCATGCCTCCGCAGGTGATGCAAGCTTCGCTGCCTGTCAATTTCATTCTCTTCTCTTATCTTTCCACATCTCCCAACTGCCGCAGCAGTGCCCGCTCCCGCAGGAGCCTCTCCATGTCTCCCAACTGCCGCTGCAGTTCCCCCTCCTGCTGGTACTCCTCCACATCTCCCAACTGCTGCAGCAGTGCCCGCTCCCGCAGGAGCCTCATCCATAGTTCTCCACTGCCACAGCAGCGCCTGCTCCCGCAGGAGCCTCATCCATAGTTCTCCACTGCCACAGCAGCGCCTGCTCCCGCAGGAGCCTCATTCATAGTTCTCCACTGCCACAGCAGTGCCCACTCCTGCTGGAACCTTTCCACATCTCCCATATCTCCTCGTCGACGCATCAGCTCCCACTGGACCCTTATTAATATGTTCCCACTGCCGCAGCAGTACCCATTCATGCTCCCGCTGGAGCCCCCTCCCTCATTTTCCCACTGCCGCAGCAGTACGCACTCACGCTCCCACTGGAGCCCCTCCACAATCCCCAACTGCCGCAGCAGTGCCTATTCCCGCTCCCACTGGAGCCCCCTCCCTCATTTTCCCACTGCCGCAGCAGTGACTACTCCCGCTCCTCCCTCATTTTCCCACTGCCGCAGCAGTACGCACTCACGCTCTCGCTGGAGCCCCTCCACATTCCCCAACTGCCGCAGCAGTGTCCACTCACGCTCCCGCTGGAACCCCCTCCCTCATTTTTCCACTGCCACAGCAGTGTCCGATCCCGCCGGAGCTCCTCCCTTATCTCCTCGCCGTCGCATCACCATCAGCACCGCTGGACACTTATTAACATTTCCCCACTGCCGCAGCAGCTCCCGCTCCCACTGCAGCCCCTCCACATGCCCAATCTGCCGCAGTAGTGCCCTCTCACGCTCCCGCTGGAGCCCCCTCCCTCACTTTCCCACTGCCGCAGCAGCTCCCGCTGGAGCACCTCCCCTATCCACCACTGCCACAGCAGAACCCACTCCCGCTCCTGCTGGAGCCCCTTCCTTTTCTTCCCACTATCACAGCAGTTCCCACTCCCGCAGGAGCCTTTTCTATATCTTGCCGCAGCAGTACCCGTGGGAGCCCCTCCTATATTCTTCCCCGGCCACAGTAATGCCAGCTTCTCCATCCAAACGTCCAGCATCCTTCCAGCTCAGACCTAGCATTTTTGGGGGGCCATTAACTGCATTCTGGCTGCTGTCCTGCAATATATAGCATTTTGGGGGAGCACTTTGGGTTCGGGCTGATTGCCGAGCTCGGACCCCTCTCCCAGGCAGGGGGAGTGCCCTGGGCTCGGGATTAACTACCGAGCTCGGAGCCCTCTCCTGGACAGCACGCCAAATATGCTTATCCTTTACTTTAGTTTATTTTCTGTAAGTGCGAACTTGTGAAGTGATGTTTTATTAACAAATTTCGGGAGGAGAACGCGCAGATAATTAACACGGCCAATTCATCATCAGCAATCACATTCCCTATCCAATTAGCACAAGAGAGAATCCCTATATATATATATACTCAAAGCAGCCTTACCTTCACCATCTCTCGTTTTCAGCATCCCTCCACCACCCCGTCTCCTCACCTACAGTCCGGGGGGGAGCACTTTGGGTTCGGGCCGATTGCCGAGCTCGGACCCCTCTCCCGGGCAGGGGGAGTGCCCTGGGCTCAGGATTAACTACCGAGCTCGGAGCCCTCTCCCGGACAGCACGCCAAATACGCTTATCCTTTACTTTAGTTTATTATCTGTAAGTGCGAACTAACAGGAATGATCATGAACAAAACATAGTTTTGAGCCAGATCTTTAACAAAAAAAAATTCTTCTGGTTTACAAATTAGTCTGAATGTTGCATTGGTTCTTACCATCTCTCAAGGTTATGTGTTCTGTACACCATCTGATTGTGTGCTTTTCTTTCATCTCAGTTCCATGGAAAATGTTTTAGGCTGGACTGTGAAAATCCTCAGTGTGAGAGCTGAGGATGGGACAATATCTGTCAAGACTTACATCAACTTCATCGCAATGGACTCCAGTGGAGCCGTCATCGCTGCCACGGAGGTCCAAAAGTAAGTTGAACTTGTATCATTTTGAAATGTGAAGGTAAACAGAAAAGGTTTACAATAAATACACATTTTTAATGTTGTCTGGCTGGGATAGACAATGTTACAATAGACGCATGATATACAATAGGACCAGTGGCATAGACTGCGCGGTGATAACTTTTGACATGATAAATATAATTTACACTCAATATGTTATTATTGCATCCTGTTTTATAAGAGATATGAATTATGCGACAATTATGACTTGACCACGTGTAACGTAACAATAACCAAATATGTAAAAGTAGTTCCACCTCAAACTTATATATTTTTTTAAAGGTTTACAACCTGTATACATATATGTAATGTACACTGCATGGCCACACAATTTTGCTGTTTTGGTTTAAATAAGCAAATATTATCTTAAATACTTAAGATTTTAGGATTGGATTATTATTGTAGTGATTAACATGTTTCTGGAATGCTATAAGTTTTGTAAATATTCTTTTAATCACTGATGCAGTGCGTAGCTTTTCATTTCTTAAACAACCATGTTGGAAGACATACCCATATCCATATTGCAGGATGACAATGGGAAGATTTGCAAGAAGAAATCTTAATGGAAATAAATGTTTTGACATTGCATAACATTGTTGAAACAATGGCACAACAATAGCACAATGTTATTCGTATTTTTATTAATTAATTAATTTATTTTTGGACAGGCAGCGTACATTATATGAATAATTTACTAGTTCATTAACAAAATACAAGCATTACCTTTATGCTTTTAAACCCTCTAGTCTACATAATTAGGATGATTGTGCTAGAGGGCAGTATTTGAACCATGTTCACTCCCTCCCACAGGAAACTGCACACTGAGAATGAAGCTTTAGCATCTGAACTGGAGAATGTTTTTGGTCCTGGTTTGGAAATCAAAGTGGAGGACAGTTCTGGAAACTCTAAAGTCTTTCCACAAGAAGCCATCATCACCCTAGGTGTTCTTCTAGCTAAGTATTGTGGCTGTTTTAGTACTGGCATTCTACTCTTTCAGGTAAGTTATTACTGGGCATGTATCTTACCATTCTAATTTGTTTTATCAAACATGCTATCTGGCTTGTTTTTTTTTGTTTATTTTTTTGATACAGAATAAACTTTACCCGTTACTGACCTGCAAATAATTCCTATTTGAAAAATAAACTAAAAAGTCAACATGAAATACAAACTGAGCATAATTTCAGAATTTTTGCCTTTGAACATTATTTATATTTTACGGGTAATATTTGTTTTGTTACAATGAATAAAGTGGACATGTTTGGTGAAGTACTTATAATGCATGCTTCTGCAGGCTCAAAAAGGAAAATGACACACATTCACTTAAAAGGAGTTCCAGTTTTGGTCGCCACCGCCCAGCATTGTAACAAGTAAGTGCCAAAATATAGTTTAAGACCAGCTACAAACAGTTAAACTTATTTGAGAAAAATTGTCCTCAAATACAAAATGTGCTTCAGTTATCAAGTTGTTATCTGCATTGGTTTGTTCTGACTTGTTTCTTCTCTTGTTTAACAGAAACTCAGAATCCACAGAGGTAAAGCACCTTGCTGTAATGACAAACTCCTAGAGTATAATTCATAAAGCATATTCTTTAATCACAAATTTGTCATAAATTCTTATTTATAAATTAGTTTCCCAGGATACATATTTCCCAGAGCCCACTGATAGGGAAACTGAGACAGAAATCAGTGGAAACAGCCTGAAATCAACATGAAGGATCAAAGTTTCTCAGTTCCTCTCAGTAGTGTACAAGATTTCATGTGCTTGTATCTTGAATGAGACATTTATAGCCTTTTAACATGTCACTGCCATTTTATTTTGAATTGGAATGTTATTTTAGGGTTTTTAAGGATGTATAAATGTAAATAAATGTGTGTGTGTGTGTGTGTGTGTGTATATATATATACAGTATATATTAAATATAGCCTCTGTGTCTTTAATTCACATTTGGTAAAAACTAACAAACATTACAAATCTATTATGTTAAGGATATTTAAATTGTTTACATTTCCATATAACTTGTCAAATATATTCTAAAATGATTTCTTAAAATCACAAACCACAGTGGAGCTGAATAGACTATGAAGCCTGTTAAGGCCCGTTTACACCAAGCATGATAACTATAAAGTTCTTTATAGTTAAAGATAATTATAAATATCTTTGTATTAGCATCCACACCAGCGGATCATATTGTTTGTTTATTCTAAGCACACGCTTGTCTGGCGCTTTACATTTTTGTTAGAGCAGGACTGATTCTGATTGGGTGTCAATGTTTTTATCGTTCATCAACTGGAAAAAAATCATTCTGAAAGTTATAGTCCAATGATGTCGTTTCTCTGTGCCTTTATCGTTATAGCTGTGGTGTGAACTCTAATATTCTTTAATACTGAGAATGCTTTTTAGAACTATCCCAGCTAACATTCCGTACAAGTTTGGTTAATGTTTTAAAGAAAACGGTGAGACTTTATAATAACTGCACACTATGCTATGAACTATTAGTTAAAAGAACACTCTAGGTAAGGTAACTTCTAACGTGACCGGCACTAAGCCACTAAGGTAATAGTAAAATAGCTGGGGACTATTTTCAGACACTGCATAATATCATTGCGCCTGCTGCACCCTTTGTACAGCAGCAAAGTTCCCTGATTATGAGAGTATAGAGAGCCAGAATGAGAGTATAGTTCTTATCCATATCAGCCTGGAAAATCACAACTTTTTATTTTCTGTCAGTCTTAGTACACAATGTAATTACAGAAGAGTCATGTTTTAAATAGAAAAAATATTGAAACTCTTTGGTCATTTGTGAGCGAGATGCTAATGGTCTAATCAGATTCAATTATTTATGCTAAGCTATGCTAAAAGAGCTGACGCGGAGATCGGCTGAATGGATTGGAAAACAATAAAACTCATCTGTTTAACTCTAGTGTTCCTTTAAGCATTAGTAAATAGTCAATTCATCATTTATAAATCATCATCTCTACATTAATAGACAGTAGAAAGGAATTTATAAATGCAGCTATAAATGCTTTATTCTGGATTTTTAAGCATATCTTTTGATGCGTTTCATAGTTGTATTTTCATACTTTATTAATGATCAATCTATCATTTCTAAATTAAGTATTACATTATTTACAAAGCAGTTATTTAGTTGACATTAGTGGTTCATAAGATCATATAGAAAGTGTTAGTAAATGATTAATGAACTATTTAAATGTTCAATAATGTTAATCAAATGTACATTTATAAATATTATTTAGAAATATAGTAATAGTTATAAAACATTTAGTAGTTGTCAGTTAATGTTTTTTGTGAGCTAAAGTGAAGACTATTTATACCTTGTAAAGCTTTTACAAAAAAGATGTAAAGGCTCCATTATCTTCTAAAAAAGGAAACAAACACAACAGAGTAATACAGAACATATATATGAAGATGCACAAAATGAAACTGTACACTTTATATAAAATGAAAAATAAACCTCTGCAACATCATATGAATAAAAAAAATTTAAATAAAAAGGAATTAAATAAGTAAACAAATAAGCAAGAAAATAAATATAAATAAGAAAAAATAAGTAACAAAATGAATATATGTCAACAAAATACTGAAAGAAAAAAGAAAGAAAATAAGCTGTGACAAGAAAGTTCTTGTTTCAGTTTCATGGCTGAGTGAAAATTCAGTGCAAACATAAGTGCCAAGTGTGGCAAATTTTAAATAAATGCCATATTTTACACAATAGACTCACAATTAGCTGAAATAGAAAATCAAATGTATTTAACAAATGATCAAAAATGATTTTATAACAGATTGCAGAGGCTTAGATTCATGTTACTGCTGTTATATTTTCTGGAGGTGTAAAAGATTTTTTTTTCTATGACATTGCAGAGGTTTATTTTCCATTTTATAACAAGTGTACAGTTGTACAGTTTAGATTTTTGCATCATAAAATAAATATTTCTATGTTCTTTTATCACTCTGTTGTTTGTTTCCTTTTTCTGTTTAGAAGATAGCTAAGCCATTACATCTCCTTTGTAAAAGTTGTACGAGGCATAAATAGTCTTCACGTTAGATAAACAACTGACAACTACTAAATGTTTTATAACTACCCGAATTAATAATGAATTACAGTAAGAATACATGTTAATAAAGCATTTACTAACACACCGAGTAACTATTACTGTAAGTCTAAATAATACGTATAAATGTACATTCAACGTTTATTAATCATTTAGTTTCTAAATGATCTTATGAAATTGATCATTAATAAACTATGAAAATTCAGTTATTAAAAAAATTATAGATATGCTTATAAATCAGGAACAAAACATTTATAGCTGCATTTATATACTGTCTACTAATGTGGGGATAATGGTGTATAAATGATGAATTGACCATTTACTAATGCTTAACTAAGTCATAGCATGCAGTTATTATAAATTGTTATCGGATATGATTGAGGTCTGCCATGACGGAACGTTTTTTATAAAATTCTCTTATAATGCACTGTGTAAACAAAGCTATAACATTTTAACTGCATCATTTTGAGGATGTTGTTTACGTAACAGAATATGTTCTCAATAAAACATTGGCACAATATTCATTATAACAAAGGAAGAAAGTTCTCTCTGCCACATAGAAAATAATAAATTAAATAAAGAGGGCTAGCCTACACAAAATGTATTTCTCTTAATTAATTAACAGATTTTTAAAAAAAAGGGGGGGGGGGGGGTTCTGCATTTTATTTGTTTTTTTATATCTTAAACTTTATTAAATGTAATGATCACTTTAAATTTAAACATTTGGATGTTGATGAGAGAGGCTTAGAGGCCAATGCCTTTTAGTTTCGCTTTGCTCATTCATTCATTTTAGTTAGACTTTTGTATTTTGTATTCACTAGTCTAATTTGTGTTTTACTTTATAGTTTAATATACAGTTTTATAGCTACTCATTTTTCGTTGTCGTTCTGTAATACCCTTACATTTTAAGGGTTTGTTGTGGATTAAGGAGAACTAAATAGGCTACAATGTTTATACATATTTTGTTATATTTATTGATATTTAATTGAATGCCATTGTTTGCAAATATAAGGTTAAAGGGTGTTTCACAGTAAGATAATTTTTTCTTTCATGAGCTTACTTCCTCTTTTTGGCCGGGTTTCTCCGTGTTGTAAACTTCTAGGGGCAAGGCTTATTTAAGCGATACAAATCTTAATACCTGCGGTTCCCTTTAAATATTATTATATATACAGTTGAAGACAAAATTATTAGCCCCTCATAAAATATTTCATTATTTTTCAAATAACTCCCAAGTGTTTAACAGAAAGACGATTTTATCAACACAGCATTTCTAAACATAATACTTTATTCAGGAAGCTTTTAGGGTTTGTAATACAAATAGAAATAAATGTATAATCAAGAATTTAAAAAAGTCTACTGGTCAAAATTATTAGCCCTCTGATGTTAATAGTCAATAGTGTATCCCTTTTGCTTGATAACAGCCTTTAGTTGTTTGCGTTTCAAGCATGTCTCCTGAGGAATGACATCCCATTCTTCTTTAGCAAATCTCTCAAGCTCCTCTAGATTTGTTGGTCTTCTGGCACAAACTCTGGACTTTAGTCTGGGCTTTGTGCAGGCCAGTCAAGTACACTCACAGAAGTGAGGTATGCTTTGGGTCGTTATCATGCTGGAAGACAAAATGTCGACCCAAACCAAGTTTTCTTGCAGACTGAGGTTGTCTTTCAAAATCTTCTTATAGTCTTCCTTTTTCATGTTTCCTTTAACCCTGATGAGATTCCCAGTTCCAAACGCACTAAAGCATCTCCAGAGCATTATTCTCCCACCACCATGTTTCACTGTGGGAACGGTGTTCTTGGGGTTGAATGCCTCTCCCTTCTTTCTCCAAACATAGGCAACATCTCTATGGCCAAAAAGCTCTAGTTTTGTCTCATCTGTCCAAATGACATGTTTCCAGTATGCATTACATTCCCCCAGGTTGTCCTTAGCAAACTTCATTCTAGCTTGGAGGTGTCTCTTCTTCAGAAGTGGAGTCTTTCTTGGTCGGCAACCTAGCAGTTCATTCCTGTGCAGGGCTCTAGTGACTGTCTTCGTTGAGACATCAATTCCAGACCTGGCTAGGTCATACACTAGTGTCTTGGCAGTTGTTCTTGGGTCTTTAGAAACCTCTCTCACTAGTTTTATTTCCAAAGTTTTTAAAATCTTTCACTTCCTGCCTCTGCCCGTCTTGTTCTCCACTGTGTTGGTCTCTTTAAACTTCTTGATAATGCATCTCACTGCAGTTCTTAAGACTTGAAAATGCTTTGTTAAATGTGTGTATCCTTCTCCATCTTTATGAGCATTAACAATTCTTTCTCTCAAGTCCACACTAATTTCTTTTGTCTTTGCCATGATGACAGCGCATATTATTTTACTAGTTGTTTCGCAAGATACTAATCCCCAGCTTAAAGAGCAATTGAACTAAGTTAAGGCTTAACTAGGTTAATTAGGTTAATCAGGCAAATTATGTTAATTAGGCAAGTCATTGGACAACATTGGCTTGTTCTATAGCTAATCAAACTAATAATTTCTTAAGGGGGCAAATAATATTGACCTTAGCAGTTTTTAATTTATTTATTTATAATTTTATTCAAGCAAATATAAGAAATCAGACTTTCCCTAGAAGAAAAATAGGAAATAATGTGAAAACATTTTCTTGCTCTGTTAAACATCACTTGGGAAAAAAAAATTTAACATTTCTTCAACTGTATATATGAGTTGTTAGGGGTGGGGGTAAATTAAACGTGATATTCATTTACATAACAATTGTGTTGCATTGTGGCACATGGAGCTGCATGAAGTGTACCTACGAAGTATAGTAGACCTGTTCCCTCGGAAAAAAATTAGGGATCAAGGGTATGTCCATATAAACTTCCCTCATCAACTTCACAAAGTGAAATGCACTTCAGAATGGCAGAGAGGAAGTGCCTAGGGAAGTACACTTACTAAACTACATTGCTATATTAAAGTTAATGTTTCAGTAAACATTTAAATCCTTAATTACATTAAATCAACAGCACAAGACGTAATAATCTTTTAAACATTTATGTACAGTGTTTGTGTGTGACCTTTGATTTGTTCTGTAATGTCACTAAAATATTAGTGTAATAAAATTAACACTTCTTCCGATAAATAAGGAGCGCAGCTAGTAAGCAGTGATAAGATAATCTTTGACTGTGTTGGCATACAGATTTGGAAAATTTCATTGATTTACATGGCAGCAGTGCTGAGTGTAAATAACTCATTGTTGTCATGTGTCTTTACAGCCCGTTCAATTACAGGCTAAAGTCCTTTGATTTATGGCAATGGATGATAGGTTATTAATAAGAAAGGAATAATGTACCATTCATTATTGCAAAATAAACCCTGACAGGACAATCAGGTCCCAGATATGAACTTATATCATCTTACAGGGGTTGGTTTTACTATAATGAGCAGTTGATTGCTCAGTATTCTTCTACAATTTACCAGTAGGCTACATGAATAAATTAAAAAGTGAAATATTGATTTGAGTTGAAATTGTTCCATTACGTGACAAAAAACTAATAAAAAGCACAGCCTATGAAATCGATTGCCAGGTCAAGAGCCAAAAATAAACATCACTGGTCATTTGACATTAGAATGTCTAATCAGAATGAAGTATTCCAGAGGGCTGTATAATAATAAATAAGTGACTGAAACTATTGCATGAGCAGGAATATTGGAAAAGGTTCAAAATCTTAGATATGCTCATATAAACTTGTTACGTCAACTTTCCAGAAAACCCCTCCCACATCAATCCTGCATTATTGGTCTCTATGAAACACCTTTGATACCTGCTTACAGCAGAGGCCATAACTGTTTATGACACACAATAAAGAACAGCTCAGAGAGAAAGAGATGTTACACAAGGACTAGTCATTCTCTTCACTGCCAGACATCATCATACAAGCTGCACTGACTGTGAATTATGGAAAAGATTACCTTATTTTCAATTTTATTTATTTTAGCTTGTCTGCATGTCCACAGCGTACAGAGTGCTATAGGTAAGTCAAATTTATGACTGTCTAATGAAGTAAAACATTATAACATTATAACATGACGTAACAATATATATTTTTTAATCCTGGTTAATGTTAGTTAATTAAATGTTCATGTTCATGTTAGTTCACAGTACATTAATTAATGTTAAAAGATACAACTTTAAATTCGCTAACACGTTAGTATAGGGATCAATTCTCACTATTAACTAGTAGCTTATTAGCATGCCTATTATTAACAAATTGGCTGTTTTTAGTGCTGATGATGGACATATTCTGCATGACCATATTCTACATCCCTAATCCTAACCAATACATAAACTTAACAACTACCATACTAACTATAATTTAGCAGCAGATTAGGAGCAAAAGTCGTAGTTAATGGTTTGGTGAGAACTGGACGTTAAAATAAAGTGACCTTAAATTTTAATAATGTATTAGTACGTTTTAAACTAATATACAGTTCAAAAATAATAAACAGCTGTGTGTTTTTTGGTGATAGTTGTTTATGTGTCCCTTGTTTGTCTTGAACAGTTAGACTGCCTGCTGTTCTTCAGAAAAATATTTCAGGTCCCACAAATTCTTTGGTTTTTCAGCATTTTTGTGTATTTGAACCCTCATTTGAACAATCCTCAGATGGATCTCAAAATTATAGTCGTTGTTGGAAATTGCTGAAAAATGCTGAAAAACCAAAGGATTTGTGGGAGGATTTTTCTGAAGAACAGCAGCCAGTTTAACTGTTCAGGACAAACAAGGGACTCATGAACAACTATCACTAAACAAAACAACAACAAAACAGCTGTGGATCATTCAGGTAACAACACAGTATTAAGAATCAATCATATGTAAACTTTTGAACAGGGTCCTTTTTATAAATTCAACTATTATTTTCTCTTGTGGACTATATTATAATAATAATAATAATGCCTTTTATTTATCACACACTTTTCTTAACCCAAAGCACTACACGAACAAGCATTAACAGTATACAACAATAAGCAACACAAGGAAACAGCAATATAAAACATAGTCAAATGGAGTAAGCCAATGTATGTATATGTATAAGTCTTTTAAGTTAAATATCTTATTCAGCTCAGTACTAAATAAAAATAACATGTATTCTGTATGACCCCTCTTATTTTGTTAAAATAATTAACATTTCACAGATTCTGCAAGGTGTATGTAAACTTTTGAACTCAACTGTAAGTAATTAATGTTAACAAAAAAAAGCATATTGTAAAGTTTCACAGCCGTTGCTCTGTGAACCTATAGTATGGCGAATGGCGTCAAGTTGACCGTTCCAAGATGGAGAATGCATCTACGTGCTTGGAGCGGTCCAAAAGGGCATCTATACATATCTATGGCTGTAAATTACTCTACAAACATACACCTTTGTTTACATCTGTGTGTTGCTCAGCAACCACTTTGTTGCAAACACAGCCTTTTCTGAGGAACTGCATTGTCTGGTGGAAGAATAATGTTTTTATTAATATCATTACACTTTATTTGCTCTGTTTTATTTTGTGAAACCTTACTACGTATATGGAATAACCATTTTATAAAAGCAATAAGCCACGTAAAGCTGTGGTTTACAGTGAATTTATAACAGCTTGCGGGGTATTAGGCACTTTACGTCGTGCCTAACAACACCCCCTAGCTGTTATAAATTCACTGTAAACCATGGCTTCTTGGGGCTTATTGCTTTATTGTAATACTGAATATAGGCTTTCAGCTGTCTATTATGTCTTTAAATTGATTACTTGTTACTGTTTAAGGTTCCACACAGATAAACTGTGCAGCTGGGAGTAATATCAATGTAGGGAGTGAACTGGAGGGATATGAAGGTGAGATATGCTAACAGAAAAGTTTACAATATTACATGTGTCTGTTCATTTTTTAAACTTGAAGATGTAGTTTTGTTAATATTAGTAGTAGTATATTTTATACAAATTCTAAATGTTTATATTAAAATATTTCATAATATATTTTAATAATTGGCTCTGTGGTAATTTCAAGTGCTGTTGTTTGTGGGTGTTATAAGAGTAACGTTAATACAGGAACAATAGGACACTATAATTATCTAGTCTTTATGTGATTGATTATTATTTGCTTGTGTGTTAGAATAAATATTTAAATGTGTATTTAATCTGGTTTACAGGTGATGTAGAGATTATCACTAATATCAGACCAGAGGATCGTCTGGTGCTGGAGGCATATCTCTTTCCTATTGGTTTGGAATTTGTGGAGCTGGTTTACACTGATGGAGACTCAACCGCTACTGTACGGACCAAAAAACCACTGGACGCTGATGAACTAAAGGAGGTTTGTTCCAGCCTCACTGATTCATTGAGTTGGTGTAGTGTCAGCTAGATCCTCCTGACTGGGAGCTTAGCTTAACAAACCTTTCAACCATTCTCACATTGGCTACGTTTACATGCACCCAAATAATTCATTTGTAATCGGATTGACGGCTCAATCAGATTGAAAAACATTCATGTAAACACCTTAATCGATCCGACTGAGCTCGATCAGAATGAAATTTCGATCAGATTGAAAGGGGTGGTTTAATTCCTTTTCTAATCCGATCCAACAGCAAAAAATGACCATGTAAACGCTTGGATTCGACTATTTTTTCAATCGTATTTAGAAGTCTCTGGGACACATGCGCAGTGCAGTGTTGACATGCATTACGCAGTGCACAAGTTCACGTTCACGTCTTCTTTAGATCACAAAAAAACGTTGCTGATTTATGAATGTGTATGCCAACATGGCAAAAATAATGATGAGCTCTGTCACGTCCATGGTTGTCTCCACAAGTGTGATTGATATGACATCACAGGCAGAGCGCATGAGCAAAAGTTTGAATCGGAAAGTATATAAAACACATATAAACTGATATTTGAATCAGATTACAATGTTAAGAGTACATGTAAACAGATCTGCAATCGGATTAAATTCATTCGGATTGACGAAAATTGGTGCATGTAAACGTAGCCATTGTTGATTGTCCCTCATTTTATTTTTTCACTCTTTGTATGTTTTACTTCTTCTAGCATGGAGAGCAATTATTTTATTCAGTCACCTGCTCAAACACAGGGGTATGTTTATTTAAACAATAACATAAAATAATTAAGACAAAGCATTATAGAATAAAAAACATTCAGCACCTGTACTTCGACTATAAAGTCTTCATTCTGCCTTTCAGCTGAAAAATATCCGGACAGTAGATGTTCAGGATGTTAATGACAACCCTCCAATCTTCCAGAGCAAAACATACAGTGGCACAGTGTCAGAGGTGTGTGTAATGTCACGTCTTTATACAGCTGCAGTGTGTTTGGTCACTGAGAGACCTCACATCTCATAGTAAACTGTGTCTTTTGCTCCAGACGACAGAAGTGGGTTCAACTGTGCTCAGAGTGAGTGCTGTTGATGCAGATGTGTCTGTAGACAACAACAGAATTACATATTCTATACTGGTGAGTCTAAGTCTAAAGTTTTTGATATATTACCATAAAACTGCATTATTTGTATCAGTAAGTTAAATTTCCAGTAGGGCTGTCATTCAATAAAAATATTTAATTACACAGGTCAAGTCAAGTCAAAAGTTTATATACACCTTGCAGGGTCTGCAAAATGTTAATTATTTGACCAAAATAAGAGTGCATTTAATTTTTTATTTCGTACTGACCTGAGAGAAAAGAATTGTTGAATTTATAAAAATAACACTGTTTTTTTTTTTTTTTTTTTTTTGGCCTATAGTTGTTAATGAGTTCTGTTCTTGAGTAAAATCGTTCAGGTCCCACAAATTCTTTGGTTTTTCTGCATTTTTGTGTGTTTGAACACTTTTCAAAAAACGACTGTATGATTTTGAGATCCATTTTCTCACACTGAGGACAACTGAGGGACTCATATGCCACTATTACAGAAGGTTTAAACACTCACTGATGCTTCAGAAGGAAAAATGATGCATTAAGAGCCGGGGGTGAAAACTTTTGAACAGAATGAAGACGTGTAAATTTGATTATTATTTTATTATTTAAAAAATGTTATATTTTTGTCCCATTTAGTACTGCCCTTCAGAAGCTACAGAAGTTACTTGCATGTTTTCCAGAAAGCAAAATAAGTTAAAATTACCCTGATCCCCCCCCTCCCCCCTTTCTAAAGCATCAGTGAGCATTTTAACCTTTTGTAATAGGTTGCATATGAGTTCCTCATTTCCTCAAATTCATACAGTCATTGTTGGAAATGGTTTAAATAGAAAAAAATGCTAAAAAAAAAAACAAAGAAGCAAACAAACAAAAAACAGTATTACGAATCAAGGGTATGTAAACTTTTGAATGGGGTAATTTTTATAAATTCAATTATTATTTTCTCTTGTGCACGATTTGTAAACGTCTTTCATGTGAAATATCCTATTCAGATCAGTAATAAATAAAAAATAACATGCATTTTGTATGATCCCTCGTATTTTGATTCAATAATTAACATTTTGTAGATTCTGCAAGGTGTATGTAAACCTTTGACTTTAAATAGTCACAATATTAGTAGTAAATAGTTACAATTTTGAACAATGCAGATACTTTTTAAGAAAAGAAAACTAAATAATGTGTTTAATTATTTAGTGAGCTCAGTTTCTATGTATGATTTTTTTTCCATGTGCTCATTTTAGTTCATCACTTTGCCTCTATTAACAGCCTCCAGTACCAGATGACTTTGAAGTGAGAGATGACGGTAACATCAGGTTGAAAAAACGTCTTAACTTCAACAATGCTCAACTGTACACCTTCACTGTGGAAGCTAAAGTAAAGACAAGCTTTCTTACATTCTACTAGTCCTTTAGTAGTCTATTCTAGAAATAGTCCACACAAAAATTAAAACTCATTAATGGAATCCAAAAGGAGATGTTTAGCAGAATGTCCAAGCTGCTCATTTTTAAAGGAACATATTTGTTCTAATTTTAAGGTAGTAATGCAACACTGTGTTTCTTTGCAGGATATAGGACAACTCAACGACACATCAACGATAACAATAACGGTTTCAGATTATGACAACCTCAACCCTTATTTTGATCACAGTCTCTACAAGGCAACCATTGAGGAAAATCAGGTAAAGTGACGTCAGAGGACAAGATTAAAGCTTTAAACACATGTCTGACCACACAGATACAACCCTTTATGTCTTTACTGTCAATGCACAGGCAGGACCATTATCA
Source organism: Cirrhinus molitorella (assembly GCA_033026305.1). Classification (NCBI taxonomy): domain Eukaryota; kingdom Metazoa; phylum Chordata; class Actinopteri; order Cypriniformes; family Cyprinidae; genus Cirrhinus; species Cirrhinus molitorella. Next base: position 38,343,288 of record CM065120.1, read on the forward strand.
GACGTCACTCCTGCATCCATAAAAGCTCAAGATGGTGATACGGGCATCAACGAGCCTGTAGTTTACAGCATAACAGCAGGTACTGTTAACAGAAGTTTTACAACACACTCATATTACATACGTCCTAATCTAAACAGCCCCCTCCACCTGTTTTCAAATATAGCTTCTCGATAAATGTGACAGAGCTAGAGATGAAAGTCTCATCTGATAATATGAAAGGGATGTAAAATGCCACCAAAAAGTAGTCAACCCCTAATGATATACTTATATTTGAATATTCTGAATTAAGTTTCTGATAAAAACAAAGCACAAATTTCCACATTTTTGTTCTAGTCTTTCCAAATGAATATCAAAGCAGCTTTGTAATTGACGGAAGCAGTGGGGTCATCTCTGTGACGACGGGACTAGACAGAGAGGAAAATGACCAGATTACTGTTAATATACAGGTATACGACTAAAGACATTAATTTATTAAAGATTAGCTTGATGTTTTGAATCTGAGGAGATTTTAGTATTTCGATTGTTCATATGGTCTATTCATTATTTCCCATTTTAAATAGGCAACTCAGCAGGATGATGCCAGTAAGACAGCAAACGCTGTGGTATCAGTCACCGTTAAGGACGTGGATGACAACCCGCCAAAATTTGACCAAGATGTGTACACAGTATCTATTCCGGAAAATTCACCACAGGACCAGTTTGTGCTTCAGACTAGAGTCACTGACCTAGACCTGGTACTGTTCCTAAAAAAACCTTACTGTCTGATTGTAAAATAAAACAAAAACTGAGAACTTACTTAATGACCTCTTTCACCCCAGGGAGGATTTATGGGTACGCTGCAGATTATTCCAGACACTGTCCCCTTTTCCATTGGCCCTGATGGAACAATTCTGGTGAAAAGTTCTGTGGACCTAGACAGAGAGACCACAGATACCTTCAGTTTTCAAGTAACAATAAGGCTTATTTCATCATGAGATATCACTATGATTTTACTAAAGAATTATAATGTGATCACACTGGTTTCAAGCACCACTGTATATTAAACGTGCCAATTTTTTCACCAAATCTACAGGTTGAAGCACAAGAAAACCCTCCTTCCACCAACACAGCAACAGCAGAGGTGACCATTGTCTTGTTGGATGAAAATGACAACAGTCCACAGTTTACAACTTCCAAGTATGAGGGCAAAGTTTTCAGCAATCAGACTATTGGAATGCCGGTTGTCAAGGTAATAATTGTTTTGTTGAGTTTAAATGTTTTCCAAAACCATAATGTCATCATAAGATGACTACTGTACCATAAAGATTGTAAAGAAGTTTACTAACTAAACATGCTTACATTTTCATGTAAGGTTGAAGCAACAGACCTGGATGAAGGTCCAAATGGGGAAATCAGCTACTTTATCGAGTTTGGAAATGACGATGGTTTTTTTGCCATTAATGAGAATGACGGGGAGATTACACTAGTTAAAACAATCCCACTGCTGGAAAATGAGATAATTGAGTTTGCACTCTATGTGACTGCAAAAGATGGTAAGTTTTCATATCTAGGTGTTTTGGAAGACATTTGCTGGAAGCATATACAGCTGACTCAAAAACCACTGCACTTTCTTTTCATACCATTAGGGGGTGATATAAGCAGATCAACTGCTGCATTAGTGAATGTCAAGGCACCTGGAGAGTCTCATCCTCAGTTCCTTCATAAAACCTACCAGGGACAAGTAGAGGAGGATCAAGAAAATGCACAGATCATTAAGGTACTTACAACACGAAGAGTTTCCTTATAAGATCACAATTTCTGAGGCACTATCCCTGTACCTGAAGCCTTCAATGACAATAATATGGTCTACTGAATTACAAACTTGGCCACTTGGTGGTGCTATAACAGAAAAAAATATGAAATTGGCTGTAAGAATGGGTTCATTAGGGGCTTTTGCAACACGTAGTTCTAAGAGTCCTAGAGTAGTCCGCGTAATCCAAGAGAACCAGGCCATTTTCCTTGTTGCATTCACACAAGCAGCAGGAACTCTGAAGCGGCCGACGGCGACGTCTTTATTCATGGCATTTACAAACATCAACAAATGGTGTGAGAAGAGCTGTTTTGGTTGTGTTCCATTCTTAGTTCCTGTGGTGTGAACACGCCAAAAAGCAGGTACTTCCACCAATAGTTCAAGGAGCTATGAAAAGGTACCTCTGGTGTGAAAGGCCCTACTTGAAATAGTGCTGAATCTCCATCTAGGGTGCATGAGGACAGTAAACATTCTGTCATTATTTACTCACCCTCATGTTGTTTCAAATGCATATTTTTCTGTGGAATTCAAAAAAGAGAAATTTACAAGAAATGTGCAAGCTTTTTTGTTTTCCATGTGACAGTCAGTTTCCCAAAAGGTCCCAAAAACAAACATGAATCAGCTAATCAAGGTGTTCAGGGTTGCTTGATAATTACAGGTGTGTTGAAGCAGGTTTGGAACTGAAGTCTACAGGATGGTAGCTCTCTGGGAGCAGAGTTGGAGATCCTTACCATAAAAGGACCATCAAAGTAGTCCATATGACTTATGCACTATATTTAAGTTTACAAAAGATTGACAGCTTTGTGTCAGGAAGAGAATGAAGGAATCATTATGTACTGCAAAATCAGAATCCAGAATCAAAATCCATTCATTTGAATGTTAATCAATTTTCTCACATACAGAAATCTGGTAAATAGTCTAATTTCTCTCATTTACAGATTGACTTCCTGTCCCTTGAGCCTATGGTTCCTGTCACTTTAGCGGTTGAGAGTGAAACTGACAAGTTCTCTATAGACACGGACACAGGTGTTCTTTCAACCAAAGTCAAACTAGACTTTGAGGAGAAAAGCAGCTATACTGTGCAAGTGTCAATAACGGATGGTACTAACCGGGATGAGGCATCAGTTGAGGTTGAGGTGCTGGACATCAATGACAACAGTCCAGTGTTTGAAATTCACCCTGCTACTGTCCCACTACCAGAGAATTACACAGTGGGAGATGATGTAACAAATGTAACAGCCACGGATGCAGATTCTGGGTTTAATGGTGAAGTGCGATACACTCTTCTAGGAGGTGTTGGGAGGTTTAGTGTTAACCAAGAAACAGGAGTGATAACTCTAGATGCTCCACTTGACAGGGAGACCCAAGATCAGTACCGCTTAGTGATCACTGCCCAAGACCAGGGTCGTCCGTCACGCTCTGTTACCACAACTCTGGACATCTTCGTGACTGATATCAATGACAACTTTCCCATATTTTCCAAACAACAGTATGAGGCCACAGTATCTGAGCATGCTGAAGTAGCAGCAAACGTTGTAAACATCATGGCGAGAGATGAAGATGATGGTGAAAATGCTGTTGTGACTTATCACATTGTCAAACAGGAGCCTCCTTCAACATCACCCGTCTTTACCATTGATGCAGATTCTGGTTCCATAAGCCTAGCTGAAAAGCTGGATTATGGCAAAGTTAAGCAGTACACTCTTGAGGTGGAAGGACAAGATGGAGGAGACCCTGTTCTCACTGGCAGTGTTTCTGTCACGGTGTGGGTTGAGGACATAAACGACAAAGCTCCTGCGTTCAGTAAGGACCAGTACGACGTGTCCGTCTATGAAAACCTTGCAGGTGGAAATGCTCTGGTATCTTTGGAAATTTCAGATGAGGATGAGGTAAGAAAATAAAAGTAGACATTAGAATGTTATTAGTTGACAACAACATTTCCAACTCTTATAGCAGGGGTCACTAGACTTGGTCCTGGAGGGCCTATGTCCTGCAGAGTTTAGGCACCCCTACCCTAAAGTCTGTAGTAATTGCCATAAGAACCTCTCCCCTAAAGTTTGTCTATGTAGTAATAGCCTAGACTCACTGTAACAACCTCTCAAAACACTATAGCAACTAAGAATGCCTAGGAATGCCTCTAGCAGCCACCCAGAAAATATCAGCAGTACTCTAATCAACTTGAAAACATTAGCACCCACATAGCAACACCCTTTATATATACTCCCGGTTATGACGTTTCAGAGGTGTTCTGAGTGGTTGCTATGACTCATCATTTATGCATGGTAACCCCATCTTTGCACCTTCTTATTACTGAGCTACCACCCAGAACACTCTAACAACAATTTGGTAGAATTCCCAACACCCTACCATTGTCAAGCCAACATTTCAAGTTTGCTTTGATGTACTTAGCTTTTCTTGTCTTCTTTCCGATCAGGCTGGGTTCTCTAAAGGTCACTTTATCATGGACAATGATACCTTCATTATCAACAGTCAGGGAGTAATATCACTCAGGAGTGATGCCACCTTGGATAGAGAAACTAGAGACAAATACAACATAGAGGTACAAAACTCTTCACATTCATCTCTTGATCCCATCTATTCACAAAATGTTCAGAATGTCTATTGATCTTAAATGGGATTCTTGCATTGTGCTCTTTAGGTAATAGCTGTGGACCAGCCTGTCGATGGCTTAAGCTCCACAGCTCAGGTCATCATCAATGTTTTGGATGTCAACGACAACAATCCACAATTCCTTCCTCTCCCAGAGCCCATTGTGATTCAGGAAGGTGTGTACACTCCTTCATCACCTGGAGAGGTGTGCTTAATCTCAGCCACAGACTCTGACATTGAAGAAAATGGACGTGTCACCATGATTGTTTCCTCTTACAGCAATATCTTCAGTTTCAAAGAGGTGAGGACCTAAGCCTATGAACATGACAGTATATCAGATGTTCAGATTATTAAATTTTTTTAATATATTTTCTTTTCCCCTTTAGGATGGGACTCTGCTCGCTATTAATGAGCTGGATCGGGAGACACAAGATGTGTATGATGTGGTCATTGTTGCTGTGGATAATGGAATCCCACAGGGAAATGTAATTTCCTTTTCTTTGTATGATTTGCAAGCTGTGACTCTGTTCTTCAATACAGTTTTGTATTGTATGTATTAGTACATTCTTGGTCAGAACCTTAGACAGCATTTCCACAGTCCATTCATGGATTACTGTTGACAAAAAAATCCAATAACATCAAACTGTTGATCAGGTATTCCAGAACACAAGGCAGGGTTCTTTAAATCTTGCTCTGGTGGGCCAGTGCCTTGCAGAATTTAGCTATAACCCTAACTCAAGCACACCTAAGCTCATCAAGGATCCCAGGATCCACAGAAGATCACAGGTAAGTGAGTTTGATCAGGGTTTGAGCAAAACTCTGCAGGACAGCGGACCGGGACCGGATTTGAGGGACTCTCGGATTTGAGGAGGTCTGTTCTAAGGATTAACTAGCTGCTTGATATTCCAGAGTTTATGGAAATCAAAACTTGAAAGACTTCCTTGAGTTTAGTTTGAAGCAAACAATCTAGTGACATAGACTAGAGGTGCCTCTGTCTTCTTACAGACTTAAGTTTCCACCTTGCTCCAACACACTTGGCTGTTGTTGTCAAGTAATCATAAGCACCTTTATTAGCTGGTTCAGCTGTGTCTGATTAGGGTTAGAGTTAAACTCCACCGGATAGTAGCCCTACATGAGCAGGGTTGGCTACCCCAAACTAGACAATCATTTAAGTTCGCACTAAAGCTGGGGTATCCAGCCCTGCTAAAACCCTTCTCTCTCCTGAACCTGCTATCCAAGCAGTTCAGGACTACTTAAAAATTATAGGCAGGTTTGTTAGAGTAAGGTTGGGACTGAACTCTGCTGAAAGTTTGCTCTCCTGGATCAGGGCTGGCTACCCCAGCTTTAGAACAAACTTGAATGTTTGTCTATTTCAGGGCTAGCCAACCCTGCTACTGGAGGCATACTATCCTGTGGAGTTTAGCTCTAACCCTAACCAAACACAAATGAACCAGCTAATCAGGGTGCTCATGATTACTTGATAACAACAGCCAAGTGTATTGGAGCAAGGTGGGAAGGAATGTAAAAGCAGGGTTATGCTACCTCTGTTATATGGGCCAGTGTCCTATAGAGTTTAGCTGGTTCAGGTGTGCTTGATTAAGGTTGAAGCTAAACTGCAGGATGGTAACCCTCCAGGAGTAGGGTTGCTATCCCTGACCTAGACAAACATTTGAGCAGGGGTTCGCAACTCTGGTCCTCGAGGTCCACATTCCTGCAGAGTTTACCTTGAACCTTGTTAAAACTCACCTACCAGTAACTTTCTAGTAATCCTAAAGTACTTGATTAGCTTGTTCAGGTCTGTTTAATTAGGGCTTGAGCTAAACTCTGCAGGAAAGTGGCCCTCGAGGGCCAGAGCTGAGAACCCCTGCATTTGAGTTTGCCCCAAAACAAGGGTCCAAACCTACCCCTGGACAGCAATCTTCCACTAGCATTGAGCTTCAAACATTCTTAAGCTCTCCTAGAACAGGCAATCAAAGGTTTTTGATTGAGCATAACAAATAATCTGGAGTTTGCTGAATGGTTGTTTTCCAGGGTCAGGGTTTGCCACCCTAGAGGCCCAGCGTCCTGCAGAGCTCAGTTTTAACCTGCCCAGTACACTTGACTGGACATTTCCAGTAATCCTGAATACCTTGATTGGCTGATTCAGGTGTGTTCAACTGGGGTTCGAGCTAAACTGTGCAGGAATGTGGACCTCAAGAACCAGAGTTGAGAACCAAGAGTTGTTAAGGGTTGGAGGTAAATTCTGGGGGATAGCAACTCTCTAAGAGGAGGGATGGCTACCTCTGCTCTAAATTTATATCCGATTTTTACATCTCCAAATGTAAGGCAAACTCCAGGTAGCAATTTTTATGCTGCGCAGATGAGCAACAAGTCGAAACTGCTATCTAAGATGTTTCACTGTGGATCCAACTTTGTGCCAATATTTAAACCTTTGGATACGAATTATAATTCTTAAATTAGATACTAGATATTGCAATATGTGCTTTTGGTCTGACCTACAAAAGTGCTTGTGTTCATTTTCTGCAGAACATCACCACAGTGAGGATCAATATCACAGACATCAATGACAATGCTCCAGTCTTCAGCTCTAACTCCTACAGCAAAAGCATTCTGGTTAAAGACGCCAAGGTTGGAGAGGTGCTGCTGACGCTCTCTGCCACAGATAAAGACGTGGGATCCAACGCAATCATTAGCTACAGGCAAGCTCAAGACTTCCATTTGGAAAAGTTAAACTCTTCAGGAATAATAATATAAAAACACTTACCTACATGACACCTTTTTTTAAGACAGACGCATGAATGTTGTGTTTCTGTAGTTTCTCTGAAGTCTCTTCCATGGTTGCATTGGATGCTGAAACAGGAGACATCACTTTGACCTCTGACCTTAGCGAGGTCACAGAAGACACGATGCTAAACCTCACTGCTATAGCGACAGATCATGGAACACCAGCACAGTCTGATGAAGGTTTGGGTCTGGTTTACATAATTCCTTTGAAGTATCCAAATCTGATCCAGTGCACATGATAAAACTAACATCTTTCTTCTCTCTGTAGCCGAAGTCTTGATCTACTTCAAAATTGCCGCTCTCAGTGAGAGTGTGGCTTTTGAGAACTCCTCCTACAACTTCATAATTAAGGAGAATGAACCTGAGGCCACAATAGTAGGCAAAGTCAAGGCATTAACAGGCAGTCCACAGGTTACAGTCAGCTATAACATGAAGTCACATGAGGATGTCTTCTCTGTGGATAGTGAGGGAACCATAAAAGCTCTCAAATCACTGGACAAGGAGAAAGAGGGGTTGTATTTCCTTACAGTAGAGGCTGTAGACTCCAGAACTCCTCCCAACACTGCAGAGACAATGGTACTATGCTTGCTGCAAACTAGGCTAGAAACAAACTTTACACAAGTACACAAACACCAATGGTAGCTAAAATACACATTGAGTCATTGTCCAAGATAATAGCACCTCTTGATGCAACATTGAGAATGCACAAAGTGTAATATGAAGTAGCAATATAAATTGCTTTCTGACAAATTTAAGAATGCAATGGCAAGTTTGTGTTCACATATTTGCATAAAATGTTTTGTGGGCCCAAGTCTTGCTGTTCCAACATGTTAAATCCAAGATTTCTCCTCTTAAAAAAAGCTGGCACAGGCTTCATGTACATTAGCATTTGACTTCCTCTCTCTTGATTTTCAGATCAGCGTTCAGGTTGAGAACGTGAATGAGGCTCCTGTGTTTGTTGCTGAAAAATATAAGGGCGAAATTTTCAGTGTCACTCCCTACAAATTCCCTATATTGAAGGTCCAGGTATGTGTATCTCAGAGGTGGTTGGTGCTGTTGTAAATGCAATAGATGTACTATTTATTCTATAATATAGTGGTGTTTACCAAGGTACATATCACAATTACTATTCCATACAAGTAGTATTTTTTATACTGGAAGGATATCTAGAGACCAGAATATCATAGAGACTTAGCGGTGGGCTCTTTTGACTTGGGCCAGTAAGCAAACACCTAGCAATCACCCAGAATATCTTATATCTTATATATATAATATCTTGTCATGTGTCTCTTAGGCATCAGACCCTGATGTAGGTGAGAACTCAGAATTGCAGTATTCCCTAGAGACGTCCTCAACTCTGCTGGATGTGGAGGCAAGCACTGGTCAGATCTACGTACTGGATGCATCTAGTGTTGGAGATGGTCAGTTCACCTTACAAGTTAAAGCCACTGATAAACACGGACTGGCCGCAACTACAACAGTTGAGGTGAGAAGAAAGAGAGAGAAAGAGAAATTCAAATTACAAAAGACATTGTGATTAAGAACTGTGAAAATTCAAAAGATCAAAACAAGCTCTCATGTCATTCCACCTACAGATCATAGTGAAAGAAAGCGTAAATGACAACGTTGTGGTCATCTCTCTAAACCAGCCTGTGTTGACAGTGGAGAAGAAGATACCAGATATTGAAGAGTGAGTAGAAGAATTGCCATTTCCCCGTCTATTTAGCATGAGGCATGACGGAAATTTTATCACTGTACTTTGTATTTTGAGAAAAGAGAGTATGGGGAAGTATATTTATCCAAATTGTTCACCCATTTCACAATTTACTCACTCTTGTTATTCCAAACCTGATGCTGCTGATTTTTAACGTAGGACAAAAGGGAAACTTTAAATTCACAGTGACAGCAGAATACATATTCTTTCAAATCTTCTATAAGTCACTTTATTTATAAGACTGAAACTGACATAATTCACTCATAATCTCTGCAACTGTGTCATTGAGTAGGCCTCAAGAACCCCTCTTACTTGAATGATTACTTTTCCATAAACTTTTATTTAATACATTTTATTGGTATTGTTTTTTTTCTCAGTTCCATGAAGAAAGTTTTAAGTTTGACTGTGGAAATCCTCAGTGTGAGCACTGACAGTGGGATTGTGACGCGCACCATTCTTCGAGCATCTACAGCCAAGACTTACATGAGCTTTATTGCGATAGATACCAGTGGTGCTGTCATCCAAGCCACGGAGGTCAAAGAGTAAGTTTCAAAATGCAATAAATTCATAAATGATTTCCCATTTCTGCCTACTAGGTTTCTACTGTAGCACAAGTTTACACAGTTTACAAGATTTACGAGGGATCTGAATTGTCGACTTCCACAGGAAACTACAGAGTAATCACAACGATTTAGAAGCCGAACTGCAGAAGGTGTTTGGACCCGATTTGGAATTTCAAGTGGAGGAAGGTTCTGGAAACAACTCAAATGATTCCAGTCAGGCAATCGTCATCGCACTCAGTGCTGTGATAGCTATAAGCATTGTGGGATTTATCGTTCTGTTGACCGTCTATCTCGTTAAGTAAGTTTATAGTGGTTGCAATGTGGTTGTGGTCTTTACAAAAAAACAAAAACAATCATTAAACACAGTCCTGGGGGGTGTTCCATAAAACAAATTTACCAAATAAGCCAGGCTTATTTCAGTTAGTCTGACTTATTGTCACTTGATTTGGCTCAAAATAAGTCAGACTAACTGAAATAAGCCTGGCTTATTTGGAAAACTTTTATGGAACACCCCCCAGGTGACCTGAAAATCATTCCAAAGTGAGTAACCATCCTAGTTTTCATAATCCTTGTCAAAATGTAATACTTTGGTCCACCTCTCCAACAACTGGCATCATCTAGGCCAAACAATCCTGATGGATAAAACTAAGTACTGTCAAACACATTTGACTTCTTGTATATCCTGTAACACATTACAGAAATAAAACAGGTTGTGAAGCCCCATTAATTGTCTTTTTAAAAAATTACTACTAATTTTTAGTGGTTAAACTTTTTAATTGCTTAGTAGTAATACAATACATTGTTTTTGCTGCCTTAGGGTTAAGAAAATAAAGAGGGGCCTAGATCCTGACAGAGAGAGCTTCAATATTTCCAAACACAAGAAATCCAGTATAGACAACGCTTTTAACTTTCAGTAAGTGCCAGTTTATTGTTAAAAGAGCAAGTGCAGAGTTACACTCACACTTGTTAAAAATTTGTTCTCAAATACAAAAAGTGCATCAGTTTTGTTCTGAGATGTCTGACTAAACATGTTTTCCTCTGTTGATAGCAATAAAGAAGAAGACAAAGAGGTAAAACACTCATTTCGGAATTAGAATTCAGACAATATTCCGTAGAACTGAAAAACTTCAAAATATTCAAATTATGTTTTTCAGGTGGACTTCAGTAGCAGACGGGAGTCTGAAAGATATGTAGAACATGACACAGATTTGAGAAACGGAAGCATCACCTCTGCCCTATGAAAACATACTGATGGATCAAACCTCCTCAATACTTCTCATTATAAGACTCCATGTGTTTCAAAACCAAAAGATACAAGCTAATCCCATAATGCATTGTGACAAGACAGACTTCCTTCAGTTAAGAACGAAAAACTGTTGCTGTTACTCGGCATTTCATGGTTCTGCCTACTTTTAAGTTTTATTTTAAATAAGATGCTGTCTTAAACCCACCCGTTTTTGGAAAGGAGCCAAATTCTCCTTTGTATGTATGTTTTCTTTTAAGTAATATGTACACTTGTACAATTAATTTTCGCCATAGTGTTTCACAAAGGGACTTGGACATCCGAACACCTGCTTACAAATAGCAGTAGGCTTTTGCACTTTAACCACCTCAGTTATGATTGTGTATCAGAATGCTTTTAATTTTTAATTTTTATCTTTTATGATGTAAATACCTTTTTAAAATGATTAAACTTTTTCAAAATGTTTCTTAACTGATGTGTATGTGTATATTTATCACAGGACAATACACAGCTGAGGCTTTTAAAGGGGTCATAAACTGAGAAACCAAAATTCCTTTGATCTATTGTAATAAAAGAGGTCATTGTACTATAAAAACATCTTGTAAGTTTCAGAACCTCAAATCTTTGTCGTTAGTCTAAAAACAGCTTAATTTGAAGCCTATCTGTCATAACGATGCAATAATGTGGCTAAACTCCACCTTTGCAGAAGAAAATCAAGGCCCCACCCACTGATTCAACATCATTGACTGTTTAGACCCGCCCACTGATTCAACATTAGGTTCATTTGAGATGAGCAAAATCTGTGCAGAACCCATCACGGGTCTTGTTCATCATAATTATTTTCATACAAATACAACAAAACTGAAATGATATCATGTTTATCAGCAACACAGCACGTGAGTGTGATAACGCAATATCTGCCTTCGATCTCGTAGGTATCTGTTCCGCTTCCAGATCTCAGAACTGTCCATCTTGACTGCACTTATTTCACTCCTCCCTTGACTGCAGCCGCCTACTCTCGCCTACATTTCAGGCAAGGCTAGGCGCATCTCAAACAAGCCTATTACTGCCTGTTAGCCCAGCCCACCGATTCGACATCACTGCCTGTTAGACCCGCCCACCGATACAACATCACTGCCTGTTTAGCCCCGCCCACTGATTTGACATCACTGCCTGTTAGCCCCGCCCACCGATAACACATCACTGCCTGTTTAGCCCCGCCCACTGAGTTGACATCACTGCCTGTTAGCCCCGCCCACCGATACAATATTATTGCCTGTTTAGCCCCGCCCACTGATTCAACATCACTGCCTGTTAGCCCCGCCCACCGATTCAACATAATTGCCTGTTTAGCTTTGCCCACTGATTCGACATCACTGCCTGTTAGCCCAACCCACCGATTTGACATCACTGCCTGTTATCCCCGCCCACTGATTCAAAATCATTGCCTGTTAGCCCAGCCCACCGATTCAAAATCATTGCCTGTTTAGCCCCGCCCACTGATTTGACATCACTGCCTGTTAGCCCTGCACACCGATACATCATTGCCTTTTTAGCCCCGCCCACTGATTTGACATCACTGCCTGTTAGCCCAACCCACCGATATGACATCACTGCCTGTTATCCCCGCCCACCGATTCAAAATCATTGCCTGTTTAGCCCCACCCACTGATTCGACATCACTGTCTGTTAGACCCGCCCACCGATACAACATCACTGCCTGTTTAGCCCCGCCCACTGATTCGACATCACTGCCTGTTTAGCCCCGCCCACTGATTCGACATCACTGCCTGTTTAGCCCGTCCACTGATTTGAAATCACTGCCTGTTTTCCCCGCCCACCGATTCAAAATCATTGCCTGTTAGCCCCACCCATTGATTCAACATAATTGCCTGTTTAGCCCCGCCCACTGATTTAACATCACTGCCTGTTTAGCCCCGCCCACTGATTCGACATCACTGCCTGTTTAGCCCGTCCACTGATTTGACATCACTGCCTGTTTTCCCCGCCCACCGATTCGACATCACTGCCTGTTAGCCCCACCCATTGATTCAACGTAATTGCCTGTTTAGCCCCGCCCATCGATTCAACATCAATAGGCTTGTTTGAGATGCGACTCGCCTTGTATTAAATGTAGGCGAGAGTAGGTGGCTGCAGTCAGGGGAGGAGTGAAATAAGTGCGGTCAAGACGGACAGTTCTGAGCTCTGGAAGCGGAACAGATACCAACGAGATCAAAGGCAGATATCGCGTTATCACACGCACCTGCTGTGTTGCTGATAAACATGATATAATTAGGGCCCGAGCACCGCGGTGCGAGGACCCTCTTGGAATTGCTCCGTTTCTTATTATTCTTCTTCTTCTTCTCCGAGATGAATCGCATTTTAGAGGGCCTAAACATGCTCGAAAACTCATGAAACTTTGCACACGCGTCAGGACTGGCGAAAATTTACATCTGATATGGGTTTCAAAAGTGGGTGTGGCAAAATGGCTCTGTAGCGCCACCTAGAAAACTTTAACGGAGTGCCCCTCGAGCTACGTTTCACGTACGTGTACGAAACTCGGTACATACGTGTATCACACCAATCCCTACAAAAAAGTCTCCTGGCACAACATCCCAAACCCAACAGGAAGTCCGTTATTTGTAATTTCCTGTACGATTTTTGTGCAGTTTTTGCCATTTTCAGACCTCGTATTTTAACGAACTCCTCCTACAGTTTTTATCTTCAGATTTGGTGAGTGTGTTCATAAGGCCTTTGTGACGCTAAATTGCAAAGCTTTTGCGTTTTCGTCGAAGGGCGTGTCCCTGGCGGCCTGACAAACTTTGATGTTTCGCCATGAAACAGGAAGTTGCTGTAACTCAGGCAAGCAATGTCCAATCTGCCCCAAACTTCACACGTTTATTAACATTCATGTCCTGAACACATGTCCATGCCAATATTTAGTCATAGTCATAGCACTACCTGCTGGCAACAGGAAGTAACATGTTTAACACTGTTATGGTCTCCTAGCAGCATATTAAAAAGCATCAGCAAGTGTAAAAAAGGCTAGCAACGTGTTATACACATTCTAAAACATGCTAGCAATACTTAGCTAAGTGCTAAAGGATGTTATTAATGCAATGAAACAGGAAGTTACTGTAACTCAGGCAAGCAATGTCCAATCTGCCCCAAACTTCACGTTTATTAACAGTCATGTCCTGAACACATGTCCATGCCAATATTTAGTCATAGTCATAGCGCCACCTGCTGGCAACAGGAAGTAACATGTTTAACACTGTTATGGTCTCTTAGCAGCATATTAAAAAGCATCAGCAAGTGTAAAATAGGCTAGCAAAATGTTATACACGTTCTAAAACATGCTAGCAATACTTAGCTAAGTGCTAAAGGATGCTATTAATGCAATGAAACAGGAAGTTACTGTAACTCAGGCAGGCAGTGTCTGAGCTGCACCAAACTTCACATGTATGATAAGAGTCCTGACTTGAACACATCTAAAGGCCAATACACTGTTACAATCATAGCACCACCTGCTGGAAACAGGAAATTGCTTTTTTTACACATGCAGTGTCTGATCTGCCCCAAACTTCACTTGTTTGATAAGAGTCCTGACTTGAACACATCTAAAGGCCAATACTCGGTTACAATCATAGCGCCACCTGCTGGAAACAGGAAATTGCTTTTTTTACACATGCAGTGTCCGATCTGCCCCAAACTTCACTTGTTTGATAAGAGTCCTGACTTGAACACATCTAAAGGTCAATACTCTGTTACAGTGGTTTTCAAACCTGTCCTGGAGGCACCCCTGCCCTGCACATTTTGTATGTCTCCCTTATTAGACACACCCAAATCAAGTCTTGGAGTCTCCACTAATGACGTGATGATTTGAATCAGGTGTATTAGATAAGCGAGACATGCAAAATGTGCAGGGCAGGGGTGCCTCCAGGACAGGTTTGAAAACCACTGCTCTGTTACAATCATAGCGCCACCTGCTGGAAACAGAAAATTGCTTTCTTTACACATGCAGTGTCTGATCTGCCCCAAACTTCACTTGTTTGATAAGGGTCCTGGCCTGAAGGCATATATGTGCCACTATTCAGTTACAATCATAGCGCCACCTGTTGGCAACATGCAAATCACTCAATAACTCAATCATACCATGTTCAATCTGCACCAAACTTCATATGTCTGATGACAGTCCTGGCCTGAAGACATCTACATGACAATATCCATTTATAGTGATAGCGCCACCATCTGGCAGCAGGAAGTTGGGTACATATAGAAGGAATATGTCAGTCATTTATATTTAACACTTTAAATGCATAAATTGGTCAACGTTTGTCACCGGTCGATGGTGAGCCCGGGTGCGAGGGCCCGTTCATCGCTGCTTGCAGCTTTAATTTCAATTGTGTTGTTTTTACATGAAAATAAATATGATGAACAAGACTCAAAGTGCTTGCTATTTATTTCCATACGAAAGGCGTATGTATCATCAATTTTTACTTTAATACAAATGTGTATTTTAGATTTTTATAGAAATATTGCAACAATCACATATTTTACACAGAGATCGCATTGCTATAGTGTTTGGGAATATTCATGCATAATTCAAACAGAACCAAAACCACATAATATTAAATTAAAAATAAAATATTATAGAAAAGAACGGCAACATCACAGTTGTCTGAACCAATGAGCATGAAGCTGTGTCGTCAGCCAGTCGTTTCCCATTGTGCTTTTGTTCAGCGCAGTCGGTAAAGAGCTACTGCGCTCGACTGCTCAATCCGACACAGCCGCTTCGCTGTCGCGAGAGCCTGTTTAGCCCCATCCATCGATTCAACATCATTGCCTGTTTAGCCCCACCCACAGATTTGCACATGTAGTGTAAACAATGAGAGGTGAACAAGAAGCTGCAGTGCTAAGTTGTGGAAGAACAGTCTTTGGATTACCTTCCTTCTGATTCCAATGTTAGAAAAGAGTGGATGAGCTTTATTTTAAATAAAGTTCCAGACCATGTCAGTAAGAACTTGGTCCTCATTTTACAGCAGATTAATTTTCAGAAAGATTGAAACTAAAAGACGACGCGGTGCCAGCTATATCTGGTTATTATCCAATAATAATATTGCACCACACAAGTTTGAGTAACTGTTTTTATTATGTGGTCACTATTGCTTTGTCTGTTATTACAGATCATTTGATTTGTAGCCTACTGAGTATTTATGTGTGTTTGACCTAAATCACATCAGCGTTCATCTATAAAGGACGTAGGTTGGGAAACATACACAACTGGTTAGCCAATCATAGCAGTGGGCATTTACTTCAGTCTACAATCCGCCACGCCTATTTAAACAGAGCGTTCTGATGAGGGGGGTTAAAAACAGGACAGAAAATAGCCTGTTACTTCTACATTATGATGTTCTTTGATGTAAAAACATTGATAACATTATAAGGGGACCTCAGAACAGTGCAAAATTATACAAAAAAAAAAAAAGTTCACGTCCCTAGAGTTTCAGCACACTTCAATACAGCTTGTGCTTTGGGCTGTGCTCAGAAAAGCATACTAGCACACTACTCAATTAAACATTTCTGTAGACAACAGTTGCTGCAAGTGTTTTCATATTCAGTAAAACAATGAGGCATTTGTACAAACGAAATTGCTTAAAAAACAAAAAAACTAACGGTAATAATGTCTGAAATGTTAAAGGTTAGTTTACCCAAAAATGTAAATTAGCCCATTATTTACTCACCCTCAAGCCATCCTAGGTGTATATGACTTCCTTCTTTCAGTCGAAAGCAGTCAGAGTTCTATTAAAAAATGTCCTGGCTCTTTTAAGTTTTATCATGGCAATAGGAAGTGTTTCCCTTCAACAGGTCAAAACAAGTCCAATAAAGTGCATCCATCCATAATAAAAAAAAAGTGCCTCACATGCCTCCAGGGGGCGAATAAAGGTCTCCTGTAGCAAATCGATTCGTTTGTGAAAGAGAAATATCCATATTCAAAACGTAACAATCACTTAATCTAGTCTGAGCTCACTGCACACCAGTAAGCTGATAACTCACAAATATCAGCTTATTAAAACAACCAGGTTTCCCGTTTACATGCACATCAGTAACCTGACAACACAAGTAAGCAGAGTTTACATGACTTTAATAATAAATCTGATTATTTCCTTTCAGTGATGTCAAAATATAATCTATTGTGTATCTGGCTCTATTCTGATGTTTGTCAGTTGTGATGTTAAATAAAGCTTGCAACAAGTCAGTGCGAAACTTACAGCTCTTACATCCTCTCATGTAATTATGAATGCAGCGTTTTGACTAAACCACTTCTACTTCTGCTGCACGAGATGAGAATACGCTTATCATTTAGTCATGAAAGATTCTGTTTTTGTGATATATTTCCTCCTTCTTTGCACACTTCAAGCCCAAAGAAAGCGGGTTATTAAGCGGCGTTTACATGCCGCGCGAAATCAGGGTTCGAGACCAAAAAAACACTACCCGTTTATGACCTT
Source organism: Cirrhinus molitorella (assembly GCA_033026305.1). Classification (NCBI taxonomy): domain Eukaryota; kingdom Metazoa; phylum Chordata; class Actinopteri; order Cypriniformes; family Cyprinidae; genus Cirrhinus; species Cirrhinus molitorella. The sequence continues at coordinate 38,360,500 of CM065120.1, forward strand.
ACTCCGATAAAAGAAAACAGGTTGCTGCCTTTACATGATCACGTGTTTTCGGCTTATTAAACATAATCGGCTTAAGAAAGTGCATGTAAAGGCACTCACTGGCTGCGTCCGAAAGCTGTAAAATGCTTCCCAAAGCATGAAGGCATCAAGGCACGTCCAAATCCAAATTCTGCTTCACTTCCGTTCTCCGGAGGTACCTTTTTCTGATCGAATTTTGAAGGCTCCTTTGCTGCCTTTGATTTCCCACAAACCTATGCGTTCCATTCCGTGATGATTGAGCAAAAAAATAAAAATTAAAGATGGCGTCTTAAAGTGGCGTTTGGTGGTCAGCTTTTGTGTAAATGTATGTTTAACTTATATGTAACTTTTTGCACTTTTGATGTAATTTCAAGAGAAAAATCTGTATTATAGTAATTAAATATTCAGTTATCATGACATCTCGTTTTATTTTGTTGTAGATCATTAAACTGTTATGATGCCTCAGAAGACTGTCCGAAACCACTTTCATGAGATGCCAAAAACACTAAGCAGCGAGGCAGTAAGTCAGCTGCCTAGGCTTTCCGATGCAGCCACTGTTGTACATGGGAGCTGTTTTGGGCAGATGACACAGGACGTCGGCGTTGCACCTGTGAGTCTTGTGAAAACCAACATTTGCTTACAGGAGCAAAGGAAGCAAAGTTTCCTTACTTTAGCAAAGGAAAACCAGTCTCCTCTTGGCTCGTATCAAAATCCTCTGACATTCTTTTTTTACAAATCCTCGTTTTGTACTTCTAATTCATGACCATCGATTCGTTTTGTTCTCTCCACTGCGCATCTGCATTTGCCACTTCTCAGCAGCGCTTGCGCAACGCCAACATCCAGTGTCATTCGGCCAGAGCTGCTTCGGTGTACAACAGTGAGTGCAAACTAGACTAAAGTGATTATAACATTTTAAATATGATATTTTTGTTACAAAACCGTATCGATTCACTACAGGAGGCCTTTATTCACCCCTTGGAGCTGTGCAAGGCACGTTTTATTATGGATGGATGTGCTTTATTAGACTTGTTTTGACCTGTTGAGGAGAGACACCTGCCCTTGTGCCATGATAAAGCTTGAAAGAGCCAAGACATCTTTTAATATAACTTCGATTGGATTTTTCTGAAAGGTGGAAGTCATATATGCCTAGGTTGGCTTGAGGGTGAGTAAATAATGGGCTAATTTTCAATCTTGGGTGAACTAACCCTTTAACCTAACTTGATTTTAACCTAAATAAGGTTAAACATGTTAGCATTTTAAATGTTTATTGCTGCATCTACGGGAAAAAAGTGGGAGGTATGCAGTGTACACTATAGTATACTGTATGCATTCTATTCTGAACACAGCCACCTTAGCCGCTAGTTATACTCACAACAGAGAGAGAGGGAGAGACAGAGAGAAAATAAAAAATAAATCACCCCACAACCTTCTTTTTGGACTCGATTCATAATTAAATCATATTAAAATTTTTATTAAGTTATATCCTATATTAAAATAAATCAAAACAGAAAGACTGAGAGAAAAATCAAATACAGAGAACGCAAGAATGACATCCAATAGATTATGGAATGTATTTCGGTAAATAAAATAGAGCTCCAACTGTTCCATCAGATGTGCAATATTCCAGCCACAAATGTTCTGAGCCTGAAAAGAGCACCGTAAGTTTCTATATACACAACGTAGGTATATATATATACACAGTAGATTTATATATACAGTATACTGCGCTTGAAGGGATATATACTGTATACATATATCTTACAGAAATATATATATATATATATATATATATATATATATATATATATATATATATATATATATATATATATATATATAGTTTTTTTTAAACCATCTCATTTACAAAGCCAGGCAACATCTAGAAGATTCTTTACAGAATCAAGGTTCTTGTGGTTCGTTCTTTCTTTTTCAATATACAAAGTAAACATAGTTTTTGATATCCACCACAGAGAAAAAAAAAAAAAAAAAAAAAAACACAGCAAGGCCTTCTCGACCTCACATCTGTAAGTACAAAACTGGCACAGAAGACAATCGTAATAATAATAATAATACACGTGAATAAAAACGCAAATTAAATTATGCACTGACGGGACTAAAATGTTGTAAACCTTTTCCCTGTTTCACTGCAGCCTCGAAAACAAACCACTTCAAAACAAAAATCACGGTTTAAAAAAAAAAAAAGAGAAAAACTGCCCTTTGACAAAAAGACGCTCCTCCAGTTGGTTTTTCGCTCGGTTTAATTAATGCGGAGCTCAGTTTTTCCCGGAGCCGGAACGCAGAACTTTTTGTGTTCCTTTTGTGACACAAAACAGATGAAGCACGAGGCCAAAGGGCGGGAAAAAAAAAACTTCAATTACTCTTAAAAAGACAAAACTGAACAGCATGGCGAAGGGAAAAACGTGAAATGTGAAAAAGGAGGGACGCCAGAGTAACGTCACAAAGCCGAGGGGCGTGTCCCTCCTTTCCCGTTCGAAAGTTTGGCAACCACAGCGATAGTGGCCTCAACTGTGCGTGACAGCATCTCCAGAGCATCCTGCGCGAGGGCGTGGCCACAGCCGCCCGACTCCGCCTCCTGGAGCGAGCAGCTCCGCCCCTCGGCAGCATCCGGCAGGCTGGAGAGTAAAAGCACCGAGTCGGCGGAGGAGGAGGAAGTGGAGGGCACTTCCTCTCGCTCTGGCTCCGCCTCCTGCTCTTGCGCTTCCTTCCGCCCATCTTCCTCCTCCTCCTCCTCCTCTCGTCCTGCTATCTGCGGTGGAGGTTCGTCCGCTCGGCCGAACGCTTCTGGAAGGGAAGAGGACGATGATGAAGACGACGACGACGATGACGAAGAAACGTCCATTTTCTTCTCCTCAAGGGACGCGCTGTCTGGAGAGGGCGGGTCGTTTTCCACTCCCGGGTCGATGAGGGACGAGTCTCGGGTTTCAGTGTCCGAAGTGCTGGTGGGCGTTAACGCCTCCCCTGGCTCCGCCTTCTGCTCTGAGCAGGGAGCCAACGAGGAGGAAGTAGACGGAGGGCAAACGCTTCCGCTGCTGTCTGCCGGCCGATCTTCAGCACTGCTGCTCACCCGCCGGCGCTTCACAGGAGTGACGCCTTCCTCTTCCACTGTCACACAGATACAAATAAAATGAAGGACGCACCCATTGATGTCAGCAACAATTAGTGCATTATGCATAATATCTACTTAAATATGATCTTTATAATTTACAAAATTATACCTTTTAGGATTGCTTGTAAAGGGTGATTAAGGTTTCGTTTTATTTCTATTTTGAGCACCTTGAAAAGGGCTCTGTGGTTATTACTACTAGTACTAATTACTTCTATATATAATTTAAAAGTTATGTATAATTACAATATGTAATCACTGGTTAAAATGCAATTGGTAATTTGTAAGACATAAAATCTTTTAAATCTGTATATATTTGTTTAAATAAATATAATGTTTTAAATAATTCAAAGCCATGGTGTACAAAAATGCATATTTCCTTTTTTGTACAGCTAGATGTTACTACCTTTAAAAAAAAAAAAAAAAAAAAAAAAAAAAAAAGTAAATACATACATATATACACAAATTAAAAAGTATATTTACTTCAAAATATTAATTTTATTTTCAAATAATACTTAAAGTGTTTTTGAGTATCCTGAAATGCACTATAAATATTATTTACAAAAAAATATCTTCTGTACTAAAACATTGAAACAGTAATTTTAGTCATTTGTAAGTTAAATAAACCGTAAATAAATAAACATCAACAAACATTTATTTTTTAAATATTTACTGTATTTACAAAATATTTATTAGTTTATTTTTAAATAATACTTGTTCGGTGTTTTTGAGTATCCTGCAATGCACTATAAATAAAAGTATTATTATCATTATTTACAAAAACTATTTTGATTATTGATTATTTTTTATAAAAAAAATAAGTAAATACATAAATACACATACGTTTTGTTTATTTTTACATATTTATTTTAAAATATAAATGCACTCTATAAATAAAAGTATTATTGTTATTATGCACAAAAAATCTGTTAAATAAATATACACAATAAATTTTATGTATTTTTATTATATATTTTTTTTATAAAATACTTAAAGTGTTTTTGAGTATCCTGAAATGCACTCTATAAATAAAAGTATTACTGTTATGCACAAAAATATTTTCTGTATTAAAATATTAAAATGTAATTTTGGTCATTTGTTTTTGTACCCCTAGCAGCTGCTACCATTTTTATAAATAAATAAATAAATAAATAAATAGATAAAATAGTTAAATATACACAAAAAGTTTATTGTTATTATTTACAAAAAATACTTTATGTATTAAAACATTAAAATACAATTTTGCTCATTTGTAAGTTAAGAAATACATACTCCCTTTTTGTACCGCTGTGGCTACCATTTTCATGAATAAACAAACAAATTACTTAAACATACACAACCAAACTTTCCATATTTTTAAATGTGCATTTTACAAGATTTATTTTATATTTATTTTATTTTTTAATTATACTTGTTAAAGTGTTTTTGACTACCCCGAAACACACTTTATAAATAATAGTATTACTGTTTATATTATTATGCACAAAAAATATTTTCTGTATTAAAATATTATTTTATTAATAAATAAAACAATGATGCTACTAATAAATAAATATTATTGTTGTTATTATGCATTTTAAATAAAATAACTCAAAGTCGCCATTTCTATAAATAAATGATTATAATAAAAATACTATTAATATTTATTTAGTTTTTAAATATTCTAAGCTATGCATGGCAGTGAAGCAAGTGTGTTTGAGCATGTATTGACACCTTTGACTTGGCGTTCCTTAGCCTCCATCTCTAATGTGGTGCGGTGCTGCAGACACAGTCTGCATTTGGACAGCAGCTCCTGTAGAGCTGGACCTAAAGCAGGATCCAGTTGCTGAGGGGCATAAACCGACAGCACCAGCAGCAGAGCGCGCAAATCCTTCAAAAGACACACACAAAAAGAGAGAGAGGGATGAATAAAGAGCACTGGAGCGCCGAGTGAGACGTGAGGAGGAGCTGTACTGACTGCATTCAGGAGGCTGCTGGTTTTGCTCATCTCTGCTCTCTGATTGGTCAGCTCAGGCTGCAGACTGTGGTACTCGTTCAGGAGGTTGGTCACCAACACGTTGACTAGATTCGAGCAGCTCTGGCCTGATAACACCTGCACCTGTACCTAACACAAAAATGCAAATCAAAGGGTCAGAGAACAAAGACAAAATTTTAGGACTCTAAAATTGTTAAACTAGATCTTCATGAGAAGTAGATGTGCATGTATTTACTTTATGTAAGAAGCAGGTGAGGAAGGAGTAGGCGATGTTGTTGTTGAGGAAGTTCCTCTCGTCCATCAGGATGCATTTCATGTATTCTCCAAACGCCGGATCCTCACACAACAGCTTCACACATGACTGGGCCATCGCACACTGACAGACCAGAAAACATGTTTTCACATTGACTCTTACTTCTGACTGGATGAAACAGTTTTGCTTTTATAGTTAGGTTTCTCAAATATCTGCTGTTTGAAGCCACCTCTATTGTCTGCCATATTGGGCATCTGGCTGAGATACAGAAATGAGTAATGAAAAATGACACTTTTAATGTACTGTAATTTAATGCGAGTTTTAAAAAGAATTACTTTTAATGCGATTGTTGTGGGTCTCATCGAAAGTGTCTTTGTGTACCTTGAAAATTATTATATTATTGTTATAAAATATTTTTAATATGTAAAAAAATTGTGTAAAGTATATATACTATATTAAAAAAATAATATTAATATTTTGTTCTTATGAATAGATGGGAAAGATTTGAAAAATAAAAGAAAAAATTAATATCTTTTATAAAATTCTATATAATTATTGCTTAAAATGTAATGATGGTCATGTGTAACATACAAGAAAAAATATATATATATTATATTATATATATATATATATATATATATATATGTGATTATGGTCATTTGTAACGTACAATAAATAAATAAATATTTTATTATTATGTACCAGAAATATCGTATTTTGTAATTGTTTAAAATGTGATGATGGTCATTTGCAACATGTACAAGAAATAAATATTTATTATTATTATTATTATTATTATTATTATTATTATTATCATCATCATTATTATGTTGTACCAAAAATATTGTATTTTGTAATTATTGCTTAAATGTGATTATGGTCATTTGTAACAATAAATACATAATACAATAAATAAATAAATAAATAAATACATATTATTATTATTATTATTATTATTATTATGTAATAATAATAATAATGTAAAAATATTGTATTTTGAAATTATTCTTTAAAATGTGATTATACTTATTTGCAACATGTACAATAAATGAATAAATATTTATTATTACGTACAAAAAATATTGTATGTTGTAATTATTGCTTAACATGTTTTTATGGTCATTTGAAACATGTACAAGAAATACATATTTTACTTTTTTTACCCTTAACTGTAACATTTTTTACACATTTAAAATGTAAAAAAATAAATAGTAATAATAGTTATGGATATTGAAATGATATTAAACCGATTGATAATAATAATGATTATGATAATAAATATATTACATTTTAAAATTAAATTCTTCAAAGATATGCATGATTAGCATTGTGATAATAAATAATAAATATTATTACAATTATGATGTTTTAATAAAATCAGTTTTGTTACTGAATTAATACAATTTTAAATAATTCAAAACTACACGTGACAGTGATTTTGCCACAGTTTTAGGTACTCCACATCTCATCATGTTTAACCTGTGGTAAAGCATGACCTCTAGTGGCTGACTACTTCAGCGCATGTGTGAGAGATGACAGAAAAGTTTTTACCTGAGACTGAGCGAGTTCTGTCCACAGTTTTGGAAAGAGAGCCAGGTGTAGAGGAAGTCCTTCATATGCTATTAACACACCTGCACACAGGTGAAAAAACACCATCAGCACAAACGCACACATACAGTCATACAGAGCTGTGAAGAGTGAAGCATCCTTACTGAGTTTCACCAGAGTCTCTGTGAACTTCTCACAGTTGATGGCGACTCGACAGAGCAGGTGAATGAACTGATGATACGACAGGAAGTAGTCCAACAACATCCTGTCATACACCTCATCCTTACCCTACAGGAAACAAAACAACACACTGAATAACAGAAGCTCAGCGTGCGACAGGATTCACACGTTGGTCTCGTACACACCTTACTGGTCTCCACCATGGAGGGCAGCAGGCACATGTTGAGCTCTGGTCTGGGAGGACGAATGTTGTTCTTTCCACCCATCAGCTTGATATTCTCTCTACAGGGCAGATACGGGCCGAACGACACTGCAAACACACAGATAGTGTTATATACACCACGATGATCGTAATAATGATGAGTGCTGTATGTATAAAGGTTTCAGTGGGACTCACTGGGGATGTTGCTGTGGTGGTAGGTGCAGTGGTTGTGCTGCAGGAAGGGCACAAGTGTGTGCAGGAAGTCATGAGGACTCAAGAGCACCAGCTCCTTCAGCACATCTGAGGATGAACAAGGACATTCAGATCACATTCATCTGCTTCGGCGGTTAATTTGAAATGCGGCGTGTTTGTTTTGTGGATGTGGCGACTCACCCAGACAAGCGTTACGCAGCTCTGGAGGGCTGTAAGAGTTCAGCAGCGTCAGCAGCTTATGAGCGAAATCAATCCTCTCCTGCCACTGGATCAAAGCCTGCTTCACATCTACAAAAATAAGCAGTGATTGAGATTACAGTGCATGAACAAGTGCATTATGGGTAATCATAATGAAATGAGTAATGAACATTAAGATGCATTATGAGTACTTTTGCATTGCTGGTTCAGGTGCATTATGGGTAATGAGTAGGGATATGACAAGATCTTGTGGCTCCTTCATTAATATTTATATATATATATATATATATATATATATATATATATATATATATATATATTTTATTTTCTAATTTCGTTCAGATGAATACTTTTATTAGTAAATCACATTTTTTTGTTTAGATTTCTCATCTTATTTTTTCTTCAGAATCATGATCTCCAATTTATTTCAAAAAATTGTGATTCTCAATTTTTCCAGAATCATGCAGCTTTAGTTTACATGTTTATTACTGCATGTAATTAATTAAAATAGAAATCAAATTTCATAAAGTACAAGTTGATAACAAAATGCACCTACATTGTTTCGCATATTGTGTTTTTCAGTTGAATAAAATACTATTTCTCCCTATGTATTTCATTGAGGATTTTTTTTACAAAAATCTTGTCTCATCTCGTTCTCGTGAACCCAGTCTTGTGTCTTGTCTCGTCACACCCCTAGTAATGAGTACTGTTGCAATGCTTGTTAAAGTGCATTATGGGTAACAAGTACTTTTGTCAATGCTTTTTTTTAAAGGTGTATTGTGTAAAGAGTACTTCTGCAATGCTTGTTAAGGAGCATTGTAGGTAATGAGAACTTTTAAAATGCTTGTTAAGGTGCATTGTGGGTAATGAGTACTTTTGCAATGCTGGTTAAGATTCATTATGGGTAATGAGCACTTTTGAACTGCTTGTTAAGGTGCATTGTGGGTAATGAGTACTTTGGCATTGCTGGTAAGATGCATTATGGGTAAGGAGTACTTTTGCACCACATTATAAGGTGCATTGTGATTAATGTTTACTTTTACATTGCATGATATATTGAACAATGATAAAGGAGTACTTTTGTGTTGCACATTTAGCTGTATTATGGGTAAATATTGTTAGGTCACTATGGGTAATGTGGTACTACAATATTGTTTTTCAGGTGCATTATGGGTAATAGAGTACTTTTGTACTGCAGAGTAAGGGCGTGTTCACACCTGGCGTCTTTTTAGACAAGAAAAAGTTGACAAGGGCGCATTTTTAGTAAAAAAAATTACAAATCTGGCAGCGTTGCAACGGTATGAATGTGAGAAATGCTGAGAAAAGCGGAAGCTCGCTCTTGAGTTGGCTTTTTTTATTTTTATTTATTGTCATTTTTGCCTTTTATTTGATAGGACAGTATTTAAACAGGAAGCGAAGTGGGAGATGGAGAGGGGACGGGATCAGGAAAGGTCTGCGACTCGCCGTTGCATCTCTGGCATCCATTTTTCGAGTCCCGGCTCGCAGACCGCCCCCCCGCTCTTTCTTTCACTTCGCTTCCTTTCGGTTTTGGAAGATAACAGGGAGGAGAATGTCGGTTCACAACAATTAAAGTCTATCTACCGGCACCTTCTCCATTTTTTCTTCTTGTTATGGAAACGACAGGTCTTGCTACTTCCTTGTCATTGGTTTTTCAACTTGAAAAGACGCTCTGAGCTGCAGAAAAAGACGCCGGCGGTGGCGTTTAAAATAGCGCTCAGGACTTTTTTGAAAACACTGTCTACTCCATAGGGTTACAATGTAAAATGGACGCTCGCAGTTAAAAAAAAGACACCAAGTGTGAACACAGCCTAAGGTGTATGAGTACTTCTGGATTGCATGATAATGAAGTACTTTTGTGTTGCATGTTAGGTGCATTATGGGTTAAAATACTTTTGTATAGCATAAGGTGCATTACGGTAATGGGTTGCTATAGTATTGATTTTTAAAGTGTATTATGGCTAATGGGGTACTTTTTCATTACATGATTCATTATGCATAATGAGTACTTGCATTTTGGGTAAATGAGCAATTTTGTACTGCATATGGTGCATTACAAATGCTTCTGTATTGCTTTGTGAGTAATGGGTAACTCCAGAGTCATTATGGGCAGTGTTGGGGGTAACGCATTACAAGTAATGCAAGTTACGTACTAATATTACCTTTTACAGGTAACTTATAAAGTAACGCATTACTTTTTAAATTACAAGAAAATATCCAAGTTACTTTTTCATTTACTAATTAAAAGCTCTCTTGTCCCCATGTTAAAAGAACACTTTCCTTTTTTTTATTGCTGAAGAGTTTTTTTCTTCTGTGGTCTACTGTACAGACATGAATTTACTTTTCTCTGAGCCTGAGGCTTTTGGTGTGAAAAGGCTTTTATATTTGCCAAAAATAGAACTTTTTATATTAAAAACAAACAAGCAAGCCCTGCCCAGATTTAAAAAGTAACACAAAAGTAACGCATTACTTTCGATAAAAAGTAACTAAGTAACTTACTAATTAGTTACTTTTTTAGGGAGTAACTCAATGTTGTAATGCATAACTTTTAAAAGTAACTTTCCCCAACACTGATTATGGGTAATCATAAACACCAGTGGAAGTGTGTACCTTTGCGCTGTAAGTAGGGTCGCGTTGCCTTTAAAACAGATAGGAAGATGGACAGCAGCTCCACCAGATCACCGGTCACATGACATGCAGTAGCCTCATGGTACATCATGTGCAAAGTGTTGAAGGACTGCAGACACAGAAATATTTAAATTGACATGCCAGTCCATTAAAATATGAAGATGAGTGAAAAGAGTCAGAGCATAAATACCTCAGTCATGAGGATGAGTCCTCTGTTGAACACCACCAGCAGTCTATCCTCATCATTCTCCAGCAGTATACGGAAGGCACTAAGAGTATACAAAAAGTTTTACCATGAATAAAAATGGCTCCGTCTTGTAAAATACTCCAAAGATTTTAAGGAGTGTGTATACCTGATGAGAGTGGTCCAGCAGGAGCGTCCGTCCAGACAGCGGAGGTAACAGCTGATGGTGGTCTTCTTGAACTGCTTCACGTCTTCCAGCTCTTCCTCTCTCATATCAGGCCTCTGAGCCACAAACAGCTGCATCAGGTTAAACAACTCCTCCACCGCCTGCAGAGAAAGAAAAAACAGTGAACTGAATTAACCTGAATGGCTGAATAAACATTTCTTGAGCGGAAAAACATGTTTGATCATGTTCCACTTGATATCTTTGGTAACTGTTTCAGACACTATTCAGAGCAGGACAGTAGGTGTTGCACTCACCCCTGGGTACTGGCTGGCATGGGGCGTGAGGTTTTTGAAGGCCCACTGTATGTTCTGGTGTGACGCCAGCTGGCGGGTGAAGGCGGGCGACTGCTCGCAGCACATGCGAAGGATGGCGTAGTACGCTGGCAGCATCCCGCGGTTAAACAGCACCACCTCCTGATCGTCGTGATCGGCCAGGATGTAGTTAAAAGCAATGTTTTTCGTGACAACAGGGTTTTGAACGATGAGACGCACGTTCTCGCTGCAGTCCACGCAGACGTTATACCAAAAGGACAGAAGCGCTTGCTTGTTGTGATTCGTGGCGATGGCTGGCTCTGATAACTTAGGCTGTGAGATCAAAAGAGACACATAAGAGCTCAGATATGCATCATATGAGTACCTTGAAATGTTTTTTCTGCGTGTGAAGTACCTGGAAGAGGTTCCAGAGGTCCATGAAGTAGCTGGAGAACATGAGCTTCTCTGTTTTGGAGATGAGGCAGTAGGTCATGAAGCTGAAGTACTGCACCAGTTTGGTGGTCCCGTGCACCGGCACGTCCACGTAGAGCTTGGCCCGACCCAGCAGGCCCAGCAGCAGGTTGTAGACCTGGTGCAGAACCACAGTGGTGTCAGGACTCAGCGGGAGGTCCCGTGTGGGGATGTGAAGAGAGCGCGTAGAGCGAAACATCTGACGGAAGGAGTTGCTCGGGATGAGAGACACCAGCAGATACGCCGCAGCTGAGAGAGAAATGTGTTACATGCGTCACAAAATAATTGAAATCAGGCAAAATACAAATAAGACTAGCTATTCATGTTGTAGATGTTCCGCACAGCCGATCTGGCACGTTTTATGCCGGATGCCCTTATAGCATCCTTAGAGTGCATTGATAATAATAAAAAAAATAATAATAATAAAAAAATAATTAGTTACTGAAATGAAATAGATTTTAAAAATCTTTTTTGAAAAATCTTATTTCAGCTAGCTGTCAAAGCAAGGCAATAGTACTTATTTTCATGTAGTACTAAAAAAACTAAAACTACATTAAAAAAAGTACAAATTTAAAGGTAATTAAACTACATAGAGATTTTAAAAACGTCAAATACACACAATAAAATTACAAAACAGTTTATAATAAAAATGTAAAAAAAGGAAAACATCCAATTTAAAATATTTACAAAAGCTAAAACAATAAATCAAGAATTCTAAAATAACACCGGTTTGGGATCGGTAAGATTTTGTAACGTTTTTGAAAGAAGTTTATTTTTCTCAAAGATGCATTTGTTAGACCAAATTTTTTTTGCAAAAATAGTAACATTCTGAAAGAATATTACTATTTAAAATAACTGTTTTCTATCTGAATATATATGTGACCCTGGACCACAAAACCAGTCATAAGAGTCCATTTTTGTTAGGATAGGACAATATTTGGTCGAGATACAACTATTAGAAAATCTGGAATCTGAGTGTGAAAAAAAAAGTTCTTAGCAATGCATTTTACTAATCAAAAATGTAAGTGTTGATATATTTGAGGTAGAAAATTTACAAAATACCTTGAAAATTATCTTTACTTAATATCCTTATGATTTTTGGCAAAGAAAAATCGATAATTTTGACCCATGCAATGTACTGTTGGCTATTGCTACAAATATACACATGCTATTCAAAACTGGTTTTGTGGTCCAGGGTCACATATTGTAAATGTAATTTATTACTGTGGTCAAAGCTGAATTTTCAGCATCATTACTCCAGCCTTCAGTGTCAAATGATCCTTTAGAAAGCATTCTAATATGCTGATTTGCTATTCAAGAAACATTCTTGACAGTGTTGCTGCTTCATATTTTTGTGAAAACTGATGCATGTTTTTCAGGATTCATTAATGAAGCTTAAAAATAATAATGATAAACAAAAAAGGAGGTGTGTAGATTGTATGTTCTTACATGTCCGGACACGTGGGTAGTTGTGCGCCAGCAGAAACCTCTCCACCCAGTTCTCCATGTTCTGCAAGACCCAGCTGTGAGCCAGTTTATTACGTGGAGTCTGAACAGCCAACCAGTCCAAACACTGAGACGGGTTATACTCGATCACCTGACAGACAGATCAGACGCTCAGATCAGTTCAGCAGAGGTAGCTCCTCAACAAATGAACTTCTCCAGAAACACAAAACCTTCAAGTAAAGCACCATTTAGGTGGAGAAGTGAGAAACACTTACCTCCCAGATCCTCTGCAGGATGTAGGACGCAAATGAAGGCATTCCTGGAGGACCAGCAGCAAACTCCATCAGCATCGTCAGCAGTTTAAAGAACGGATTTGCCGCCTGTCAGACACGAACAAAATGTTAGTTAGTGTGTGTAACAATTAAATAATAAAACAATAGTAGTGAAAGCTGTTCTTACCTCTGGAGTCAGTTTAGCGATGGAGGTGAACAGCATTGACACAATCTATAATAACAGAAGAACACAAACCATGAGACTGCAAAGACTGTCCCAAGAACTTCAGCAAGGATGCATTAAATTGATCAAAAGTGACAGTAAAAACATTTATAATGTTACGAAAGATTTCCATTTCAAATAAATGCTATTCATATTATCAAATCAAATGTTTCTAGTCAAGCATGTGTGTCTTACATGTTCAGCCAGGCGGTTGTTGTATCTGCAAAGGCTGAATATGAGATTGCAGGTCTGTCTGATGTTGATGCTGTCTCTGATGTGCTGAAACAGGAAGGGGAAACCTTTTCCTCCGGTCAGTGCGGCCATGTCACTCTGAGACAGAGTCAAGTGTCTATAGACAGACAAATGATCAGACACTTTAAAAGCCATAAAATAGTTTTCAAGAAAGAATTCGAGGGTGAAATTTGATCTATTTGAAGTGAAATATGCATCTTGTGAGATTAAGCCAAATACTCCAGTGTGTACCTCTCAGATCGGGACTGCTCCACCAGCAGAGCTATAAGCGCGATCATTTTCTCCAGAGCAGCTGGCCGGTACTTCTCCTCCGCCAGTGAGAGGATGTCCTCCTCTTCATCCTCCTCACCCTCCTCCTCTTCAGATAACACCTCCACCTGAGGCTGAGAAAGAGAGATGAACGTTATGATCCGAGATCAGGGGAAGTCGGAATCAGAGAAGACCAAGCCTGATGAAGCGGCACTCACATTTTCAGGTCCTTTAGTGCCTATGTAGAAATGCACCATTATAGAAATGGCTTGCAAAGACAAGAGGAACTGACTCTGTGAAGACAAAAAGAAGAAAAAAAATGACTGAAAGAAGAAAATAAAGAATATAATTTAAAGAATGTAATTTTTTTTATAAATATAATTAAACAAAAAAAATATAAGTAGACAAATACAGAAGTGAAATAAGTTTAAAAAAAAATATATAAATACATACAAAAATGATATAAATAAGCAAATAAAATAAATTAAAACATAAGTAAAGAAAGAAGGTAAGAAAGAAAGAAAGAAAGAAAGAAAGAAAGGTAAGACAGAAGGTAAGACAGAAAGAAAGAAAGAAAGAAAGAAAAAGAAAGAAAGAAAGAAAGAAAGAAAGAAAGAAAAGTTATTACCTCCTCTTCTCCCATTTTGGCAAACTCATATAAAAAGGCAAAGTATTCAGTCAGATGTTTGCTGTGCGGCTTCACTCCATGTTCCATGATTGACAGCAGCGTTTTGACAAACCGAGTCACACATGAGCGGCTACCGATGTCCTCCACCGGCCCGTCCATATCATCAGATCTACACACAGACCAGAAGAACAACAGAAATGAGAATTTTTTTTAGAAGAATTTCCCCATTTCATTGACGGTATAACATCATGTGGCTTATCTGGCTCCAGAGGAAGACAAAAAGGGACAAATCACACACCCATCCTCCATGCCCGGCTGCAGGTACAGGTGAGCGTGAACCGGTCTGAGGCGCTGGATCACGTGAATACACAACCTCTGAAACATCTGGAACATCACAGCAGCATATTCATGAGTGTATGTGTTCATCTTAAACTTTCAGAAATAAAATAAACTATTTTTATGCTAAATGTTTTTATTTAAGGAAAGGGTGTGGGTTTGTGTGTTAATAATAGTGATAAATTCAAAGGATTAGTATCACTTTCCAGATAATTTACTCACTCCCATGTCATCCAAGACGTTCACATTTTTCTTTCTTCAGTCAAAAAGAAATGAGTTTTTGAGGAAAACTTTCCAGGATTTTTCTCCATATAGTGGACTTCAGTGGGATCTTTGGGTTGGAGGTCCAAATTGCAGTTTCAATGCAGCTTCAAAGGGCTCTACATGATCACAGCCGAGGAATAAGGGTCTTGTCTAGCAAAACGATCTAACACTTTCTTTAAAAAAAAAAATGTATTATATACTTTTTAACCGCAAATGCTCGTCTTGCACTAGCTCAACCTCACGCATTACAAAATCACACACTTGGCTTAGGCGGAAGTACCGACCCAGTGTTTACAAGGCAAACGTGGAAAGAAAGTAAAACTGCCTTTACAAAAAAGGTAAAACAACTAAGGATGCACAATATTATCGGACTGATATTGGAATCGGACAATAATGGCTTTTAGTGCTGTCAAACGATTAATCGTGACTAATCACATTCAAAATAAAAGTTTGTGTTTACATACTACATATTTGTGTACTGTGTATATTTATTATGTATATATAAATACACACACATGCATGTATATATTAAGGAAATATATTTTAGATTTATATATAAAATATTTATATTTATTTATAATCTAAATTGTATACAGGTATAAATATATATACATATGAATATTTAGTTTTAATATATACATGTATGTGTGTATATTTATATGTACGTAATAAATATACAAAGTAAACACACATAGTATGTAAACAAACTTTTATTTTGGATGCAATTAATCACGATTAATCGTTTGACAGCCCTAATGGCTTTAAATATAAATATCGGCATGTGAAAAATTATGCCGATATGTCTAGCTAATAAGAAGAATATGTGAAGTCACATGTGCTCAGGGTTTAGATCATGTCAGCAGTATGCCTCATTCTTGAAGCAAAGTTTTGCCTGAATGGTGATTAGATTCACTGTTTTGGACCGCTGCATTTAAACTGAGAATGCACTTACAGAATGAGGCATTTCTGTGTGATAGAGTAAACAGTAATAGCACGTGCAGCGGCAGCCCTAGGGATGTCAGTTTTCGATTATTTCCATGATGGATCGTCGTTTAAATTAACGATCATTATAGGTTAGTCACCGGCATGACAGGAATGCCAATCAAAACGCCAGCTTCCTCACCGAATTAAAGTTTGTTTTTTTTTGGTCTAAATAAAAGGCTAGTAGCAGGACTGTAAAACGAATAGATGTGATTATGATCATTTGATACGGTTTTTTTTTACGGTTTCATATCCAGTCACGAATGCGCCTTTTTAGATGGTTTAAAGGGGCGTTGTTGTATTTTAAAACAATTGACATGATCTGTGATCTGTGATCATGAAGGTATTTTTTTTAGAAAATGACTAATTATTTTACTAGATAAGATCCTTATTCCTCGGCTGGGGTTGTGTACAGCCCTTTAAAGCTGCACTAAAACTGCAATTTGGACTTTCAACCCGTTGATCCCCCATTGAAGTCCATTAATATGGAGAAAAAAATCCTGGAATGTTTTCCTCAAAAACCTTAATTTCTTTTCGACTGAAGAAAGAAAGACATGAACATCTTGGATGACATGGGAGTGAGTAAATGGCCAGGAAATGTTTATTCTGAAAGTGAACTAATCCTTTTAATAATAATTTTCTTTATTTAAAATTACAATTACATTTAACTAGTTAGGTAAAGGTGTTTATATAACACTCACCTGACGTACGATCTGATTGGGACACTTGATGAGAATCTGCATTGGCCACCAGTTATCATCTGCCATCTGATCCAAAAACCACTGCGCACACAAAGACACAAACACAGACAGGACATGTGAATCACAAACACAGCATTACCCCATAACACTGCTGATATCATCAACTCTCTCCATTCATTTGGCTCTGAAGTGATTTTTCAGAGCAGAACATTCTGGAAAACAAGAAGCTGGATGTAAAGTGTATGTGAATCAGTGTTCATTTTGACAAGCATTTCTGATTTAGTCTTAGTCTTTATCTTGAGACGAAAATGATTAATAGTCTTAGTCACATATTAGTCATTTGAGTCTTTCATAATTTTAGTTGATTAAAAGTCATTACATTTTTGTCAACTTTTAGTCATTCTGCAGTTACCATTTATTTTGGTAGCTATTTTTTTTATAGTCTTCAAACAAAAATAGTCTAAATTAATTCTTCTCTCTTTAGACTAAACCAATTAAGCTTATGAGAAATCTGAATCAAAGATTGAATTTGGAAAACCTGGAACAAATTATGACCGTTCTTATTTCTGAGTAGAGATACAAATTAAACTCATTTTTAGTTGGTTAACATTAATTACACAGACAGGTATTTAATTAGCAATGCTGTCCCTTTAAGACAGAAGGCCTGTTTACATTCACTTAAGCCATAACTGACTGTTTTTTCATGAGATACTCAACATGATAGAGATTTGGACTACTTTGTGTGTATTTGAGCACTGAGAACTGATCGCGTGCTGTATGAAAACGAAGAGGTGGAGCTCAACTAGTGAAACACCCTTCAGGTGCTGAGGCTATTGTTTCAGATCGTTGGTTTGCGTTTTGGTAGCCTATCCATCCACTGCAGGTGTCATACTGAGACGAGATATGCAAACACGACTTATGATCCAATGACAAGGAAGCACATTTTGAAAGACGAGGCAGTAAACTTAGCCTATAGGATGTATTTTGAATGTCATACATTCTAGTCCCATCTCGTCTTGTTAATGAAGATGCAGCATAAATTTCGTAATAGTTTTTATTATCAGACATTAGTTTTAGATCGTCAACGTCTAGTCTTAGTCACAGAAAAAATGTTCGTTAATGAAAATTTTTCATCGTCTTCGTTGACTAAATTAACAGTTGTGAATGTGTGTGTTACCTCGCAGGCAGCTTGGCTATTGTTAAACTGTTTGGTCAAGAGCTCGATCCACTGCAGCATTGTGGGCTAAGAGAAAAGAAATGAAAAATGAACTTTTAAGAACAAAAACAACTATTAAACAGATGAAACAGCACCGAACAGTGGTACCATAAGCTGCAACAGAAAAACAGCAAAAGAGAAGTAAACTCCATCTCACCTTTTCTTTGGAGTGGATGAATGTCTCCAGAACAAACGATGTGCTGAGCTGTGAGACAAAGAGAGGACTCAAAATTACAAACCTCACTATTTCTCTTTGGACAATAACTCAATGTTTTATCTGAAAAATGCTGCTCTGATAAGGCTGTTTGTGTGGACAGACTCACCTTAGCTGTCATGAGCGACACGGATTTAGGATCTGGTAAAGTGCTGGGAATACTGCTGCACAGCTGCCACATGAAACTGCAGAGAAATAACGAAATGAAAGAAAACAAAAAAGAAAACAAGAGAATGAAAGGACCGATAACAAATACATAAAAAAAAGAAAAGAAAGAACATTACACAAACGTTTATTACACATTATTAGGGCTGTCAGTTTAACGTCTAACTAATTAGTTATGGAAAAAAAATAACGTGATTAAAACATTTGAACGCAGTTAATGCGTTGACCCCACCCCCAGACCTGTACTTCCTCTTATATTTCATATAGTTGACTGTTGACAAATATGATGCAGGGCAACATCAATAATTTTATATGTCTTGCTATATCTGACACACCCACTTCAGATCTTGCACTCCACTAATGTGCTGATGAGTTGAATCAGGTGTGATGGATGAGGGAGACATACAAAATGTGCAGAGCTGGGGGTACTTCAGCACAGGTTTGAGAACCACTGTTCTAGACTGTTCTCTTACCCAAAGTATGTGTGTTCAAAGATGTTCTTGTCCTGGAGAAACTGCATGTTGTCGTGCCAGATCCACTATGAGAGAGACAGAGAGAGATGAGCTGTCAGTGAAATGCTCAGATGTGTGCAGTGAAGAGTGAGGCTGATGCACAGTGAGGTCTGTACCTCCAGAAGATCAGGAGAAATGTCAAAGTTAAAGTCCTTCCCATTCTCCTCCTCCACCTCCACCCTCTTATAAAACAGCATGTAGGCACTGTGGGTCTGAAAGGGAGAAAAATCACAGGTCACTTTGTTTGGAGAGCATTTCTGGTATTTCAAAATAAAAATAAAATAATAACTATTATTACTACTATTCATTTAAGAATTACAATAAATCTAAAACATAATATATAAACAACAGCTATAACAATTTATTACAATGTATTACTAAAATAATAATGTAAAATTTATAAAAAAATAATGTAATTATTTTTCTGAAATAATGTATAATTAATTAAAATAATAAATAAAAAAATTATTACTATTAAATATATACATTTATCAATTTTATATATCAATCAACTATATACACGTATGTAAATTAAAACAACAAAAATCTAAGACTATTAATATAATTCCTATAATTAATAAATAAAATGAAACAATGATTTAATTATTTCAATAATTATAAAGTAGAAATAGTATATAAACAATAAGAACAACGATTATATATTACTATAATAACGTATAATTTCTATATAAACTAATATATAAAATGTGATACTATTATAAAACGTAAAAGTACAGTGTAAAATAAAATGAAATGTATAACTAATAATGTACAATCTATTATTATTATTATTGTTAAAATAAAATAATGTATACTTCATATTAAAATATATAAAAGTATTGTGTACTATTAATATTATTCTTATAATTAATATATAAAATTAAATGATCTAAAATAATATAATTATAGTATAATTACAATATAAAAATAGTATACAAATAATAATAATAACAACAACAACAACAACAACAACAACAACAACAACAACAACAACAACAACAACAACAACAACAACAACAACAACAACAACGATAACAACCTATTATTTATTACTATAATTTAGAATTCATATATAAAATATATACAAATGTGATACTATTATTAAAATACATAATATTAATAAATATGTACAATAAAATGAATAATAATAACAACAACAACAATAATAATAATAATAATAATAATAATAATAATAATACACATTAATAACTACAATAAATATAAAAATATATAAATCATAATTTTAGTAATAACAGCAATAACCTATCATCATTATTATCTGTTACTATAATATAATAAAAATACATAAATATCTAAACAAAATAATGTACAAAACATGTATTACTATTACTATAAAAATTACAATTAATTTGTAAAATAAAATGAAATAATAATAATAATACAATTAATTTTAATAATCAATTCTAATAAAATCATATTTATCATTATTATTCTATCGTTTTATAATCATTATTATTGTTGTTATCCTGAAACCAACCTTCTCAAAGGAGAAATCCATGAACTTGTCTGTGACAGAGTCATATGTTTTTGTCTGAAATGAGACAAGAGCATTTCTGAATGAAAACAACGTTAACTAGATTTTATTATTTATATGAATTTATCCTAAAAGCATATAGGATGATTTGATTTGGTGAAAAAAAAAAAAAAAAAACATACCGTCATCTCTCCACCAAAACACTCTGAGGCCAGCTGGGCTGAATCGAAAGGCTTTACCTCTGCATCGTTAAACAGGTACCTTGCAACAGGAAATGGCATCACCACAAATGCATACAATGGTCCATTATCAATAAAAAACTCTGGTCTAAACTGGTTCATTAGCTGTACAAGCAGTGTAAATAATCACCATTTGTTATTGCGGTAAGCGTGTGGGTTGACGATGTCCCTGATGAAGCTGTAATAATGGCCGCCATCCGCTGTGCCTGTGTGCACAGTCACACCGATGAGGTCATACTCGTAACTCTCCGCCACCTTTGCATCACTGTCATCACGAAAACCTGCAAATGAGATCACGATTAGCTGACGGGAGAAGACAAAAGCAATTTAAAAACACTGTTTCACAGCAGAGCAATCGCTGTACCTTCTTTCCTGTCTCCCTTGGCCATGAGGAAGTCTTCGGTGTATGGCGTCATGTCGAGCCGCAGCGGGAAAGAGAAGTGCGTGTTTACTTTTTCCTTCATCATGGTGACCATGTTGAACGTGTAGCGCATGGTGTTAAAGCTCAAGATCCGTGGGAGCTTCTTAAAACAAGCCCTGAGAGACAGAAAGACATATCGGTGAAACATTCTAGTGCCTTAACAGAAAGATTTCAGATCTCAGAAAAAGAAAAAAAGCTAACTTTACCGTTTTTCAGCACGGACTTTCTTGCCACACTGAGAGCAGGTGTACATGTTATCACCCTCAAGAGTGTCCTTAATAGTCACCTCATCCAGAGATTCCTGAAACAGAGACACACATTATGGTTTTTTGTTTGACTTTAGTGTGCTCTGCTTATCTCCTTGACTTATTACTTATAAAACCAACAGGATAACATGTCACATTGCTTGAAAGATTATACGCGTTTCTTGAGCAGCATATTAGAATGACTAGATTAGAAGGATCATGTGACACTGAAGACTGTAATAATGATGCTGAAAATTCAGCTTTGATCAGAGGAAAATTACATTTACAATATATTATTGTAAAAAAACAAAAAAACAAAAACTTATTTTAAACTGCACAAATTTCACAAAATTACCCCTTTTACTGCACTTTTGATTAAATAAATGTAGTCTTAGTAAGCATATGAAATTTCTTTCTGTGTGCACACAAACACACACAAACCTATTATTTATTTTTTATTTATTTAAAAATATAATAATACATAGTAATAAAATTATAATATATAAAAATGCATTACTATCAATATAATTCTTATAATTAATATATAAAATGAAATTATATAAATTGATAACTTACCTTGTAATTATTTTAATATTCACAATTTGAAAACAGTATATAAATAATAAAATAATAGTATATAAAATAATATATAAAAATGTGATACTATTATTATAATACGTAAAATTAATATGTAAAATAATTAATTTATATAAATGAAATAATAATAATAATAATAATAATAATAATAATAATAATAATAATAATAATAATAATGTATTGAATCATTATAATAAATATAAAAACAATATATGTGATTTTAGTAATAACAGCAATAATCTACTATTTATTATTATAATTAATATTTTTTTTAAATATCTAAACAATTAAATATTGTACAAAAAATTATCACTATTACTATAAAAAGTCCAATTAATATGTAAAATACAATGAAATAATAATAACAATAATAATAATAATAATAATAATAACAACAACAACAATACAATAATAATGATAATACATATATACACACACACACACACACATATACATATATACACATATACACATACATATATATATATATATATATATATATATATATATATATATATATATATATTTATTTATTTATTTATTTTTTGTATGTTTTATTTTATTTAAAACGGTTCTGGTAGAATCTCATAAAATTAATTTAATTTAAATATATTAGAAAAGTGATGACAACAATATGTTTCTCTTGTCACAAAGTTAAAAAAACGGACTGTAAATAATATAGCATAATTTATTATTAGCTATTTTTCCACTGATCTACCCAAAACATGTTGATTGTAAAAGTGCTTCTGAAAATCGTACGGATTACTTTGATTAATAGTTTTCCAGTTGCAATGTGTAATTTATTGCAAGACATAAAAATAGGGTGATGGCACCAGAGCTTACTCAGTCAACAATTCCAATATTAAGTGTTTCCAATCCAAACTTACTGTGTGGCAGGCGTAAAATTATATAGTTTAAGCATTAGTAACTACAAATAGCTATCAGTGCTTTGCAAAGCTACCATCACAAAACATTTTAAAAACCGGCCATTGAAAAAAAAAACAATATTTAGTAGTATCCCTTAAATCCTGTTTTTGTTAATGACCTGTACACACAGAGCATTATGTTACCTTCGGATGTGTATGTATATGTCAGTGCAAATGAGAAACACTCACATAGATGTTCTTCATATCGGCCACCTGACATCTGACTGTGTAAAACTCCTCAGCCGTCTGACTCACGTGATCACAGTCCTGCACACACATAGATATCCAATCAAACGCTCATCCGTGACCACATTACACACAAGAGCTGCAGGCTCAAATGGCTCAGTCTTACCAATGAAACCACATTGTTTGTGATGACGCCTCCAAACAGCGTTTTGACTGTGTTTTTCTGAAACGACAAACACATTTTAGCATTTTACACGTGTGTCACTATTTTACTAAGCTGTTTAACACAGAGACGGATGTCGTACCAGGTCCTGCGACATCTCCTCGATCTTGGTGATGAGGTCTGTGAAGAACTCGGTCATGTCTTTCTGCTCTCCTGTGTTCAGAGGCTGTTTGTCCATCGTGTAGGTCTTACAGAAGGGACGAGGGTTATACGCCTTCCTCTCGCTCTCCTGCACATGAACATCAGAGTAACATTAAAATAACATTACGTCTACAGTCTTGCGCTGACATTGCGTCATGTGATAAAGTCACGTGCCATTAGATAAGTGAACATCTTCTGCAGCTCCAGCAATGTGGTCTTATGCTTTATGTCTTCTGAATACTGTAAACACAGACACAAATATTGATATAAAGCACATATCCAACAACATCTCAAACCATTTCAAACTAAACAATGACATCTGTGTGTTATTAAACAAAAAGCTAATTTAGGCTAATTTCATTGTTTAACATAAAATATTCAGCAATTTCAACAGAAATGTTTCTTGAGCAGCAAATCAGCATATTAGAATGATTAGAAGGACACTAAAGACTCGAGCAATGCTGCTGAAAATACTGCTTAGGATCACAGGAATACATTACGTTTTAAAATAGAACACAGATCCAATAAGGTCTGATTGTCAGTTTTATAACTCACTTTAGCAGTAAAGACAGCCTGTCTGGCCTCTGGGATCATGTAGAGCTGTTGGATGGTGGAGGCCAGGTAACACGTGGCGCCCAGGTTTGTCAAACCCACAAAACGACACTCGGCTCTGACATCATCATGAGGCCAGTAATCCCATTTATATGGAGCATGAGATGCTAAATAAAAAAAAAACAAACACCAAAGATCAAACCAAAGTGCTTGTATACGTATTTAAGCATATGTGTATTAATTTGCTGAAAACTATTGATTTCATTCATTGAAATAAAATTAAATATTAAAAAAATGCAAAATGAAAATTTGAAATTTTGCCTTGGCCACTAACATAAAACAAGTTGGAGTATTACAATTAAAATTAGTCAATTTTGTGCATGTTTTTATATACTCGTGAAATCTAAAAAGTAGTGAAACCTCCTAAAATCAATTTATGAGCACAACCTTGCTGACCATAGGGGTTAGGATAAAAAAAAAAAAATAAATAATAATAATCATCAGTCAGTAGCACTTTATAACAACCATACTTAGTTAATGCATTAAAGGGTTAGTTCACCCAAAAATGCTAATTCTATCATTAATTACTCTTCCTCATGTCATTACAAACCCAAAAGACCAGGGTGAGGGTGAGTAATTAATGACAGAATTTTAATTTTTGGGTAAACCAAAACCTCTTTACCTCTTTTGTAAAGGGCGTTAGATCTTTGCATGTTCACTTTGTAAACACTGGGTTGATATTTCTTCAGCGATGTAGAGCGATTTTGAAGTTTGTGGTTAAAAAGTATATAAACTGTCAATTTGATTTGAAACTAACCAATTGTTTCGCTAGATAAGACCCTTCTTCCCTGGTTGGGATCATTTAGCTATGAACTATGAAGCTGGATTTAAACTGCATTTTGGAAGTTAAAACTCGGGGGCACCATAGAAGTCCATTATATGGACAGAAATCCTGAAATGTTTTACTAAAAAACTATTTCTTTACAACTGAAGAAAGAAAGACATGAACATCTTGGATACATTGTTACAGTGAGTCAAAAACTAGGCAAAAGAGCATTTTATTCGAAATTCACAGCCTATTTTTTACAATGGGGAAACACTTAACATAACACCTAAATGTGCCTAACTAACATAAATCAAACAGGCTAGCACAGGTCAGGAAGTGTAGGCGAAATAATACATTAGCAGACCGGAGTGAAGAGGAATAATATGGAAATTTTTTTCCAAAAACTTCTTGCACAAAATAAATTCAAGCACTTTCAAGGACCTGTATCTATTTATGTTCTGTGTTTCCCCTGTTATTACTTTAATAACACAGGTCAAGTAAATTTTTTTTTTCTTTATAGTGCCAGATCGCAACAGAAACTAACTAAGTAGCCTTAAGTTCTCTTATTTACAAGTTGGCTTTTCATTTCTCTCTCTACATGGTCGCGCACAATTTCTCCTCCACGAAAACACGCACAGGATCGTGGAAACATAAATCCAGGGGAAACACTGGTGTTTATTTTCAAAAACTTTCTAGTGCACTGAATTTTTTTTTTTTCCAGATTGAAAATCTTTCAAGGATTTCAAGGACCCATGGGAACCCTGTTAAAAGGTAAAAGTCAACTCAAAACTAGACTGCAGAAAACCACAGCAACACACTCATGGTTGTAGTGCTCACCCTGCATGTGCTGTGACATGACCCAGTTGTGCAGCAGTCTGTAGTTTTCCACAGAACCCTTGACCACCTCCACCAGCAGGTCGTAGGCTGCGGCGCGTGCCGCGGGACTCTTGCATTTGGGCTGTTGTCGGTCCTTCAAACTGGGCAGCAGGAACAGCAGGTCATACGTGTCCCTGAGGAACTCCTGACCCTCCCGAGAAAACTTAAACGGAGGTTTGTGCTTCAGGACGCTGGTGGCCAACCGCAGGAGACCCGTCAGACCGTCGTCCTCGATCGCCCCGTCCTGCTGGTCCAAAATCTCACGACTTCAAGTAGAAAAAACAACAACGCGATTAACTTTTATACATAAAGTTAGGCATTTTTGCTCACTTTCTTATAGCGTAACTAATAAAGTTTGTTTGCTTGTGGTTGTGCTCTAAAGGGACAAGTCATTGGTTCAAATTAAAACTGATGGAGTAATCCAAGCAAGAGAAGCATGTCTGACCTGCGGATGCAGTCGGCGAGGTGTCGCGCTAGGGCATCTAGGTCCAGCAGGGTGGTCTGACTGGCGTCTTTCACATGGATGTTGTCGATGAGTTTACACAGCAGCCAGAAATACTCCTTACAGCCGGTGCGAAACATGGCCTCCTCCTCAAAATCTTCCACCTGCACCCAAAAAAAAAAAAAAAAGGAGAAAAAGACATGCATGTGCTAATTAAAAAAAAACTGTGCACCTAAAAGTGAAATAGGTAAACACTGAGTCAGCAACGAAGAAGTGTCATCATTAACTAGAACTAAAAGTATTACAAACATTTTTGTTCACTGAAGTGAAGCTAAATAAATAATTTAATAAAAAAAAAGCTAAATAATTAATTAATTAATTAATTAATTATATATTATTTAATTTACATTTAAATTATACATATAAATATGATAGCAGAAAAATGTTAAACTGACAATTAACTTTTTTTTGTTCCAATTTCAGTTCTAAGGTCTAAGAACTAAAATTACTAAATAAAATAAAACAAAATCTAAAGTTTAAACTATATGGAACAAAAAGACCTGAAATGTCTTTAAATTTTTACAGTGGGGAAACACTTAACGTAACACCTAAATGTGCCTAACTCATATTAAATTAAAATTTAAATAAATGAAAATAAATTAATTTTAATTTGAAAATGACTACTTCGAAAAATATAAAACAAATAAATAGAAATGACAAAAGCATTTTTTAAAATGACTAAAAACTTAAGCAAAATTAAAACAAAAACTAAATATTTTACAATAATGTTGTAAAAGTACTAAAATTACTAACTGAAATGAAAATAGTTTAAACTTTTTACAATTTATATATATATACACACTACCGTTCAAAAGTTTGGGGTCAGTAAATGTTTATTCATTCTTTTTTTTTAAATGAATAAACTGTTACATTAATAAAAAGTGACATAATAGATATACATTGCTAGAAAAGATTTACAGTTTGAATAAATGTTGTTCTTGAAAGAAAAAAATACAGGTTCAAAAAAAAACCAAAAAAAAAACATTGGTGGCACAACTATTTCCAAAACTGATAATTTTACTAATAATTCAGAATATCAGAATGATTTCTGAGAGATCATGTGACACTTAAGCCTGGTAAACAGTAAACAGCTGATGAAAAATCAGCATTGCATCACAGGAATAAATTATATTTTAAAGTATATGAAAATAAAAACCATTATTTTCTATTGTAATAACATTTTGTAATATTACAGTTTATTTTCTGTATTTTTGATAAAATAAATGCAGCCTTGACTTCATTAAAAAAAATTGCAAGTCTGACTGACGCCAAACTTTTGAACGGTAGTGTATGTATATGTATATGTATATGTGTATATATATATATATATATATATATATATATATATATATATATATATATATATATATATATATATATATATATATATATATATATATATATATATATATATATATAGTGTTTGCACTTACTCTCAGGGGTTTAAGCGCTTGTGCGTCAGGCAGGAACTTAAGCAGTGTGGATGCGGCGAGCAGTAGGAAGGATCTATTGATGGATTCTCCTCCCTCCAGACCTGACAGAGACAGCTTATAGAGACCACTGCACGCCTCCTGACGCACCGCCGTCTGCAGACACAGTATGACAATACAACATTCCTGCAGCTCAAACATCAACATCCAGGTCTTGCAGAAAATGCAGGAACTCATACAACATGTATTGCCCCATGTGAGCTCAATTAGATCAGTAGAATTAATTTCAGAGATTTGTTTGTTTACCTCAGGTATGAGCAGCGTGAGCTTCTTCAGCCAGTCGTGCAGATGTTCACTATCAGCCAGACTGGATTTCACCAGAGAACAGCAGTGAGCCCAGCTCACCAGCAGCCACATGGAGTAATGAGTCACTGCACAAACAGAATATTAATTAAACGTCACCAGTAATGACTAGGGAAAAGTAAAAACCTTCAAAAGACATAAGCAACAATGTGCTTACCCTCGTGTCTGGATCTGTGATCTGATTGGGCCTTCAAAACCCTGTAGAAATAGCACAATACAGAATGAAAAAAAAACAACAGAAAAATTACAAATAAATAAATAAATGAAAATGTTATTCACCTGTGTGCCAGATTGTCATATGTGTAGGCCACGTTGATGAGCCGCTGGATGAGATTGGTGCCTTGAACAAGACTTAGGAAAACCTGATAGAGAAGACAATCTTAAAATCATAAAATGCACAAGACACGCAAATAAAAACCCATTTAGAAGCCGTTTCATACCTCTGTAAGACGAGGTATATGCAGGCCCTTTCCATGTTCCCCGGCAGTTTTGCGGGACTTCCCCGGCCAAGCCCTCTTCCTCTGAGTGTCCGTGAGACCAGACCATGCGAAAACATCATGATAGGCCAGGTCCAGATCGGCCGGATCCACCGCGAATTGACAAATGAGCTTCAGCAGACACGCGAGACAGTCCAACAACCACTGCAGAGAGGCAAGAGAACAAATGTGATTTCCACAGCTGTCCAACTGATGGCAGAGCTAAGTAAAGCTTAGGGATGCACCGAATTTTCAGCCGGAAGAGAAAAGTGGCTGCAAATATGAGCCGGGTAAAAAAACAAACAAACAAAAAAAAAAATCTATATACATTTTTCCGGCTCATATTTACGGCCGTGACAGCTTTTATGATTATATGAGGAAGAGCTCTTTGTGCACTTAGGCTGTATATTACTGTCTCAGAACAGAGATATTCACCTCAGTAAAGAAAGTAATGCATTTCAAGTCATAATTTTATTTGTCTTGATGTTCCAAATGACTCTCTTGTCTGTTTTTCCTAGACGCGCCGATGTGAACTGCCGCTACTTGTATAAAATGCATGTATAAATGCACTCGTATAAATGCATAAACGCGCTGACTGGAGATTTTTGCTTAATAACAGATCACATTTGTTTCTCTGCAAACTCTACCATATGCCTTCAGAACAGTTGTTACATGGAATGAGTTGCATTAGATAATTTCATGTTTGTAAAAAATGGAAAAAGTTAAAATGGACAAGCATTTTTTTTACCTTTTAAAAAGGTAGCTTAATATGGATTTAGAAGAGCATCATGTTGACTAATTACAGGTTGTAAAGGGATAAATAAACTATAAACTATGAGACAGAGCAAGCAAAATAAGAGTTAGGCAAAAATTAGCACATAGCTATTGTGTTGGGGCCTACCTGGAATTTGCTTAGGGCACCCAAATCACTAAGTGACAGCTGTACTGGCCAACACTGGTAAAATGATGTTACCCTCTCATCCACTGATCAGTTCCCATTGTGCTCTGCTCACATGCTCTGTTAAGAAAATAGCTTTGTAGGACTATACATTATTTGGATAACTTTGAAAATAGTTATATCTGATTACGTTGCATTGAAATAAAAATAATATACTGATATTTAATATTATTGTATTTTTGGTCCAATTTTACGGTGTTATTTTCTGTAAAAGTGTGGTTATTTTATTGGCTTCTGTTTTTTTTTTTATTTAGCATCATTTAAATTATTGAGTTAAATAAAAAATCTTACAAAATGACAAATTATTTAATAAAATAGTAAATAATTATTACAAAGCATTTTTTTGGTTTTGGTTTCCAGCCAAGTGCATCCAGAATTTTCGGTTTCGGCCCAGAATTTTCATTTCGGTGCATCCCTAGTAAAGCTCACAAAGACAATGTCAAAAGAAAAGAAGAAAAAATCTTTTGTAAATGTTACATGACATGGATGTTGTTGACACTTACCACAGTCCAGGATTCTTGTTCTTTAGGCTCTAAAATTGCAGAGTTAAAAATGTCCAGCAGAAGCTGAAGACCCCCAGATGACACAAACTACAAGAGACACAGGTGCAATCTGTCATTCACAGACATCTGCCCAGCTCAAATACACACTATACAGAGCACACAGACTCGAACATACAGATTAATAACTACAAATCACCACTAGATTTGCTGTTCAAATTAGCAAAGTAAACTAGTTCATAAGTCAATGAACAATAACAACAGATCACTTTCAGTGGAGTGTGAGAGGCGGCAAGGAGGCGTTTTTACCTTGCAGCTCCAAGTGTTCTTGCTGTTCTCGATCTGTTCCTCACTGGAGTCGTCGGAGTCTGGATAAAGATCACTGTAACTGCCCTAAAATACAAACACACATTTTCAAGAGATAGAACATCTGCATGTGTGAAGATTGTCCGAGTGTGTTTCTGGATGTGTACCGTCGACTCGCGGTGAATCCTGCGGTTGGGTTTGCCGAGGGCCTCTATGATTTCTAAAGCGTAGAGCAGCTTATGAGGACTCTTGATCCTCAACAGATCCTTCCAGCACAAACCGTCAGATCCCTAAAGTCACAATGAACGCAAAATGAAACTTCAAGCAGTGTACACTGAACAAAATTAGTAGCAGATTTAATAGTAACTGGCAACACATTGCAATAAATGTGAAATTTTGAAGTAGACAGACTACATATTTAACACTCATAGAATTTAATACAGTAAATAAATGACAAAAGCATACAGTAAAATGACCAGAATCATATAATATATATAGTTAACTTCCTAAATTAATAAAAATTTGCAACAAAACTGTTGCCTTTGCAACCAACTTAAAAAGGTTTAAATACTAACTAAAATACAACTGAAAGAAAGAATATTAAAACTTTTTACAACAAAAAAGCCATTCATCAAGCCATTTCTAAAACTGAATAAAATACTGTAATTAAAAACAATTTAAATAAATAGTAAATAAATAAAATGCCTTACTTGTTTGCCCTTAAAATTAAAACAATTTGTTTAATGTAAATATGAATATATATTATAATAATGCAACATTGACTATTTTTGAGTTAAAATGTTGTATGTTTCAATTTTGAAGTAAACAGATGCAGAAATATAAATTCATGAAGTCTAGAAATAATGTAAAATTTAGTATGGCAAATACATAAAGATTTCTTCTTACTATAATGTATACAGTGTTGCCAAAAACTAAAAACTATTCATTATGCAAAAATAATGTATTACTTAAATGTAAATTTGAAACATTTTGAAATTTGAATGCATGTATATATACATGCATTCAAATTTCATGTGTATATATACACACACACACACACACACACACACACATATACATATACATATATATACATATATATATATATATATATATATATATATATATATATAAAATATTATTATTATTATTATTATTTTGTATTCATCCCCCCCAAAAACTAAAAACTATTTGTTTAATGCAAATAAATAATTTTCACTTGAATTATCACATTGAATTAAATGTGAAGCAGAAACATGTTTACAATTTAAGTATACAAAATATATTAAATTTAATACAGTAAATTAATAAAATGTCTTATGCTGTATTATAAACAAAACTAAAAAGCTATTTGTTTACTGCAAATAAACATGCAGAAAAAAAAACTGCAAATTAGATTTTGAAATTTGACATTTTGAATTATAAAATAAAATTTCTTCAAAATAAATTTATGCAAATTTAATATGAATTTCCACTCGAAAATTGCTAGTGAATTAAATTTGAAATGTTATAGAAATATATATAATATACTATTATAGACTTATATATTTCAAAATATGCTCCAATAATCTAAAAAGTTTTATTTAGAACTTCAACAATTAATTTTTTTATTTATTTTTTTTTTTAAGTGTGCATGTTCAGAAGAACAAAAGCTAGAAATCTCTAATGAATGGGCAGCATGGGTCACATGACTGACCGTGTCATCAGAGATGTTCTGAAAGGCCTGGAGCATGCTGGGACACGTGGGCAGCAGCATAAGCAGCTCCCATACGCGGCGGGACAGATTCTCCGCGTGAAGGTGCAGCTCCTCACAGCGAACACTCTGCAGGAAAAAAAACAAACAGGATCAGATACTGGTTTAACTCAGTCTAGACTGAGGTGTGGAGTCGAACATTACCTCAGTGCTGTGCTGGGGTCTGTCGGGGCCAGGCGGTTTGAAGCAGGCCAGCATTTCCAGCAGGTCAAAGAGGGTGGTGAGGTGGGGCTCCTGCAGGAGCAGCAGCATGGGGATGTGCTCCTTCTGAGGGGGAGGCAGACACGACGCCGGCAGCTGAACACCCTCGCCCTTCCTCTCCCTCCGTGGAGCGCCCAGAGACACAAACACCATCTGACAGCACACACAAATGTCTCTTAGCATTTTATGTTTACTGCTGCAGGTTCACAGGCGTATGTGGATTTGTTTGGATTACCTGCATGTCTTTGAAGCCGAGCTCATGAAGAGTTTTCTCATCATAGTCGGTGGTCAGCTCGTGTCCTGATGAGATCATGCGCACCGGACCCATCAGACCACCTGCACATAAACACACACACACAAAGACTTTACAAGTCAAATCACACAACAAAATGTTGCCATATGAACATTCATTTAAACTGATTATAAATAAACTGATTTGTAAAATATATATTTTTTTGCCCCATTTATAAACTATTTCTAAATTTGTAGATAAATATGTAAAAAGACCAATAATTGCTAGTAGATTTCAACTAAATGTGTGTAAAATTAAATTAAATGTGAAATTTTGAGGTAGAAAGGTTTTGAATTTTTGAACTATAAAAAGAATTGCATATTTAATATAGTAAATAAATATAATTTTCTTCTCCTTATAATTTTAATATATATTTTAATAAAAAATAACTATTTGTTTATGCAGATACATACGCCGAAATAATTTTTACTTCAAAATTGCTAGTACTGGTAATTTGTTTAAAAAAAAATTAATTAAATGTGAAGTTTTGAATTTAAAATTTAATAAAGTAAATAAAAAATCTTCTTATAATTAGTAGTTTTTTGAATGTACTAAAAAGCATTTGTTTCATTTAAAAATAAATAAATAAATCACAAATGCCCATAAGAGATCATTAAAAAATTATTATTATAACTAATAATTATTTTTGTTATTTTTAACTTTATTTTAGGGCTGTCAAACGATTAATCACGATTAATCGCATCCATAATAAAAGTTTGTTTACATACTATATGTGTGTTTACTTTGTATATTTATTATGTACATATAAATACACACACATACATGTATATATTAAAACAAAATATTTATATGTATATATATTTATACCTGTATACAATTTAGATTATAAATAAATATAAATATTTATGATATAAATCTAAAATATTTTTCCTTAATATATACATGCATGTGTGTGTATTTATATATACATAATAAATATACACAGTACACAAATATTTAGTATGTAAACAAACTTTTATTTTGGATGCGATTAATCGCGATTAATCGTTTGACAGCACTACTTTATTTTAATTAATTATTTTATTAATTTATTTAAATGATAAATTATTTTATTTATGATTATTTAGTGCATACATCAATTACTTACATTGTTTAACCTGGGTCTTTAAAAAAAAAAACTATTTACATATTAATACATATTGTATATATAAATTCTCTATTTAAATTACATATATCCAAAATATCCAATCATATAACATAAATATAAATCGTATATAAATCGTAATATAAATCTTTCAGCCATAATACAAATAAATAGCACATTTAAATTCTAATCTATACTTCATTTCTTTTTCCCTTTTTGTTTGGCTTATGGGCATTATTAGACAGTCAAGAGTCTGTGAATGTTCAATTTGAGTCACAGTTGTACATTAGAGCCTGTGTGTTTACTGTGTGTCTGTACCTGGGAAGTCCTGTTGGCGGCTAGTTTGACCAAACTCCTGCAGCTGTGCCTGCTGGCTGAGCTGATCTTTCTGAAGGTTCTCATACCAGTGCGTGACCTCTGCCCTCAGATCAGCCACCTGATCACTGGGGTACATCTCGATGGTCATCTATACAGATACAGACAGCTATATTAAACCCAGCTTGATGTCTGAGCAGAGGGTACTGATGATAAAGATAAAGATGTACCTTGTCAGGCAGTCCTGCTGGCTGACACACGATCCTGAGCGGGAGAGACTGTTTATCACTGAGAGCTTTCAGATGACTGCTGATTCCCGTGCCCTCGATCTGCCACTGCCGCAGGTGATACGCAAACCTGAACACACACACGCACACACACACACCAGTTATGAGCATACTGAGACATGTAAATGCCTTAACTGTGTTCTTTTACAGGACGAAGGTCATTAACGTTACTGGCAATCTGCCAATGTATTCAATATACATTAGGTTTTTTATATATATAAAAAAAGGAAAAGAAATGCCACTTCTTGTGTTGTTTTGCAGTGTCAGTGACAGAGTGTACCTGCGTCTGAATGCCTCCAGGTGTGTTTTTAGCAGCAGCAGTCCTCTCTCTATGATGGTCAGGCTGGAGTGGGCGTCTTTCTCCAGGTTAGCAGAGGCCATCATCAAGCTCTCCATGCACTTACTGATGAACTCCTGCTCCTTTTCCAGACCCGTTTTACCTGCGGTCACACACACTAATAAATACACCACATTACACACACAGATATTCCCAATACAAAACCATCAAACTTCAATGGGACTAATTACAGAATTGATCTATGTCAAAACATCCACCCTTCTATCCATCCATCCATCCATCCATCCATCATTTATCTACCCTTCTGTCCTTCTATCTATCTATCTATCATCTGTCCTTCTATCTATCTATCTATCATCTGTCCTTCCATCTATCCATCCATCCATCCGTCCTTCTATCTACCCATCCATCCATCCATCCGTCATTCTCTCTATCCATCCATCCGTCATTCTCTCTATCCATCCATCCGTCATTCTCTCCATCCATCCATCCGTCATTCTCTCCATCCATCCATCCGTCCTTCTATCTATCTATCTATCATTTATCTACCCTTCTGTCCTTCTATCTATCTATCTATCTATCTTTCATCCGTCCTTCTATCTATCTATCCGTCCTTCTATCTATCCATCTATCCATCCATCCATCCGTCATTCTCTCTATCCATCCATCCGTCATTCTATCTATCCATCTATCCTTCTGTCATTATATTTATCCACCCTTCTGTCATTCTATCTACCCTTCTATCCATCCATCCATCTATCCATCTGTCATTCTCTCCATCTATCTACCCTTCTGTCTGTCTGTCTCAATTATCTATCCATCTATCCATCCACCCTTCTGTCATTCTCTCCATCCACCCATCCTTCTATCCATCTATCTACCCTTCTATCTATCCATCTACCCATCCATCCATCCTTCTGTCATTCTCTCTACCCATCTATTGACCCTTCTGTCGTTTTATCCATCTACCCTTCTGTCATTCTATTTATCCCTCTATCGACCTCTCTGTCATCTTTCTGTCTTTCATTCTTTCATCTATCATTAGATTTAATTGTATATTTTCCCCTATTTAGACTAAATGCATTTTTTTTAAGCTTTAGTTATTCATTTTTTTTGTATATTTTACTTAATAGCACTACTTACAACAACAACAACAACAACAACAACAACAACAAAAAAAATCAAAATCAGTATCTTCCTGCTAGAACTTTTTTTGTGTCTCTTTTGTGTCAGTAATGTTTTGCAGTATTAAAAGCTGCATTTAATCCCTGCATTAAATCTAATTTAAATCAACACTGCTCTGACATCAGCTGAACAACTGAGCTGCTTATCACGGAACTGAACTAGTTTTATAATAAATTAACTTTATACAGTTATTAAACTGAACCAACACTGAACTGACCTGACCTGAACTGAACAATAAAACTATTGTCTTGCCACAGTTGCTTCATAGCACAATTTGGATTTGCCTAATTTTTAATGTCTGAATCACTGATTCTGCTACTTTGTATTTAATACAGGTAATCTCTACTGTATAAAGTTCTATAAAGATAAAGGTGTTATAAAGGGGTTACAAAAATGTAAATGGTTATGAATTATAAGTTTACTGACCGCTGATGTAATAGGAGTTGATGTACTGGATTGCAGCACGGCTGATGTCTGCGGACTGAGCCCTCAGTGCGATTCCCCACAGCTGATCCATACCACACAACTACAGAAAGACAGAAAGAACGGTCACGGAGAAGATATTGAGAGAAACAGGAGAGATTATGAAATCTGCTGCTGTGAACCTCGCAGTTGGAGCTGCTGTCATAGGCGCTGGTGGCTAGACGAGCCAGATTACACAGATGCTGAAACAAATTGAGTCCCGTCATGCTGATCGTTTCCGGCTTCAGCTGAGGCATCTGAGAGAGAGAATCAGCTGATGAGAGATTTATTCTCATGCCATGTACTCTATAAACAATTGTTTGAAGTATACAGTGGCCAGACCTTCTCCAAGAAGAGATGTTTGTATGTCTCCATGCCCATGGCGTGCTGGTCTTTACTGCGGACCTGGTTTAGGAACCAGTGCAAGGCGTCGTCGTAGCACTCAGAGTCCTCCACTAAACAGTGCCACAAGATGTCTACCTGCTCCAGACTTAATCCTGACAAACACACAGAATATTCATATTGTTACATATGGATCGATTATCATATGCAGAGATGTGTGAGAGAGAAAGAGATGCTTACTGAAGTGGTCAGGTGATCCAAGCGTTGAGAACACACAGGTGAGGAACTGCAGACGCACCTGCACCTCCGCACTGTGACTGTACCTGAGACACATGGGACTGGTGTTACCACTACACTTCAAATGCACAAAATAATTTTATTAAAGAAATCTATACTTTTATTAATACTTTTATTAAGCCATTAAGCCAAAGTATCTATACTTTTATTAAAGAAATCTATACTTTTATTAAGCCATCTATACTTTTCATTAAACCAAAAGTGACAGTAAAGACATTTGTCATGTTGCAAAAGATTTAAACTTTCTATTCATCAAAAAAGTTTAACTGTTTTCAACATTGATAATAATCAGAATGTGTCTTGAGCAGCAAATGAGCACATTAAAATGATTTCTGAAGGATTATGTGACACTGAAGGCCGGTGTAATGATGCTGAAAATTCAGCTTTGATCACAGGAATAAATTACATTTTTACAGTATATTCAAATAAAAAAAAGTTGCTTTAAATTGTAATAATATTTCACAATATTGCAGTTTTTACTGTATTTTTGATCAAATAAACGCAGGCTTGGTGACTTTTGAACAGCAATATAGCAGTAAAGGCACCAAACTTACAGAGCAAATTTGTGGCGCTGCTCTCTCACTTCCTGGATATAGTGCAACAGGTCATCAAAAAAGAGCTTCATCATGTGCAGTTCCTTTTCAGCCCACCTGTAGTACAAGGAAATCTATTAAAATCATCTGTAAAGTGGTCTAAGTTTTAATTAATAACACCATGAGCAGTGATGGTTCTTGTCTTTCTTACATGGTTATCCAGTGAGTGTCGTAGCTGGAGCCGAACTGCTGGAAGGTCCCGAAGAGCTTTGGCAGCAAACGCAAGGACACCACCACTGACCTGATGAACACAAACAGAAAAAAAAAATTAAAAAATCAAATATCTGGATATGAAAAATCTTTTTAGCAATTTCAGACAGAACTTAATACATCTGCGATCTGTCTCACCTGTGGTTAGCGAGGTTCTCCAGACAGCCCTCGATGAAACGCATGCGGATCTGACGGTCAGTGAACCAGCACACCAGAGAACACAACAGCTTCTCTGCCTCATTGATCAAGCCTTCTGATAGGTGGATCTAGTCACCACAACAACACCAGAAACACATCAACATGAGAATCATAATCGAAATGTTAAATACTTCAAATAGGCTGCTGCAAGGTAAACATACCGCATTGTCATCCTGCACCAGGTCCCACAGAAGGGTGTTCCCTTTCTTGCAGACGTTGTCCAGGTTGATGTCGGTCACCGCGTGTGCAGAATACTGATGTTTGTGTACCGCCGGACCTGGAGCGGGCATTTAGAAAAACACTGGGCATCAAAAACTATCATGTGACTTTTGTTTGAAATCATTCTTTAGTAAGCTAAGGCAAAATTAATCAAGAACACCACAGAACGATGCCCTAGCAACCACTTAGAAACCACCACAACACTCTAAAGCACAGAACAACATCCCAATAACTACTTAAAACACAATAAAAACCTAGTAATGCTCCAACAACCCCCCAGAACACCCCAATTGCAACAGAGCAGCAGCCTAACAATCACTTACAACACCTCTGAAATCTAGCAACCACCCAGAACACTCAAATTACCTCAAAGCAACACTCTAGCAACCATACAGAACACATTAAATACTTAGCAATGCCCTAGAAACCAGACAGAACATGCCAATTATCACAGAGCAACACCCTGACAAACATACAGAACACCTTAAAACTTAGCAACAACCTAAAAACTATGCAGAACACCAGAATTACCACAGAGCATTGCTCTAGCAACCACTTCGAATACCGAAGAAACTTAGCAACACCCTAGAAACCACACAAAATAGCAGAATGGCCACAGAGCAGTGCTCCAGCAACCACTTAGAACACCTTAGAAACTTAGCAACACCCTAGAAACCACAAAGATTATCCAAACTACCACAGATCAGTGTTTTAGAAACCACTTAAAAGCACCTGAAAAACCTAGCAATGCCCTAGAAACCACACAGAACACCCGAACTACCACAGAGCAATGCTTTAGCAACTATTTAGATACACCTGTTCCAAAATACCATGGAACAATGCTCTAGCAATCATTTAAACAGCTCAAAAACCTAGCAACACCATAGAAACCATACAGAACACCCAAACTACCACGGAACAATGTCCTAGCAATTATTTAAACAGCTTAAAACCCTAGCAACACCCTAGAAACCATACAGAACACCCAAACTACCACGGAACAATGTCCTAGCAATTATTTAAACACCCTAGAAACCATACAGAACACTCAAACTACCACAGAACAATGTTCTTGCAATCATTTAAACAGCTCAAAAACCTAGCAACACCCTAGAAACCATACAGAACACCCAAACTACCACGGAACAATGTCCTAGCAATTATTTAAACAGCTTAAAAACCTAGCAACACCCTAGAAACCATACAGAACAACCAAACTACCACGGAACAATGTCCTAGCAATTATTTAAACACCCTAGAAACCATACAGAACAACCAAACTACCATGGAACAGTGTTTTAGCAATCATTGAAACAGCTTAAAAAACCTAGCAACACCCTAGAAACCATACAGAACACCCAAACTACCACGGAACAATGTCCTAGCAATTATTTAAACACCCTAGAAACCATACAGAACAACCAAACTACCACGGAACAATGTTTTAGCAATCATTGAAACAGCTTAAAAAACCTAGCAACACCCTAGAAACCATACAGAACACCCAAACTACCACGGAACAATGTCCTAGCAATTGTTTAAACACCCTAGAAACCATACAGAACAACCAAACTACCACGGAACAATGTTTTAGCAATCATTGAAACAGCTTAAAAAACCTAGCAACACGCTAGAAACCACACAGAACACCCCAATTATCACAGAGCAAAGCTTTAACAACCTAGAAAACAAACCTAGAAACACCTTAGAAACCATTCAGAGCACCTTAATTACCACATATCACTCAATTATAAACCTTAAAACCCTAGCAATGGCCTAGAAACCATAGAACACCCTAATTACCACAGAGCAATTCTCTAGCATCCACTTAGAACACCTTTAAAACCTAGCAACCCCATAGAAACCACCCAAAACATCCTAGCACTGTGGCGGCAGTCTTTGGAGGCGTGTATGTACCTTGCACCAGATGTTCGTGGTATATGGAGGCCAGATTGGGCAAGTGTTGCTGCAGGTGCGAGCTGAGCTCAGCGTGTGAATTGATCTGGACCAGCTCCTCCTCGCAGCCGGACTCCTCTCCGTCAAAATCCGCCATGTTCTTCTCAGATTTGGCGCTGACTTGGGAACTGCTGCAGCTCACGTCATCGGCACTCAGCATGTCCTCTACCATATGACTGTGAAGAGAGAGTTTGTGTAGAGAGTCTGTTACCAGAAGACAACACTTTAAGGCACCAAAGCTATCTTTTAGGACACCATATTGGAACAGGCAATCCCAAAATGCACTTACAATTCCATTCGATGCTGCCTAGCTAAAGAGCACATTAGGTTTTGGAACAGAGGTAACAAAGTCACATTAAAAAACCACCCACTCACCCATCATGGTGGTGGTGATGATGATGATGGTGGTGATGATGATGGTGATGCTGAGGGCTGATGAAACGCCGGCAGTTGAAGAGCTCGTTGCCCATGGCCTCCGTCAGAAAGTCCGCCGGTCGAGGCATACAGGGCGTCTCCTGGGAAACCGACGCTCCGTGTGAGGAGCCCATCTCTGTGCCGCCCTCCTGTGGTTGTTGGGGATTCTGGGATTGGGAATGTGCGGAGGGATCAGCCTGCTCTCCAGACATTCCCTCCAGGCACACAGATGAAGAAGAGCAAGGCTCGAGGAGCCTAAGGGAAGATGAGGCTACCATGGCAGCCGCGGCCTCTGGGGTGAAGGGAATGGATTTGGTTTTGGAAAGTCCAGGAGCGGATGCAATTGAGCCAGGAATCCCGGGCGGAATTCCAGGTCGCTCTGGAGGACCCTGGACCTCTCCGAGTGCTTCACCAGCTTTGCGTTTGCGCAGCTCTGACGTAGACGGCTCTCTGGAGTCTCGGGTTTCCTTCTGCGGGCTGCCCTCGGAGGCGACGGCAGGCCTGTCGTCTTCATCGTCCTCATCGTCGTCTTCATCATCCTCGTCGTCATCCTCTTCTTCTTCCTCCTCCTCTTCCTCCTCCTTCAAAGCCTCACTGTCAGCCATGTCGTCGGAGTGCAGCTCGCTGCCCGGGCTGCCTGCTGATTGGCTGGCTCGGCTGGATCCTGCCTCATTGCTGGATGCCTCGCTGCGGCCACTGCTGCTGCCCTCCTCACCGCTGTTGGCAGTCTCGTCAGAGCTGCCCTGCAGAGACTCCTGCAGAATGGCAAAAAACACCTAATAAGCTGAAGCTGAATGACAAATTCAAATCACATTTTGGAAAATGCGTTACCTCTGTGTCCGACAGCCTCTGCTGCCCTCTTTTTCCACTGCTCATGATTGGCTCGTCCATTTCCATGTCACTTCCTCCACTGTGATGCGTGTCACTGTTGTCACTGCTCTCTGGGCTGCCTGCAGGAGAACCTGAAGGAAATACAACTGACATTTTAACAAAAACTCACTACATTGAGATC
Source organism: Cirrhinus molitorella (assembly GCA_033026305.1). Classification (NCBI taxonomy): domain Eukaryota; kingdom Metazoa; phylum Chordata; class Actinopteri; order Cypriniformes; family Cyprinidae; genus Cirrhinus; species Cirrhinus molitorella. The sequence goes on from CM065120.1 coordinate 38,401,849, forward strand.
CAGAGATCTCAGTGTCTAAACAAATGAATAAATAAATAACCATAAATAAATACAATTTTAACAGAAACTCTTTACACTGAAATATGGAAGATAATTTCTGTTACTGAATAATCTGTAAAAAAAAAAAAAAAAAAAGTCATTGCCCTTTTTTCTTGCAAATGCATGTTATCACATTAGAATTTTTTATCGCAAATGCAAGTTTACGCATATTTCGCAATTCTGACTTTTTTCCTCTCACAAAGACGAGTTTGTATCTCGCAAATGTGAGTTTGTATATCGCAATTCTGACTTTTTTCTCGCAAATGCATTTGTATCTTGCAATTCTGATCTTTCTCACAATTGCGAGTTCATGTATATCTTGCAATACTGACTTTTTTTCTCGCAAATGCGACTTTGCATCTTGCAATTCTGACTTTTTTTCTCAGAGTTGAGCATGAAACTTGCAATTGCGAGTTATAAAGTCCAGTTTTGAGGGGGTAAAAAAAAATACTGATATGTTCTCAGAATTGTGAGTTTATATCTCACGATCAAAAAAAGTCAGAATTGTGTTTACGTCTCACAATTGTGAAAAAAAGTCAGAAATGCGAGATATAAACTTGCAATTGTGAAAAAAAGTTAGAATTGTGAGATAAAGTTAAAAAAAAAAGGCTTCCATACCAAGATGATTATCGGAGACACACACATACATATACATATACATATATATATACATATATACATATATACATACATATATACATACATATATATATATATATATATATATATATATAAAATAATACTTACTAAATTAATTACTTAAACTGAAATTCTCATTCAGATGCATATCTGAACCAAATAAACAAATAAAAATTCTGCTCTAAATAGATTTTGCTCTAAATTTATTTGTTTTATTTATTTTAAAAATTCTGAATTCACAAAAACTGAGAAATCTTAAATCTTTGGCATGCACATCAAAAAGCAGATGTCAAACACAACACACCTTTCTTGTTGCCCATGGGAATGTTGGTGTTGAGCAGGGAGGCGAAGGAGCTCTGTTTGGACAGCTGAGTTTTGGCTGCCAGAGCGTTATTCCACAAGGCTTTGATCAACATGGACGCCAAATACAGCGTCTACACAAGCAGAGAAACAGCTCAACAAACATACTGGACAGCCAGGTAAAAATACAGCTATTTTAGTCTGTTTCAAAGTAGGTTAGTGAGAGCAGTCATCTAGACTTGTATATGACTAAACTAGAGGTGTAATTCTAACATCTGCAGATAGGTCTAAGAGCGGTCTAAGAGCAAGAGGTACCTGTTCGGTGTGTGCACTGGGGTGTAACCCCGACACCAGACTGAGCACGTGCCGCAGAGGAACAGGGTCCAGGTTCTTTATGAGTGAGGGGAACAGGTCATGTATATAGCGGCTGCAGTGTTTCAGCTAAAGACAGAGAGAAAAATGAGAATTAAAAAAAAATGTGCACTATACATGTCCTGTAGAAAAAGTCTGGGTGTGTTTGTGTACCTGAGCGGCAGCCCATATACAGTCCACGTGTTGAGTGCTCAGCCTGCCCTCGGCTGCCAGGAAGTTCAGGATCACTTGGCACTGTTTAATGATCTACAGCAGAAACAAGTAAAATCAGAAATAATAAACAGTCAGCGAACAGACAGGATGAAATGTCACATCAAAATGTACTTCCACTTCCCTGTTTTCTGTATCGAAGTCTACTGGACTCACCTCAATGTGCAAATTTGGTCCAAATATGTGCTCCACAACATTGTTGTTGATGAGCCAGTCAGCGAGTTCCTTTGCTATCGACCTAAGAGAGGAAAGAAAGATGTCAATACACATCTAGCTTGACTGAACTACTAAAACCAGTGGACTGGTAACACTCACGTCTCAGTGTCAGACACCAGCGACTCGTTATTACAGACGTCATTGAAGGTGTGCAGCTGATTCTACAGAAACACAAGATCAGATCATTCAACACAGACTAGAGACATTATAAGGACAGTTTGTGTGTGTTTGTGTCTCTCGTACTGTGATCTGGCTCAGTCCGGCTAATCTCATGGTGAGCGTAGGACTCATGAAGTATTTGAAGGCCAGATCCAAACTCTCTCTGTCAAAACACAGCGCACTGTCCAACGGCTCCTTTACCGTGCTCCACATCAGATCGGCCATGTTACGCGCTGCACTCTGACGCAGCTCCTGATCTGACAACTTACACAGATACCTACAAAGACAGATTCACATTAAAATAGATATTTTAGGTCTAATTCTGGCCTGACTTTTTAAGGTGGGACTACATTTCTAGATGTCTGAACATTTATAATATAAGTGAACAGAATAGAATAAAATAGAATAGAATAGAATATAAATCTGGCCAATCTTTTTAAGGTGGGACTACATTTCTATTTGTCTGAAAATTTAGAATAGAATAGAATTCTGGCCAGTCTTTTTAAGGTGGGACTACATTTCTAGATGTCTGAACATTTATCATATAAGTGAATACAACAGAACAGAAATCTGGCCAGTCTGTTTAAAGTGGGATTACATTTCTATATGTCTGAAAATGTATAATACAAGAGAATAGAATAGAAGAGAATAGAATAGAATAGAAATCTGGCCAGTCTTTTTAAGGTGGGATTACATTTCTAGATGTCTGAAAATGTATAATATAAGTGAATAGAATAAAACAGAATAGAAATCTGACCAATCTTTTTAAAGTGGGACTACATTTCTAGATGTCTGAAAATTTAGAATAGAACAGAAATCTGACCAGTCTTTTTAAGGTGGGACTACATTTCTAGATGTCTGAACATTTATCATATAAGTGAATAGAACAGAACAGAACAGAATAGAAATCTGGCCAGTCTGTTTAAAGTGGGACTACATTTCTATATGTCTGAAAATGTATAATACAAGTGAATAGAATAGAATAGAATAGAATAGAATAGAATAGAATAGAATAGAATATAAATCTGGCCAATCTTTTTAAGGTGGGACTACATTTCTATTTGTCTGAAAATTTAGAATAGAATAGAAATCTGGCCAGTCTTTTTAAGGTGGGACTACATTTCTATTTGTCTGAAATTTTAGAATAGAATAGAAATCTGGCCAGTCTTTTTAAGGTGGGACTACATTTCTATTTGTCTGAAAATTTATAATATAACAGAATAGAATAGAATTGAACAGAAATCTGGCCAATCTTTTTAAGGTGGAACTACATTTCTAGATGTCTGAAAATTAAGAATAGAATAGAAATCTGGCCAGTCTTTTTAAGGTGGGACTACATTTCTATATGTGTGAAAATGTATAATACAAGTGAATAGAATAGAATAGAATAGAATAGAATAGAATGGAAATCTGGCCAGTCTTTTTAAGGTGGGATTACATTTCTAGATGTCTGAAAATGTATAATATAAGTGAATAGAATAAAACAGAATAGAAATCTGGCCAATCTTTTTAAAGTGGGACTACATTTCTAGATGTCTGAACATTTATCATATAAGTGAATAGAACAGAACAGAAATCTGGCCAGTCTGTTTAAAGTGGGACTACATTTCTATATGTCTGAAAATGTATAATACAAGAGAATAGAATAGAATAGAATAGAATAGAATAGAATAGAATAGAATAGAATAGAAATCTGGCCAGTCTTTTTAAGGTGGGATTACATTTCTAGATGTCTGAAAATGTATAAGTGAATAGAATAAAACAGAATAGAAATCTGGCCAATCTTTTTAAAGTGGGACTACATTTCTAGATGTCTGAAAATTTAGAATAGAACAGAAATCTGACCAGTCTTTTTAAGGTGGGACTACATTTCTAGATGTCTGAACATTTATCATATAAGTGAATAGAACAGAACAGAACAGAACAGAATAGAAATCTGGCCAGTCTGTTTAAAGTGGGACTACATTTCTATATGTCTGAAAATGTATAATACAAGTGAATAGAATAGAATAGAATAGAATAGAATAGAAATCTGGCCAGTCTTTTTAAGGTGGGATTACATTTCTAGATGTCTGAAAATGTATAATATAAGTGAATAGAATAAAACAGAATAGAAATCTGGCCAATCTTTTTAAAGTGGGACTACATTTCTAGATGTCTGAAAATGTATAATATAACTGAATAGAATAAAATAAAATAGACAGATTAGAATCAAATCGAAATCTGGCCAGTCTTTTGAAAGTGGGACTACACGTCTAGATGAATAGAAATCTTTTTTTAAAGTGGGATATGATCTGACAATATATTATATAACGAAATGATATAGTCATTTTAAGGTGGTGTTATTTTCTATATGGATGAATATTTATATGGTCTGTAAGTCCACAAAAATCTCAGAAAAACTTGAGGTTTTCCATGTGAATACACTAATACACTCTCTCTCTCTCTCTCTCTCTGTCAGTCTCTGTGAGCTGCTGTAATCCTGTCTGGCTCGAGTCACATGACCAGCACTCTCTCAGCTCCCCTGCCAGCCGTCTGGCTCCCCCCAAGGTCATGTGAGGAGAGCCGTGGCAACTGTTGCTATGGTGAGGGATGCTCTTCCTAGCAACTCAGCGGAGAGCAGAATCTTGGCGGCAGCGCTCTTTACAATAGTAGCCTGCTTCTGCTCTGCCTGCATCTCAGTCAACCACTTAGGATTGATTAGATGAAACAGATATTGCACAGAAATATTTGCACAATGAACGATTTTGAACCTTTAGGTCTAATTTAGAAAGGTGTTCTTACCTGATAACATAAGTGCGAAAAGGTATGATGTGCTGCATCACAGCGGGAATGTGCAACCATATTCTGATCTGTACACACACACAAAAAAAAAACTCTGATTGGTTACAGGTCCCCAACATGTCAGACTCTGGTTTGATGAGGTCTGTGTCGACTCACGTTAGAGACGATGTTGATGAAGGCATGTGCAATGGGGAAGGGGAGAGTATCAGGAGCGCCGAACTCAAAGCAGTCCTTCATCAGAGAGAGGCCGTGCTTCCCGCAGAACATACACACATATCGCAGCAGGTGCAGAGGAACCTCCACGTCCTGAAACACACACACACACACACACACACACACACACACACACACAAGTCCATCAGCATTTATAAAATCACTTAAAACCATTTTCCTAAATTATATCCAAAAGGAAACACTTCCTTTATCTCAACAGCATGAATGTGTGGTCACATGACTCAGCGCTGGATGTGATTACAGGACAGAAACCAACTTTCATGCAAATTATTGTGCTAAATTTAAAGGTTTTACCAAATTAATTCAGCTTGTGATCCATGAATAAGGCACATTAATTACAGTAAAGATAGGAGGTACGAAAACCATGTGTGACCTACTACCTATTTAAATCATCATAATATAAAGATTAATAATAAAATAATATAATAATTTATTTGTCAGACAATTACCAGAAAATTATCCTTATAGGTAATATATTAAACTGTTACAATATAATAATCATCATCACAATAATATTATATAGCATAATGTGTTTAATAATAACAACAATACATTTATTATTAATATTGCTGTCAAATTGGTTAATTGTGATTAATCACAGTAAAACAACATGACAGTATATTATGGTAATAACATACATGATTAACTAACAAATTTGATGTTTACGAAGTGTCTGGGAATCCAGAGGACAGTTTTCAGAAAAGGTCCGTCTTACATGCAAATTACTCCGAATTTATATTTACACAAGTTTCACGAAAGAGGCCCAATGTGTGCAAAGACTGTGAGAAATAATGTGAAATAATCAACAGATGAATTTAAGAAGTTGCAGGCAAGACTATTTATAAGCTGCAAAAAGATGCCAAGAATTGATTTTCATTTATATGACCTCAAAGGGAGCTTCAGAAACCATCCTTGTATAGAGTTTGAGTATGAATAGTTTGTATTTAATTACTAAAACCTGTGATGATTCATTGGTGCGGATGAATCACGCTAGCCAACGTTAAAAGAGAAAGAACATCTCGTACTTTCACACACAGGACACACCTAGATGTGATCTCAGAGTCAGTTCAATCTAGTCCTGCTCCATCCACTCAGCATCTATTGTGGTCATGAATTATCTCTAAACGGTGTAATCAAGCCCATCATAATGTGTGTGTGTGTGTGTGTGTGTGTGTGTGTGTGTGTGTGTGTGTGTGAGAGAGAGAGAGGGGGAGAGAGAGACTTACATTCATATCACAGAAAGAGCCGAGGATATTGCTCTCTTGTGCTGAGATATCCTGAGGACAAAAACAACAAACGGATATTAAAGACAGCGACCTAAATAAAACCACACTCAACTGCTGAGAAACTACAAAAAAAGAACTTTTCAACAGAAAACAGCCTCTATTTTGGTCTTGAGAATATGTTGAGGTTATTCAGTTCATCCAAACCATTCAGCAATAACAAAGCACTGACTGGAAGAGCATAATATACAAACATGTGTATATTACTTCTGTTAAGCTCAAAAGATAGACTGCTCACTAAAAATGCTTTCAAAAACATTTTCCCAATAAACTAGTTTAAGGAATCATTTTTAACTTGATGAGTAAAGCAACTTAATAAGAATCAAATGTGGTGAATCATATCAAAACTCCTTCATTTGGATCACAGATTTTGAGGAAAGTTTTAATTTGAAGTCAGCATGATATTTAAATGCCTCAGACAATGTTCTGGAGTCCAGACTTTTGTGTGTGCATTACCTCTATAGTGGGGTGTGTGTTGTGTTTGTAGGCCGTGTACAGGGGGAACTGGATCTGAAAGATCTTGGCAGCGCACAGCAGCAGTTTCTCCTGGTCTTCTGTGCTCCAGGATGCAAACGGGTCCAGGCTGCCCTCGTTCCCGCTCTCGCCCCCCACCGTGGGTTCGCTGAGCTTGGGCTGGGGATCCGGTTTGACCCCCTGATTTTGGTTCTTGTGCTGATCTCCATCCTCCACTCCACCGTCTTCCTCAGCCGAGTCCCGTTCCACATTTAGAGGCTCGTCCTCACTGGGTGACGGCTGCGGCTGGGCGGAGCCCCATTCAGACTCCGCCCCTTCAGTCCTAGTGTTGCCATGGCCACTGCGTAGACGGTCCCTAAGGTTGGTTACTTGGGCAATGACCAAGTTAATGAGGGCATAAACCAGTTGGCTGAACACCTCGAGGTGTTTGTATTCTTTGAAACAGCACAGACATTGCCTGCAGACGAACACAAAGAATCGGCCATCAGGTACTTATTCACAAGATTCTAGCTTCTTATACATTTATGAAATATTTCAGCTACTTTAATGGTGCTTTCAGCTTCTAAGGAAATTGTTGTGCAATCAGTTCTGTTTAACACAGGTCACAGTTTAAATCCATTTTAAACAACAGGTCAAACAACACAAATCATAAATTAATCCATAATGATAAAAGAAAGCAAAGAACCTGACGCAGGATGGAGTAGAAAACATGAATTAATCAATGAGTGAAACAGAGATTGAATGAGTACACTGTAAGAAATATCCGTATATTAACAGTTGTATGACCGTATATTTTACCAGAAATTTTCCGTTTCCGTGATTCACATGTATTTTTCCGTCTATTTACATTTTCGCGTTGCATTATGGGATCTTCATCTCTGCTCCGTCAACTTGGTGGCCGTCATTACAGCACAACATTTTATTCAACTGTTTGAGCGGTAAGTGTTTTTATAAAACATTTAACACTGCAACTTAATAATGTGACTGTTTAAATGAGATATTGGCTTGGTTGGTTATGTGAAATACGATACGGAGTTCACGTGAATATTCGAAGGATCTAGTTCACGTAAAGTTAGTGAGTGCTGTTGGGAGATTAAAAAGGACAGATGATTTTTTTCATACGTTTACAAACTAAGAAGCTTTCTGTGAATGAATTTTTGTAAAGTTACTTATGCCAACAGCCCCAATGTTTGTGGCAGTTGGTGAGTGTCCGTGAATTTACAGTTTTATTGCAAGTATTTTTTTTTTAGGCGGGAACTTGGCGAACTTGAACCTCCCCCTCTGTGCCTCTCCTCAAACTTCACGTTGGGCTTAAAAGGTAATTATTCAATGGAAATTTAAAATGTTATATACATAGATATGTGTACCGTAACCGTTTAAGTTCGTAACTATTGTCTAGTAGTTTTGGTCGAGTCAAGTTTGCTGTGTTAACTAACGTTAATGGTGTCGTTTGAGGCGTGTAAAGGCTTTTAAATATTTAAAATGAATTTTAAATATAACGTTACCTATTCGTCATTTGTGTTGCTGTGTGTATACTGAATTGTGTCATTTTGATTGAGAACGGTCACGTTTGTAATGACGCTAAACAGCTGTATGCAGGTCAACGAGGCTGTAAAAAAACTTTTTACTTAAGCAGTTTAGCTTAAGGTTGTGCTTTTTATATTGTGACCGAGTGAGCTCAGTGCTTTGCAAATAAAAAAGCATCTGCAAATTAAGAAAAGTACGCGTAGTACGGAGCCCGGGAAGTCACCTGTAGGAGAAAAAAAATAATAATCCGTGGCGACGGTTTTGCAATTCGTCCCCTCAGTTTATAAACCGTACTCACGAATTCTTAAACTGTTCCCTCGGTTTAACAAATGGTGCCCATTTGTACGGATTAATAAACCGTACCCACAAATTTCCAATCCGTGGGGTCAGATTTAGCAAACTGTACTTTCGGTTTTTCAATTCGTACCCACAAATTCATAATCCGTGCGCACGTTTTCACAATCCGTTCTCACGGGTTTATAAACTGTACTCACGGATTCATTAGCTTATTGAAGAACAGCAAGATCCTGGCGAATCATATTGTATATTGTTTTATTGCATATTATTATGCGGAATAGGCCTACATCAAATTGTCTTTAGTGATTCTCTATCAGTTGTAGCGGGTATGTGGTGGAATATAATAATATTAATAAGAAAAATATGCGTCAATTTTTTTTTATTTTTGATTATTATTATTGTATAATAAACCTGGCATTGGCTAAAATATTTTTAAATGTAAATGTAACCTAAATGCAATAGTAATAACAATAATAATAATAATTATTATTATTATTCATAGGCTAAATAAATGAGTGCACGTGTAAAATATTTATAATAAAATAATTAATGAATGCTTATTTTAAATGACCTTTTATATTTTGTTTAGGCCTATTCATTCTTAATGTTAAGTTATTTAGGTGATTTTATTATACTAAGCTTTTCACCCCAGAGTTTCACTGTAAATGTTATTATTAAATAACTATTATTAAGGCCTATTATAACATTACATTCAGTTAAAGAGCAAACGAATGACAACATAACCTAGGCTACATTATTTGTTTTGTATTTTGGTGCTTTAAAGTATGACGCTCTGCACTCACAAAATAGTCTTCTTTTTAGCATTTATTTTACATTAGGTTAATCACCAATAGAATAAAACACAATTGATTAATAATTGATTGGTGGCTAAAATAAAATGTTAAGAGTTCAATAAGCGGTTCAGTTGTAAACTTTATTTTTCAAAATAGAAAAAGCAACACAATTAATGTATGGGTTTTGATGTCAATTTGATGTAATTTATTTGCTCTCTAACTGAATGCAGTGTTATAATAGCCAAAGACTATAGAAATAAAATACCTTGAAAGGGACTGTAATAGGCCTTTAAAAATAAGCTTTCATTAATTGTTTTATGATAAACATTTTACAAGTGCACTCGTTTATTTAGCCTATAAAAATAATATTATTATCATTAAATTTAGGTTACATATACATTTAAGAATATTTTTATCCTAAACGACATACAAATTAGTCAAAAGCCCGTAATAAAACAATGCCAGGTTTATTATAGGCTACAATAATAATAAAGTGCTAAGATGTTCACACATAAACAATTTTTTGATGCACATCTTTCTTAATAAATCGTTGTATTCCACCACATACCGCTACAACTGATAGAGAATCATTAAGACAATTTGATGTCAATTTGATTTCATATAATCTGTACAATGTCTTCTTTCATTAATTACAGCCATTTAATATATTGTTTTTGTCTTACAGCCAATACAGCATGACTGCTGAAGAGATGAATTCTGTCATGCCCATGAGCAGGACCCTGACCTTCCTACATCAATATAACAGTTGCCGTTCTCTCTGAATATATAGTATGTTATGTCTTAGTTATGTCTAAAATGTACAATAATTTTATTCATCTGCACTCTATTACTAAACTGTGTTGTATTTTACTTTGACCCACATTGGTAATTTTTAAGTTTACATGTTCATATTATGAATGTTAATGAAGTTCCATGTTGTTGTTGTTGTTGTTGTTGTTTTTATTTTATTATATTTTTAATAGGTTTTAGTTAAAACTCAATCATCTAAAACAATGAAATCTGTTTTTGAGGCATGATCAATAATTAATAAAAAAGAACAGTTTTTCTCACAGAAGATTTGTTTGTTTGTTTGTTTAAAAATTTACTATAGGTACACACTTCAGATAAATGTAAATGTTTTGTTTTAGAAATGTTTATTTTTATTAATTGCAGGACAAAGTCTGTAATTTAGATGCCAGTATGTTTTATGGATTTAGTTAATATTTGCAGTTTGTACGTGTACAATATCCTATAACAGACCCTATTATATAATGGTAAATGTCCTGTTTTTTTATTGTAGGTATACCATTAAATCACAAAAAAGAGGGGTTTTTTTTACTATAGATGCACCATTAAAACACAGAAAAAGTCCTGTTTTTTTACTGTGGGCAGGCTGTCAATTAACAGAAAATGTTTGTTTTTTAATTACGGTACAAAGTCCGGGTAATGAGCTGCCAGTACTTTTTCCCGTTTTTTTACGGAATTTTTTTTTACAGTGTATGTAAGTGAACAACAGAATGAACAAATAAAAGAACAAGTTAATGTGTTATGCAGTAAGTAAATGAGAATGAATGAATGAGCAAATCAATGATAGAATCAGTAAGTGAATGAGGGTCATTCTGTCACTGATTCGCTCATTCACAGTCACTTGCAGACTTGCTTACTGACTCGCTTATTCATACATTGCCATTCTGTTACTGATTCACTCACTGGCTCATTCATTCACTCACTCATTCTCTCATTCCTAGTCACTTGCTGACTTGCTTACTGACTCGCTTATTCATACATTGCCATTCTGTCACTGATTCACTCACTAACTCATTCATTCACTCACTCACTGATTTGCTCATTCACTCATTCTAGGTCACTTGCTGACTTACTGACTCGCTTATTCATACATTGCCATTCTGTCACTGATTCACTCACTAACCCATTCGTTCATTCATTCATTCACTCACTCACTCACTCACTCACTCATTCTAGGTCACTTGCTTACTGACTCGCTTATTCATACATTGTCATTCAGTCACTGATTCATTCATTCATTCATTCATTCATTCACTCACTCATTCTAGGTCACTTGCTGACTTGCTTACTGACTCACTTATTCTTACACTGTCATTCTGTCACTGATTCACTCACTCGCTGACTCATTCATTCCTTCATTCATTCATTCACTCACTCACTCACTCACTCATTCTAGGTCACTTGCTTACTAACTCACTTATTCATACATTGTCATTCTGTCACTGATTCACTCACTCACTGACTCATTCATTCACTCACTGATTCGCCCATTCACTCATTCTAGGTCACTTGCTGACTTGCTTACTGACTCGCTTACTCATACATTGTCATTGTGTCACTGATTCACTCATTTATTCATTCATTCATTCATTCATTCACTCCACTCACTCATTCTAGATCACTTGCTGACTTGCTTACTGACTCGCTTACTCATACATTGTCATTCTGTCACTGATTCACTCATTTATTCATTCATTCATTCACTCACTCACTCACTCATTCTAGGTCACTTGCTGACTTGCTTACCAACTCACTTATTCATACATTGTCATTCTGTCACTGATTCACTCATTTATTCATTCATTCACTCACTCATTCTAGGTCACTTGCTGACTTGCTTACCGACTCACTTATTCATACATTGTCATTCTGTCACTGATTCACTCACTCACTCACTCACTGACTCATTCATTCATTCACTCACTCACTGATTCGCCCATTCACTCATTCTAGGTCACTTGCTGACTTGCTTACTGACTCGCTTATTCATACATTGCCATTTTGTCACTGATTCACTCAATGACTCATTCATTCAAAGCGAGTCAGTAAGTAAATGACTGAGAATGAATGAATGAGCCAATCAAGTGAGTGAACGAGAATGAATGAATGAATGAACCAATCATTGAACGAATCAGTGAGTGAATCAGTAAGTGAAAGAGAATACACGAATGAGCAAGTCATTGGGCGAATGAGAATGAATTAATGAGAGAACCAGTGAGTGAATGAGAATAAATTAATGAGCAAACCTGTAAACAAATCAGTGGGTGAATCAGTAAGCAAACTAATGAGAGAATGAGAATAACTTAATAAATAAATAAAGTGACAGTAAGAGAGTGAGAGAGTGGACAAAGTAATCAATGAACGCATCATATCAGTAAACATGCGAATGAGTGAGAAATGAGCAACTGAAAACAAATGAACAAACTTATTACCAAACCAATTAAGGAATGAAGGAGCAACTGAATGTTTGAGACCGTTAAATGAAGGGAATATGTGAATGACTGAGTGCTGACCTCTGTGTCCATGTGCTGATGTACGTGAAGACTCTTAAGGCATGCTCCTTCTTCAGCTGCAGGCCGTCTGAGCTGTCTGCATCCGAGACTGAGACACACACACAGAGAAAAAGAAAGCTGTTAATGAAGTGGCTACAGGGCTCTGGAGCTGTCTGGGATCAGACCAGCAAACACAAGCACAAACACTAAAAGACAACTTACACACCAAGGTTTAATACCTAACATCAGAGGCTTTTCATATTATTATGTAAGAGAAATAGTGATACAGCACAAAAAAAATAAATAAATAAATAAATCTGTAAAACGATCCAAACTCACAGTACATCAAATGAAAACCAGTGAAACTGGCAGAGAACAGTCAAGACAGAACATCCTGTTCAAGACAGTACTCTCACACTGTAAAAAATGAGTGCAATTTTAATGATGAAAGATTGCAAAAATGTTAAAACCAGTTACTGTTATACACTAAAAAACGGTAACTGCTACTGAGACATTTCATGTAATTTTACAGTACAATACTGACAATGCACATCTGACAATCCCAGAATGCCCTGTATGACAATTTTAACAAATGTGACACATACACACATACTTTTTTTTCCCTCCCCATTAAAATAACTTTGGCCTAAATATTTCTTCATAAACAATTACTTCCAGAATTTAAACTTCCTGAAACTTAACTCACTCCCACGTCATGTCTGTGTTTCTTCAGTCAAAAAGAAATTTAGGTTTTGAGTAAAAAATTCCAGGAATTTTGTCCATAATGTGGACTTCAGATTAGAAACTGAAAAGTTGTAGAATATACAGTTGAAGTCAAAAATTTACATACACTTTGCAGAATCTGCAAAATGTTAATTATTTTAGCAAAATAAGAGGGATCATGCAAAAATGCATGTTATTTTTTTATTTAGTACTGACCTGAATAAGATATTTAAAATAAAAGACGTTCACATATAGTCCACAAGAAAATATAATAGTTAAATTTATAAAAATGACCACATTCAAAAGTTTACATACACTTGATTCTTAATACTGTGTTGTTATCTGAATGATCCACAGCTGTTTTTTGTTTTGTTTTGTTTTGTTTCAAATGCTCACTGATGCGCCAGAAGGAAAAAACATGCATTAGGAGCCAGCGGGTGAAAACTTTAATTTGAAGATCATGGTAAATATAACAAATTTTGTCTTCTTGGAAACACCCAAGTATCTTCTGTAGCTTCTAAAGGGCAGTACTAAATGGAAAAAAATATGATATTTAGGCAAAATAAGAAAAATGCACAACTTTATTCTTTTCAAAAGTTTACACCCCCAGCTCATAATGCATAGTTTTTCCTTCTGGTGCATCAGTGAGCATTTAAACCTTCTGTAATAGTTGCATATGGGTCCCTCAGTTGTCCTCAGTGTGAAAAGATGGATCTCAAAATCATACAGTCATTGTTGGAAAGGGTTCAAATACACAGAAATGCTGAAAAACCAAAGAATTTGTGGGACCTGAAGAATTTTTCTGACGAACAGCAGGCAGTTTAACTGTTCAGGACAAACAAGGGACTCCTGAACAATTATCACTAAACAAAAAAGACAGCTGTGGATAATTCATGTAACAACACAGTATTAAGAATCAAGTGTATGTAAACTTTTAAACAGGCAGATTTTTATAAATTAAACTATTATTTTCTCTTGTGGACTATATGTAAATGTCTTCAATGTGAAATATCTTACTCAGGTCAGTACTAAATAAAAAATAACATGCATTTTGTATGATCCCTCTTATTTTGCTAAAACAATTAACATTAACATGTTGCAGATTCTGCAAGGTGTATGTAAACTTTTGACTTCAACTGTATCTCTTAGTAATTAAAACCCACAGCTTTACTATTAGGCTAGTAGACAGACACTGCCAGGTAGAATTAATTCACACATGCAATCACTCTCTCAGTAATGACTGCATATAAATGTAATCTTTACAGTGCTACTTTATCTGTATCTGATTAAGAACATGCAGAAATCTGTTTGAAATATACCGAGACTATAACTAGACATGGGAATCACAAATGTTCAAGTGGGATCATTATAGATGATCACATGACATTCTGGTTTGCAAGGCCTTAAAATCCGTTTAGGTGCTCTATCCCAACCACACACACACACAGCACAATTAATGGTTTCCACAGCGACGAGGGAGTTGCTGGACTCGGGAATGCTACCTTGGGGTTGTAAAGTTCACTCAAGCAGCTGGTTAGCCTTGACCTACATGAGATTTTAGTTCTTTCTTTCTGTAAAACGGCTTTCCTGTCTTTTTTCTTCTCTGCCGTTTCCACACAGCTCTACAGTAACAATCCAGGGCATTGTGTTCAAGCACTGAGAAACAGTTTGACGGCTCTGTGATATGAGGATCTGTTATCAAAGCTGAAAACTCGAAACCACAAAAGCACCAAAAATCCCTCAAAGTCTCACGGCACAGAAGAAAAAGTAAAACTGCACTCTCAGACCAACTGAATTACTGTATTCAGTTCTCTACAAGGTGAAAACAATCTGACCTTATAGGAATTCTCCCCAAACGCACATTTTGCTACCAATCACTCGTCCTTGTGTTGTTCCAAACCTGTATGACTTTATATCTTCTGTTGTACAGAAAAGAAGATATTTCGAAGGATGTTCATGCTGTTCTTATTTCATACAGTCGTGCTCCGGAAATGACAAAAAGCACCAGAAAAGTAGTCTGTATGACTTATAAGCTATATTACAACAAGTTCTGAAAGGATCAGACTAAATTCATATTTAACAAGTCTGATTTGCTTATTTGAATATGCGAAACAAGATCAAAGAGTTTTCAGTAAATGACAACTTGAATTTTGAAGACATATGTGATCCTGGACCACAAAACAAGTCTTTAAGTAGCACTAGACAAAAATACATTGTATAGGTCAAAATTATAGATTTTTCTTTAATGCCAAACATCATTAGGATAATAAGTAAAGACCATGTTTCATGAAGATATTTTGTAAATTTCCTACCATAAATATATTAACACTTACTTTTTGATTAGTAATATGCATTCCTAAGAACTTGATTTGGAAAACTTTAAAGATTTTCTCACTATTTATATTTTTTTGCACCCTCAGATTCCAGAATTGACCATTATGACTGGTTTTGTGGTCCAGGGTCACATGTGACTTCAGAAGACTTGAAATATATCATACAACACATACAGACTACTTTTACAGTATATTTTTGTCCTTTTTAAAGAATTTAAGCTCCTGTTCACTGTTTAACTGAAAAGCTGTGTGAGCATTCTTTAAAAAATTGTGAGGATGACTAAATGATGACAGATCTATTTTATAGAAGGGTTAGGGTTGACTTTTAAAATCTAGTTAAAATGCCCTGTGATTCATATCTTTTTATGACGTCCGGCACAACTGGTTTAGTGACTGTCTGGCTGTTTTTTTGACCTTTCATAAAACATGAAATTACAGAGTGTGCATAAACAGGCTTCTGCTGACAAATACAGGGAGAACACACACAAACACTTTAGAGCGCATCTGAGCTCTCTCCTGAATGCTGGCCCACACAATTAAAGGGTGGGTCTGCCATCTATCTACACACAGCACAGTGTTCGAGGGGTCAGATGTTAAGCGGCACATGCACATATGGGCCTGCCACTCACTACGAGGGGGGTACAGACACCAGACATGCCTGAAGGCCCAAAACGCACTATGAAATCACTCACTAACAGCAGCAAATATTGATTTTTAATATTATATCTGTGCATTCAGAGTGCAATTATTAAATATAGTGCTTAAATTATATATTACATTATAAATTCTATATTAAAAATAAATTCTACAGATGCAAACGCTGCAGAACTGCACCAAAATCACATGGATATAAATAAGGTGATCTAACACTTTAGTAACAAGTGATGAGAGCACAACAACACATTTGAGATTTAAATAGATTTAATAGATTTAAAAAATGCAAATTTGCTTTTAAGTGCAAAAAAACACCATGTTATGATTGTGTTTTTACATGTTACTGCACTAATGCCATGCAATTTGCATTTTGGTTACGGTATGGTACATGTAACAGTGATTTTATAACATGGTAACATAGTAAGATCATGTGTTTTTACATTAACATTTAACTGTATTCCTTAAAGTAATGTCAAATAAAGGGTTTGGGTCAGTTACCCGGATGTGTGGCCATATTAGCGAAATTGACCTATCGCTAAGCCCTGCCCCCCTTAGTTACTGTTGCTGCCTCGGACAAACAAAGAGTTTCCCACTGTATTACAATGACAGCTGTCAGTGTGAAAACCTTGTCCAAAGATGTTTTTGATAAAATTTTCAACACGGAAGGATCACCTCTCGTCGAGGAGCATTCAAGTAGGGCTTTAATATGCCATGGAGAGAGCTATAAATGATTTAAAAATAAATATGACAACATCCAGGATCAACACTGTTCATGTACCGCAGTGTAAGATGAATTATTTTACATTTAACCAGTTTAAAATGGAGAGGCACTGAAATGTAGACCTTCGTTTATGTGCTTTTGACCTACACTGGACATGACATGACAATAGTTAGCTGAGGTTTGTACGTTAGCATGGACTCACTAACTTTAACGTTAGCTAGTTTTAGCCAGCAA
The DNA here is from genome assembly GCA_033026305.1 of Cirrhinus molitorella. Taxonomy (NCBI): domain Eukaryota; kingdom Metazoa; phylum Chordata; class Actinopteri; order Cypriniformes; family Cyprinidae; genus Cirrhinus; species Cirrhinus molitorella. The sequence goes on from CM065120.1 coordinate 38,419,141, forward strand.
TATTAACGATATTTACAGACATTACCTGCTTGAGCAGATGAAAAAGGCCACTTAATGAGAGTATGACAACCAGAAAATAAACGTTAAATAATCAAATAAATTCCAAATTCCACTGCCAGTCCTCTTAGGATACCTGGAATCAGTGTTACAGATACCTCAGGTACATCGTTTTATTATTTTTGTAGCATGAACACCATTAAAACGACGAGAGCTTCGGATTTACCAATGTTTCTCTATGGCGCTGAGACCTACAGATGTCCGAGTTCCATCTCAGTGCAGCTGACACTCAACTGCCATTGGCTCATCTGCATTCTAGGGGCGGGGCTTACCGATAGGTCAATTGATTGCACAGTGAATGTACTACTGAATAAATTGTTCTGCTAGTTTATACTGTCTAAACTACGGACAAAACATGCTTAGGGAAGTTGCTAAATCATATAAAAAAGATTTCAGGAAGCATGAAAAAGGCGAAACTAAAGTTAATAGGTGGTAAAGATAAAAAATTATAAGCACAAATACAAATTTCCTGGAGATCCTGGTTCAGTCTGGCCATCCACAAATGCAGACAGTTTTTGAGATCTTCTCCTTGATGTGTTATAAGTCTATAGTACTCCAAATGTTTTCCCGGTCCGACCGTTTAGTACAGCCCAAAACATGACAATAATTGATCAGCAGCAATAATCAGCAAAATATGCAAGTTTTGTTCAGTTCATGGCCGCTAATATTGCCAATTGATGACACATTGTGAAAACACTCTATACCATGATTTATCAATTTTGCAATCATTCAGTACGCCCCAAATATATCAAAGTACCATCAGACATCATAACTTTACCACAAAAGCATGTTTATTAAATGTTTGTTTAGACTTTACCATGGTAACATCAGGTTTTTGAGACGTACCATGGTAGTATAGTGTTTTTATAATATGGTAACATGGAATACAGGTAAATTACCAAGATGTAAAACAAAACGTCATATTACTATTTAATACCATGGTCAGTGTAGCAATAATGCAGTACAGCAGTATATATAGCGTTATATAATGGCCATAACGTTGGCACTGAATGTAAACAATGCCACTGAACTGAACGAAACTCACATATTTTGCTAATTATTGCTGCTGGAAATGGTCAATTATATTCACATTTTGGGCTGTACTAATCGGTCGGAGCAGGTAAAACATTTAGAGTACTATAGACTGTCAAACGTTACAAGAAATCAAGGAGAACAGTGCAAAAAAACTGTCTGAGGAACAAAAGGTGTTTGTGGTTGTTCAAACTGAACCAGGATTTCCAGGGCAGGAATCTTGAAAACATTTGTGTTCGCTCTTATAATTTCCGGTCAGGCAGGTGAAATATTAGGCTAATATCTTAAGGAATACTGCTTGTATGTATCTTTACCACCTATTAACTTTAGTGTCAGAATATTGCACTCTTTCCTGCTTACTAAATCCTTCTCTATATGATTTAGCAGCTTCCACACTTTTTTGTCTGTGGTTTAAACAGCATAAATTAGCAGAACAACGTATTCAGTAGTACATTAACCATGCAATCCATGCTGTTGTTTACATTTGAGTATCTCCAATATGGCCACGCATCTGGGTAACTGACCAAACCGTGACGTAAGTGCAAAGCCTCTGTATATTAAAGTACCACCTGACATTGCTTTGACATGTTTTTCAGGACTTTACCATGGCACTGTCATGTTTTCTGACATGTAATTCAGATGCATAACTCATATGGCAATATTAATGTGGCAATCATTTAGAAACAAGGTATAGATCAACACACAACATTATTATCTGACACTATAACTGTGCCACCAAAGTTTGACAATGAAACATTTCAAGGTATTTTTTGAAAGTATCATGCACATACTGTGGTAAACATTCATTCACCTTGCACCTGTACTAGTGGGGTGGAATTTATCATGATAACAGGCTTTATTTTAACATTTATCACAGTAATTATTTAAAAATGTTATGGAAATAACCTGAAGAACGATCATAACAACATCTAACATGGTAATTGTACCAGCAGACCACCAAGTTTTTTTTTTTTTTTTTTACTTTACCATATGATGTTTTCTGACATATAGTGCAAAAGTCATGGTAACCCTTCACTACAAAGGTACATATCAAAGTATCACGGTAATGCCATCAATCACTGTCTTGCCAACACATCAGGGCTAAAGCAAAGAACGCGCATTAATCCACATCACACTCTCTCCATCCAACAAAGCACACAAACACAAATACTGTCTGATTCCTGTCCAGCAGCCATCAGCGGGCCAAAGACTGCTAAAAACTCACATCACGACCGTCAAATCGCATTAGCCATTATAAATTACTCGAATTACACTGCAATGTGGATCGTGTTGGTTGATCAGATGTTGATCTGTGTGCATTTTGAAGGATGACAATGTCAAAAACACTTCTGCTTAGGCTAATGCTAATGCTAATGTCAGTTCAACTTCCCATCAGCCTCCAAACACAAGAAAACGACCTGATGTTCAAAGCACATGTAATAATGCTTTTTTGATGCTTCCGTTTATGATAAAATGGAGGTTTTGTAGCTGCTCTTGTTTGATGATTTAATTCTGAAATTATGAGGGGCTAACACGTTCAACTAGCATTGCATTAATAAAAACCGATATCCGAATCAAACAAAAGAGAAATAATGACAGCCAAAAGGCGTTCAAACGCTGTTTTAAATGCACACGTTGACAAAAGCGTGAAATGTGAAATATTAAACACAAAAGTCTGCGCTGAATCGAGGCAGTGAGCCGCATGCTCGGACAGTCATGCTAACAACTTGCTGCAAACAACTACAGAAACACAACAAACACACAAAAAAAACAATCAAATGCTGTTGACTTACTCTCATTGAGCACCTCCAGCAGCTCGGCGCAGTTCTCACACATGGTTCATAAAGGCGGAAAGTGTATTCAGACCATTGGAGAAATAAAATGTTGCCTGTTTTTCTCTCTGTCTTTCTAAGGGGGTGTTTAAGGCCCGACGAAATGCTTGATGAAGGCTCGTTATTGTGAGACAACACAACCGGGGAAGTTTGGGTTCATGCAAGCGGGATTATTTGCCGAAATGTCGAGGGTGGAGACAGTAAATGTGAGGCACTAAAGGAGCGGAGAGTCAGTCTCCGCGCAGAGCGTTACTGTGCAGACTAGCACATACGGCAGCCATGATGAACAGGGACGGTAGTTGCACTTCGGTCGTTTCCGTCGGAAGACTTCGGAAATGTTCGGGTTTCCCCGGGAATGTCCGTGTTCGCTCGGAGCCAAGCTGGTAACGTTGTGCGAGACATCGGCTGTTTCCGCAGAGTCGTCTTGTAGGCCGTTCGGCTTTTTCCGGGCAACTAGCAAAGAGAGAGGGAGGGGCGACCGTTTGTTACACATCGGCTGTTTTCGTTACGCCCGCTTCCGGCCCTTTCGGCCATTCTTCGGAAATCTCGCGATATCTCGCAGTCGAGCACGTGTACGAGTGATGTTGTAATTTTGATCTGTAACATACTGTATTACTTAAATCATGTTCGAGGTGTAATTAATTAACTATATGACAGCTATGGGACATATATTTGATTATACACTACCAGTGAAGTTTTTTTAGCAGTAAGATTTGTGATGTTTTTTAAAGAAGACTCTTCTGCTCACCAAGCCTGCATTTATTTGATATAAAGTACAGCAAAAACAGTACAATTTTGAAATATTTTTAATATTTAAAATAACTGTTTTCTATTTGAATATATTTAAAAATGTAATTTATTCCTGTGACTTTCAAAGCTGTTTTTTTTAGCATCATTACTCCAGTCACATGATCCTTCAGAAATCAATATTCTGATTGGCTGGTCAAAAAAAAAAAAAGCATTGTTGAAAACAGCCGAGTACAATTTTTCAGGTTTCTTTGATGAATAGACAGTTCAGAAGAACAGCATTTATCTGAAATATAAATCTTTTGTAACATTATAAATGTCTTTATCATATCTTTTGATCAATTTAATTTAAAAAATTATACTGACTCAAAGCTTTTGAATGGTATAGTGTATGTTACAAAAGCTTTTTATTTTAGATAAATGCTGATCTTTTTCTATACATCAAAGAATTAAAAATATATATATTCAACTGTTTTAAAAATTGATCATAAAAAATATTTCTTATACAGCAAATCAGCATATTAGAATGATTTCTGAATGATCATGTGACACTGAAGACTGGAGTAATTATGCTGAAAATTCAGCTTTACATCACAGGAATAAATTACATTTTAAAATATATTCAAATAGAAAACAGTTCTTTTAAATAATATTAATACATTTACAGTTTTTGCTGTATTTTGGATCAAATAAATGCAGGCGTGGTGAGCAAAGATTTTTTTAAAAAAAAAAAATCTTACTGTTCAAAACATTTGATATTAGTGTATATATCTGTACTCCTATGCAATGTAATGTAAAATACCCACTGCCTGTAGAGTTTAGAGTAATTAAAACAAATTAAATTAGTCAAGTTACAGTAAAAACTATTATAATATTACAAATATTATTAAAACGGTCTAGTCAAAGTATCCTGAAAAACATCAGTTTCAACAAAGAAATATTAACTATTAAGAAATGTTTTATAATAGATTTCTAATATGCTTATTAAATAATACGATAGTATTATAGCAGCAAAATAATGTAAAAGTTTGCTAGTATATTTACAGAATTAAATCTTTAATTCAAAATAAACAAGTTCTACAAGCTAAATGAAAAACACACACACACACACAATGCTTTGTAAAAATAACCAACTTTATGTTTCCATAGTACTAATACACAGCTTTACAAATAGGATGATATGAACAAACCCTTTCATTTTAATGACATCCCTATGCCAAAAAAAAAAAAAAAAAACACACCACTCAGCGGGTCTGTAGTATGAAAAAGACTTCAGTCTTTCTCACATACTGCAATCAAATGAAAAAATATATATATATAAACACACAAAAACCCCCAATAAAGAACGCAGGAACAGCATCAGGACGGACCCTAAACCGTCACATTGGCTCGCTGTGGTTCACAGCTCGACAATACAAATCTCTCCTGCGCACTAACTGTTCGTCTTCATTGGCCTGCCATACTGTATATTACATATTCACAAATAGACGAGGCTGAGAAAACATTAAAATGATTAGTAATGTGCTTCGAAAGAGGAAATCAAACATACCAAAACAGAAACGTTGAGGCATACACAGTAAATTGATATACGAGAGATAGACAGTTTCCTTTATATAAAATGCTCTGTTATGTAAAACCGAAGGGTTCGGGAGGAGTCAGGTTACTAATAACAGACGTCTTTAATTTACATATTGGCATGGATTTGGTCGACAAACAACCAACATCTGGATTCATTTTCCTATTTGTCCTTATTTGACTGCTACTTCTCTATACACGCCGCACACACACACACGCACGCTCCAAACGCTTCCTTCATGAGCATGAAACTGTACAGGTGCTCATTCACACATTTCCTCCGGGAGCTCGTGAGGGTTGAGGATTCCTGGGACAGACATCTGGAGCTTGTGTTTCTCCTCCTGAGCCTGACGCAGAGACGCTTCCCTCTCCTCCAGGAACAGATCTGCGGAGTCCTCGCCAGCAAACTCCTGCAAACACACAACGAGAACGATTATGAACGGCCCACTGGAACAACTCCAGCGTTGCACCAAGTTAAGTCACGCTTATTTGTACAGTGTTTCACATTATATTTCTTTTGACAGCAGCTTTACATAAAGGCATTTTTAATGTTAGACTATAACAATGTATTCATTTATAAATCAGTCATAGCTAGAGTTGGGAATGTTATCCAGAATCAACAGATCTATATCCATTTTAAAAGGCCACACTAGCAAAGCACAGCATTTTAAATTTTACTAACTTAATTCATTAACCTTAATATTTAATAAAATTATAACATCATTAATATAAATTAAAACACTCTTATGAATTATTTATTATTAGTATTACTAATGTATTATTATTATTATTATTATTATTATTATTATTATTATTATTATTAATAATAATAATAATAGTATTATTATTATTATTATTATTCATAGCAGAGCATTTTATTACTATTAAGGATTATTTAATGAATTATTAACATTTTGTGAATAATACATTTATATTAACAAATAGGTAATTTCCATTAATATTAACATAATAAAACATGAATTTATTAATATAAAATAGCATTTTATTACTATTAATAATTCACTTAAGCATTGACATTCTATTTTAGAAATAAAAAAAAAAATTCTGTTATGAATATTAACATGTAATTATTGAATTACATCATTATTATTAATAATAATAATAATAATAATAATAATAATAATAATAATAATAATAATAATAATAATAATAATACAAACTATTATGCACTATTTTTAATTAATTATAATAAAATTAATAAAGTGAAAATATTAATTAAAAGTAACAAAACTATTGCTATGCATATTTTTATTCTGCATAACAGAGTATTTTAATTAATAGTACTATAATTATTAATTCATTAATTAAAATAAATTCAACTTCATTCAAATCAAACAAAACCACTGTTATTATTTAAAATGCATAAAACATTATTACTGTTTGAATGAACAAGATAACCACAACAACTAGCACAAAGCATTAATTATATTAACTTAACATTTCATTATTTAATAATAAATATAATTTTATTAATATTATTAGAGCATTTTAATTATTTACAATAATAATTACATTGAAATGAATGCAAATATTATTACTATTATTAATTAAAATGAATTAATACAAACAAATATTAATAGTTAATATAATATGAATAAAATAAATACTAATAATTAAAAGTAACAAAACCATTGTTACGCATAAGTTATTATGCATAAAATACATTTTATTATTATTATTATTATTATTATTATTATTATTATTATTATTACTACTACTACTACTACTACTACTACTACTACTACGATTAATTATTAATTAAAAATCAATTCTAATATTATTAATTCTAATGAATTATGATTACTTAAATACATATTAATAGAATATGAACCAAATATTAATAATGAATATGAACAAAACCATTGTTATGTTTTCATTTTCAACTCTACTCATATGTGTTAATGTGTATTCATATATTGAAATGTTAGTGGATCGCTATGCGCCGTCTATTACTAGAGAAAGAGGAAGTAAAAATCTAGCAGGAAGGAAGTTCATACCTTGATCTGGACCAGGAAGTCCCTGAGGTGCTCTTTAAAAGCAGGAATGTCCTGATTCAAGCTGAACAGGCCTGTGACAAACACCTTTACCTGGGCACTGAAAAAAAATAAAAAAAAATAAATACACCATTAATATGAACACATGACACACACTGAAAACAATCCTCATGTTCTGGGCTTCTTACTCTTGAAGATGTGGGAAGGCCGTCTTCAGCAGATTGGCTACATACTCCTGCACATAAGCTTGATTGTTGGCCGTGGTGCCTGCGTTCAGAGTGACGCTGATTTTACCTTCTTCCACCAGGTTAAACATGTAGGCGAGGATGGAGGCGTGCATCGTCAGACCTATCCATCACAAACAAACCACACAGCATCCATCAAATACACATGCTGAATTAACTTTAGAGTCTGTCATTTGCAACACCATTACTGTACTAAAATGTTCTTCTTGTATGTATATTCAGTATGAATTAAATCAGTAAAACATTTCACAGTGTAAATGAGAACAATAATGTACACATAATAATATATGCAATAATCAAAGCTCAAAACAAATCCCATTCTCTTTATATTTTGCCTAAAATCTTGTTTTTCCTTTTTATTTCAGGTGAAAAATGAGCTGAACAACAGTGTTTACGTGATTCGCTGTGTGACTGATGTGCAGCCGTTTTGTTCAAAATAACAGCTCCATTAGTTACACTGTAAACATGTCACTCTTTCTCTGCCTAGCAACTGACCAGCAGTATGAGACGTATCCGTGACAACGGAGAAAATGTGCTGCAGGATGTCGCAGAAGTAGGTCTGATAGAAGCTCTGAGCTGCTCCCTCTTCCTGTGCGATGTTCTGCAGCATCGTGAACAGGATCTGAAGCCCTGGAGACGCACACACACACACACGCAGTCAGCATTTTCATTTGTATGTGTGACTCAGGGCAATTCATAACTAAAACATACCGTGCAATAACACAAAAACAGGTCACGCATGTTTGGCTATTAAGAACTGCATTTCTAAGCACCACAATTTGACAAGTCAAATGTTACCAGAAGCCTTTTGAGTAGTGTAGAGTATTTGTTTATTTGTTTAAAATCACAGTTCACTCTGCTCACCTGTGTCAGCCACATTTCTCATGGTGTGTTTGAAGGCCCAGATGATGGAGTCCAGAACCAGTTTGAACTGCGCTGGTGGGATGGACAGGAATGCTGGGAAACATTGGGAGTTGACAGCTTGCAGCAGGTAGAAGAAATGCGTCCTGTGCTCGGGGAACTCCTCAAAGTTCTGACAGAGGCAAAAAGAGCATTAAAGTAGGGTAGCAATATTTAGGGGAAAATGTGAAAAAGTTATTTTATTTTACTAAACATTTTACAATACTATTTCACTATAAAATAAGAGCACTTAAACATATAATGCTAATTAGTATAAAGTGACTAAGTTCATTACATGTTATATTGGTAATAAACTAGAAATGTTGCCATTATAATAATACTACTATTTCACTGTAAAACAGTACTTGAAAAAGTGAAAGTGAAAGTGACGTGACGTGTGGCCAAGTATGGTGACCCATACTCGGAATTTGTGCTCTGCATTTAACCCATCCAAGTGCACACACACAGTAGTGAACACACACACACCCGGAGCAGTGGGCAGCCATATTGCTATCGCTGCGGCACCCGGGGAGCAGTTTGGGGGTTCGGTGCCTTGCTCAAGGGTCTCACCTCAGTCGTGGTATTGAGGGTGGAGAGAGCGCTGATTAATCACTCACCCCACCAACAATCCCTGCCGGACCTGGGACTCGAACCTGCAACCTTTCAGTCACAAGCCCGACTCCCTAACCATTAGGCCACGGCTGCCCTGATATTAACTTAAATTGTTAATATCAGTAGTAGTATTATATTCTTAAGTTACTGAGTTTATTACTAAATAAAAATATTAATGTTACTACTGTAACACTATTACTATTGCTATACTATTCACTGTAAAATAAGTACTTAAGAACAATACTACTAATAATACTCCAGTTATTACAAATTTATTTCTAAAAATTAAAAGTAATGTTACTATTCTAATACAATTTCACTGTAAAACAGAGTACTAAAGAACTATATAATACCACTAATTAATACTCAAGTCATTACTAAGTTTATACTAAACAAAAATATTTAAATAATGTTACTACTTTAATACCATTTCACTGTAAAATAAGAGTACTTAATACTACTACTAATAATAGTCATTAAAGTTTATTACTAAACAAAAATATTAAAATAAGTAATGTTACTACTGTAATACTTTTAAAATGTCACTGAAAAACAAGGAAAAAAAAAAAATACTAATAATAATAATAATAATAGTAATTACTAAGTTGATTACTAAATAAAAATAAGAAATGTTACTACTGTAATAATACTTTCATTGTAAAACAAAAACTACAAGATATATATGTATATATATGTATATATGTATATATATATATATATATATATGTATATATATATGTATATATATGTATATATATGTATATATATGTATATATATATATATATATATATATATATATATATATATATATATATATATATATATATATATATATACACACACAATGTAGCCATTATTTTGGCAAAAAAGAACAAACCTTAAAAGCTTCTCTTTTGTTGAGACAATGCTTCGCATTAAAAATTTGAAAAGAAAATGTGTGCACTTTGTGTTCCCAAATGCACATTATACGCAACTTATATAAACTGCTCACATGTAGGGAAAGGAAAAAAAAAAAAAAAAAAAGTGTCGTGCAACAGTGCATAAGATTATATTAAAAATCACAGCCTTTGCAATGTAATAAGCAAAATCATGATATGGTTTAGTGTGCTTTTATCTTGATTAATTGCTCAGCCCTACATTGTGGAAAAACTAACCTTGTTGATCATTTCGAGGGTGCACTCGAACACAGCATCGAATATCTTAGGGATCTCCCCTGTTATGTGAGCGCCGAGCTTGTTGACGATGGTTGCCATAGTGCTGAGCACCTCTGGTTCTCGAGCTGCTGGAACGTTCCTTTGGTAGTCGATAAGAACAGCCTCCAGCAAAGGTGGAACGAAGTTTTCTCCGACCTGAAAAAACAACAACGTTTTGTACTGCTGTCAAACTCGGGTTGTTGTTTTGACACAAGTGCAGACTGATCCAGGATAGTCAGAACTAACCATCTGCGGGTCGTTGGAGCGGCTGACCCATCCGGAGATGAGCTTTAGCGTCTCTCTCTTCACTGTTCGCATGCTCCGTATCAGAGGCTGTTTGGTCACCATCTCACCTGCAGAGAAAGACCAAAGAGTTAACCGTGAGCCTTTAGTACGAGGCTCATGTGCTCCTGTCGGTGTGCATGGCTCACCATTGCTCTGGATGGCAGAAGAGATGTTCTCGCTCAGGCACTTGTAGACGTTGAGCATGTCCAGGTAAATACGGCCCAGCTGCAGGACGAAGGGGTGACCCACGGCTTTACACGCCCTCACGTTGGTCTTCAGGATGCTGCCCAGCTGACGCACAGTCTCTGGGTCCTTGAGAATGTCCACGTTCTGTTTAAAGAGAGACAACATGTGCTTTGAGTTCAGGTGCTACTGTTTCTTGGTAGTTATAATTAATCAGTATAAACCCTTAAAAGAGCAAGCAATGTCTTTTCTATTGTACAACCCCTTTTTTGGTTTTGATCTGGGCAATTTTGAATATCAAAACTCAGTTTATTACACAAAGAGAAACTTTATTAATTACATGCTGTGTTATCAGCAGAGTTATTAAAATAATTCTTAATTTAAACAAAACATTCAACAAGGAAAAATGTTTTTTAGTTTACTAGACATACTGAAAGAATAAGAATAAGAATTAAATGAATACATCAATAAATAACTATATAGACAAATTACGGTTCACTAAAAAAAAAAAAAAAAAAAAAAAACTATAAAAAGTGTTGCTTGAAAAAAAACATGAAATAAATAAAATAAAATAAAAGCAAAAGAAAGAAAGAAATGAACAAAAACATTAACCAAATGAAGATTAAAAAAAAAAAAAAGAAATAAAAAAAAAAGACAAAAACACAACAAAAAAAAATGAATTAAAATGTAACAAAAGTTTACACTTTGAAAATATATGGGCCCACCTAAAATCAAAGTATCCAATATAGAGCAAACATTATAATAATTACCCTTTTATATAAACCTCTGTCTCTTTTAATTTATTTGGTTATTATTTTACTTAATTATGAAAAATTATTATTATTATTAATTTGTGTTAAAAAATACTATTTAAATTACTAGATTTAAATTACTGTAGTCCTTTTCTTATTTTTTACATGTCTATGTATGTAAATTATTGTTATTTTTATTTATTTATATAATTTTGATAATTGGTGGTGGGAATTATTAAAAAAGAAAAAAGGCCCTCTTTTTTTTGTTTTTATGGCTCTGTTGGGGATAGGGTTAGGTAGTTAAGTAGTATCAATTTCAATACGAACAAATAAAATAAAAAGGAACATAAAAACTACTGCTAAAAACCACTACTAAAAACTGTAATAGTATCTCAGGTAATAGTAAATAACTCTGGATCTCACCTTGGTGGCCTGTTGGATGATGCTGTCCCACACCTGGTTGGGGAGGAGCATGTATTTCTCGATCAGGCGCTCCTGCACAGCCTGGTCCGTCTGTGCGCCGATCATGTAGCCCACAGCTTCATAGAACGTGTGCACCTGCTGCGGCTGCAGGTCACAGATGATGGTGTTGATGTTGTTGAGGATCTCATCGATGAAGGGCATCACTTCCCCCACCTGAACCTGCACGAAATGCCTCCTGCACTTCTGAGCGATCTTGATGAAGGTGTCACAGGCCATGTCTTGTACGCCGTCATGGGTCTCTGAGAGAGAGAAAGATGACATGATAAAATATGCACTTGCATGACCACATGCATAACCAGACAAAAAGCTCTAACACAATCTGTTCCTCACCATGCATGAACTCGAAGAGCTTATTGACGACAGTCTTAAGGAACTTCCAGTGGGCCCTGAGGAATCGTGGGTACTGGCCAACGATGTACATGATGTTGGAGGCGATGATGGCCTTGTTATCTTTCCCTCTTTTTTGTTCACACAGACCCAGCAGGTCCTAAGACAGAAACAGAAATTTGGAAATGTTTTTTTTTTTTTTTTAAAGAACTCTCTTTTACTCACCTAGGCTGCATTTATTTTATTAAAAATACAGCAAAATTGTAAAATATTATTACAATTTAAGATAGCCGTTTTCTTTGTAATTGTAATTTATTTCTGTGATGCGAAGCTGAATTTTCACATAACACATGAATAAACACCTTAATGACGGTGACGAGGAATCTCTTTTCATCCTCTTCATGCATGGCACCACTGATGGAGCCGATGGCCCAGCACAGCGTGTTCAGGTTCCTCCAGGACCACTCGGTACCGTTCACCTGATTATGAAGCTTCTCTGTCATGATCCGCTCGGTATCGGCATAGTCCAAATGAGTCAAATAGACTGGACAGAACAAAGAGATCATTATAAAGCTTTCTCCATTTAGTTTTTTCCTGCTCGGTTAGAAAACAGCCCATAATAGTTACCTAGAGTCTCTCTCATGTTCTTGTAGAGGTTGATGGAGTCTGTGTCCTTCATGAATTCCCTCACCACCTCGCCCTGATCGTTCTCCACCACCAGAACCTCCTCTGGTTTGGCCATGCGGCTCACCATCAGCAGACGCACCTGAGATGGGTCAAGAACACAGTCAGTTTTTCTCTAGCTAGCGATCAACATTTTGAAGTGGAGCTGCTGTGTACCTTGACTAACTGACCTTGGAGAGCACAGGCAGGTAAAGGTGTCTGCGGGGCGGCACGTCGAAGTGTTGGCTGGTTGACAGCAGCGGAGAGGTGGAGGTAGAAAAGGGACTCTCTCTGTAGAGCTCAGCGGCCAGATGGTTCCAGTACTCCAGACAGATCTTAAAGATCTCAGTCTCCTCCACCTCAGACACCATTAGCATGTAATGCAGAGCCTGAGCACATGGGAGTCAAACAGTTAGGAGTTTGTGTGTCACTTTAACATCTTTTTCACCACATTTAACGAAGAGTGTACCTCCATGAGTGTCTCTCTGAGGTTGAGTCTTTTCTCTATCAGCTGTCCGTGCTCTTTGAGGAAGGTGCAGAGAAACAGACTGAGGTTTTGGATGAAGTTCTGCTCATCATCTCTTCCATTCGAATATGCCAGACGGATATTTGTGTTCAGAGGCAGCATCTGTCGAACGGGAAAATTTAGTGGTGCATTTGGTATATTGTTTCAAATATCAGTTTACATTTTCATTTTGCCATTATTTGTAATAATTCAATGAGATTTTTGTTTGCACAAGGAGTCTGACAACAGCCAGGGCTCCACACAGAGATCTGATTTCATCATCAGCCAGTCTGTTTGCAATGAAATAAAGAAACAGAACAAACTGAGACAGACTAAATCCAGAAGAACTGTGGCAACGTCTGCAAAGCTGCAGTACTGTTCAAAGTTTTTGTGTAAAAATGCTGTTAAATGAGGATGCTGTCAAAAATATTATCTTCTTAAAATTAACTTATATTAACTAAATTAAGTCAACATTTGGTGTGACCGTCCTTTGTTTTTAAAGCAGCTTTTGCGCATAGTTTTTCAGGTAGCTTTGCAGGAGGGTTTCTTGAAGCATCTTGGAGACATTGCCACAGTTCTTTTGGATCAAGTTTGTTCTGTTTTTTCATGCCGTTCCAGACTGACTGGATGATGATGAGATCAGATCTCTGTGTAAGGAACTGGCTGTTGTCAGACACCTAGTGCAAACTAAAATCTCACTGGATTATTACAATTAATGGTAAAATGAACATTTGGAAATGTAAACTGATATTTCCTACTGACATAGGAAACATGATCCTACATAAATCATTTTAATATGCTGATTTGATTTCCTATTGATTTCCTATTACTATCAGTGTCAGGGGTTAATTTTTCTAAATTGAGATTTAATCATCATCAGAAAGCTGAATGAATAAGCTTTCCATTGATGTATGGTTTGTTATGATAGAACAATACTTGTCTGAGATACAACTATTTGAAAATCTGAAATCTGAGGGTGCAAAAAAATTAAATAAATCTAAATATTGAGAAAACTGCCTTTAAAGTTGTCCAAATTAAGTTCTTAGCAATGCATATTACTTATCAAAAATTAGGTTTTGATACATTTATGGTAGGAAATTTACACAATATCTTCATGGAACATGATCTTTACTTAATATCCTAATGATTTTTGGAATAAAAGAAAAAAAATCTATTATTTTGACCCATACAATATATTGCTACAAATATACCCCAGTGACTTATGACTGGTTTTGTGGTTCATGGTCACATTAATAAAACAAACAAAAAAGCGTGTGTGTGTGTGTTTGTGTGTGTGCGCACACATGTACCTGTTTGAGCTGTATCATAGTGAGACTGAACAAGTTCACAAACTGCTCCTCGTACTGACTGACACTGACACCTGCGATCTCCGTCAGACATTTTAGAGTGACGTTCCGGAACATCGGAACATTCAGAAACTGTGAAAGAAATTAGGACACAAATGATAAACTTTCTGGAACACTCAGTGATTTTCAAGAAGTGAAAGGCTATGAATGTTGGAGCACCAGCTCGGACACAAAGCTTTGAGCAGAGAGCCAATATGAACAGCCAGCGCTCCAATGATTTCCCTCTCTTTCTTACGCACTGGCAAGCTAACCAATGACAGTGCGCCTTTGTGAGAGGAGTGACAGCCATCTGCTGCAACAGCATTTCATTAAATCAAATAATTTACAATTAGAGACCCCGAGTTGTGTTACCTTGTACACAAGCGTGCTGATGAGTTTGGTCTCAAAAATGTAGCCCAGTGGAATCCAGTTCAGGAAACGAAGGAGGGTCTCCAAGGTGGCGTGGACAAGAGGGGCATTCTGGGAATTTTCCTGATCAAATGAGATGGTGTTAATAAACTGAACTGTACTATACATAAAAGAATAGTTGACTCAAAAGGGAAAATTTGCTGAAATTTACTCCCACTCAGCCCATCAAAGATGTAGATGAGTTTGTTTCTTTACAGTAGGGGTGCACAATATATTGAAGTTTGTTTTTCATTGCAAATGTAAATAATGCGAAATGCATATTGCAACAGCATGCAATATCTGAGTCATTTTAATAATAGGCTACTTCAAAGCGTTGTTTTTGGGTTGACGCATATAGCAGAGAATCAACTGGGCATGTGTCTGACTTGGTTGACAATAAAAAGTGTTATGTGCATTAAGTCGCAGAAAACAACTCCTTGCTGTCTGACAAACACCTGAAGTGAGAGCATAAGCCGCATCTCAGGCAGCTTGTGATCAAAGCGCACACTCACACAGAGAGTTGATACGTCTTCATATTTCCTTTTATTTGAACAGAAACATACACAGAATTGTCAAAATACCCACCTCGACAATCATTCTCTTAAACGCAGCCAGTTATGTTTTAAATTAATATAAACAGCTGAGAAAGAAATTGGATATGTGTCATTACATTGGATCCATGCAGTCAGTCTTAAAGGGGCAGCAACCTATTAATACGCGCTGTTGTCTATATGACTAATGTCAATAAAACCAAAAAAAAAAAAAAAAAGAAACGGCTTTAACAAAGATTAATCCACATTTAATTCATACAGTGAACACTTTGCGGTGTTATTTTACACTTAATTATTACATTTCTGTACCTGAATACTACTGTTGGACCTTTTATTTGTAACTGTTATCTTGTACTTATCTATGCTTGTAATTTGTGTATTTGTTCTTATTTTTAAATTTATTTTTTACTGACCATTTCATTTCCTTTAATCATGTTTGCTATAGTTTTTACTGCGGTATTGAAGTAGTAAAGTGTACTTTACGCAAGTAAAGCAATGTTACATTGATATAAAATAAGCAAATAAGTGGCATTATTTATTTATTTTTGTTTACATTGATGTTGAACAATTTCAGACTTGTGACATTACTTTTTATGTAATGCTAAAACACTGCTGGTCACTTTCACATGTATTTTCAGTTGCAGTGATACTTTCTTTTCCAAGAAAGAATGTGAAATATATACATTTTCATTTATAAATATTTGAAAATAGATTTACATTGATTTTGCACATTTAAAGCAATATCGTATCGCATATCGAATATCGCATTATTTAACAAGGTACTGCATTTTTCTTCAATATCGCATCCTACTTTACAGGAACAGAATTGGATAAATACATCACTTGCTCACCAATGGATCCTCTGTAGTGAATGGGTGTGAACAGAATGAGAGTCCAAACAGCTAATGATAAAATAACAATAATCCACAAGTAATCCACACCACTCCAGTTCATCAATGAATGTTTTGAAGTGAAAAGCAGCATGTTTTTAATAAACAAGTTCATCATTTGGACATGAGTGGACTGGAGTGGTGTGGGTTACTTGTGGATTATTGTGATTTTTTTATCAGCTCTCGACCCGTTGGCACCCATTCACTGCAGAGGATCTATTGGTGAGTGAGTGGCGTAATGCCACATTTCTCAAAACCAGTTCTAATGAACAAACAAACTCATCTACATTTTGAATTGCCTCAGGGTAGGCAGCATATTTTATGCAAATTTTCATTATCTGAATGAGCTACTACTTTATAAAAACACTAACTCTGTAATAATAGGATTGTAACATACCATGACAAACTGGCACAGCTGGAATATTTGGGAAAATTCGTTGCACATACTGCAAAAAGAAAAAAGTGAAAGAGATTGAGTAAACATCACTCCAATTATTTTTCTAACCACACCCTGTACAATCTGTAACTGTCAGATGTGCTACAGGTCATGTGTACCTGTCCTTCAGGTGTTTGGCTTTGACCTGAGTCATCTGCCCGCTGGAGAAGTCAAACACTTCCTCACTGAGGAGCTTCAGGATGATCATGTTGTTCTGACAAAGGCTCTCGCTGGTGCGACTCGCTCCCACAATGTCACTGATGAATGTGGGCCAGTGCTTCGGCCACTCCTGCTTCAAAATCTACACACAAACAGGAACACAACATCAACGATAAAGCCACGAGCCATTCGCTCTTACAATATCATGACTATAGACATTACTGAAATGACACTCACCTGCACCAGAATCATGTTGAGCTTTGCTATGTAAACCCCTTCCTTCTGTAAGAGCACAAATACAAGTCAATATGGGTAATTAGTTACTATTTAAATATTAGAAAGCTAACTGAAAACTGTTTTTAATATACTATCAATCAATTTTTAATGTTTAAAGTAGCCTCCAAAGTACAGCAAAAACAGTACAATTCTTAAATATTTTTACTATTTAAAATAACTTTTCTATTTGAATATATTTTAAAATGTAATTTATTCCTGTGATTTCAAAGCTAAATTTTAGCACCGTTACTCCAGTAACGTGATCCTTCAGAATTCATTCTAATATTCTGATTTGCTGCTCCAAAAACATCATCATCATCATTATTTTTATTATGCTGAAAACAGCTGAGCACAATTTTTCAAGGTTACTTTGAATAGAAAGTTGAGAAGAACAGCATTTATTTGAAAAACACTTTTTTTTCCTAACATGATAAAATGTCTTTATCATCACTTTTGATCAATTTAAAGCATCCTTGCTAAATACAATATTAATTTCTATAATTTCTGAAATTTCAGCTTTGCAGGAATAACTTTGCATTTTAAAATATATTGAAATAGAAGTGGCTATTTTAAATAGTAAAAATATTTCACAATATTACTGCCTAATAAAATATAATATTACTGACTAATAAATTTAATACTAAATAATAAATTTATTCCAGTTAGATGCCAAGGCAAAAAATTATAAATTTTCATTTAGTTAAAGTACTTCTTTGTTAACTAAAACTTAAATAAAAACTAATGCAGACTTTTTATAAAGTTATGCTAATAAAAATGACAAAATTTTTCCAAAACATTAACAAACATGGAAATATTTAGTTTTTTCCAAGTTGTTTATTTTACCTCAGTTAATGAAAATATTTGAATAGTTATAAGTGTAACTAAACGATTGAAATTTACTAATCAGTTTAAATAAAATAAACAAATATCCCCCCAATATCTCATCTTCATTTAAAGGTGCCATAGAATGGAAAACTGTATTTATCTTGGCTTAGTTGAAAAATAACAGTTCTGTACATGGAAATGACATACCGTGAGCCTCAAACACCATTGTTTCTTATATAAATCTCGTGTTTGCAAAAGACCACTGAAAAAGAGGCCAATCCCAAACTAACACAGACTATGACATAATAGTCAGGATCATTAATAGTTACACCCCCAACATTTGCATAGCTGAATCATCAGAAGTTCTGCAGTTATTGTGAAGAGTTGTAGTATAGAAAGAGCATGTGCGATCGCAAATCTCCAAAGTGAAAGTAAGTGATCCTGCATTCAAAAGCAGTTTCAACGCCTCACGTATTAATAGCGGCTCCCTGATGCTAGATAATTACCCAATGACATAACTGCGAGAGAAAGCATTGAAATATATATTTTCCTTCCTGCTGTGAAGCTACTGAAATAAGCCGCACTGTGAAACAGCCAATCATAGCAGAGCTCCACATTATTATTCATGAGCCTTTCAAATAAGGTAATAATAGACCATTTCATACTAGGGTTGTAAATAAACATAAAACAGTTTCTGGAGAATTTTTGCCCTTACCTAAGCCACATACCTTCTATGTAGATATCAGAGAACAATTTAAAATAGTGTGTAAATGCATTCTATGGCACCTTTAAAGTTGA
The DNA here is from genome assembly GCA_033026305.1 of Cirrhinus molitorella. Lineage (NCBI taxonomy): Eukaryota > Metazoa > Chordata > Actinopteri > Cypriniformes > Cyprinidae > Cirrhinus > Cirrhinus molitorella. Next base: position 38,438,237 of record CM065120.1, read on the forward strand.
AATATTACTTCAAAAACTATAACAAAAACAAAGTTAAATGCATCAAGTTAAAAACATGCAAAAAAAAACTTGAATGAAAAATATGAATATTTAAAATAGTACAAATTGTAGAAATAACTACATCTGAAGCATTTTCATTACCTCTACACTGTTGGGATCAGAGGAAGTCTTGATAATCAGCCCAACGACATACTTTTTAATTCCTGTGGACAGAGAGATGTCAGTTATTTGTGCATTTCCTAAGAGTCATTTTGTTTTCACATGACAGCAGTGTTGTGGAGGTGTGTAATAAGTTCTCCATAGAGACCAAGGTCAGTGTGCGTAAATGTTCACGCTGAAGTCATACAGTCCCTCACCATCACACTGGTTCCGTGGAAGAATCTTCCAGCGTGTTTTGATCACTGACTCCAGTATCTGAAGAGCATAGTACTGCAATACAAACAGCAAAGAGTATTCATGAGTTTAATGTACCAGAATAAATAATCATTTTGTAGCAGGGCTAGTAGCATAAAAACATTAATTTTGACATACTTTTGTCTTCATGTTCTGGGAGAACTCCAATATGGTGTCCACTCTGGTCCAGGCATCTGGGTGGTCCTTTAGATTGGTGAGAACTTCTTGTGCCAGTCTTTGCTAAAATAATCACAACGAAAACCACTTTTTGATGCACTGTATGTGACTGAAACCACTGCTATGACTTGAATAAAATAAAAGATTCAGAATGGTCTTGGATTCTGCGAACAAACTCATACCTGAGATCCCACATCATAGTACATGGAGTTGACGACATTGTCCAGCAGGTTGATGTCAAGCTTTTGACTGAAGTCCAGCAACTGCCGTGCTGTGTGATCCGCCAACATGGTCATGTCTGCCGGCATAGAGCTGGAAAAAAAAAAGGATGATATCTTTTTAATCTTTTAGTTATCAAAAATAAATTGTACACTTCTTTGACCGTTCATTCCAACACTTTCACTATCTCTCAGATACCAAACTAATTGCTCATACCACGTGGGTGCACTTTAGTCCATAGAACATATTACTTAAGCATGCAGTTGCACTAAAATACAACCTATTATGACTCTGAGTGCAGTTTTGCTGAGATCACCGTTACAACAGCTAACGTTAGTATTATTAGTTAAACGATTCTAAAAAGAAAAAAGCCATCATGGCAGTTTAACACATTAAATGTGTTCCTTCCACAACTAGATAAGCAAAAAGTAAACACGCATGTGTGTCAACAAATCTTAATATAACGTTACACTGATCAAACTTTTCAGAAAGGAGCACACATGAATTCTAGTTACAGGAAGCGATAAGGAACAAAACGCGTTTTCGTTTCTGGTCAACATCAGCAGTGTGTCAGCAAACTAGCACTTCATTCAACTCACTTAGCGTAGTAAATAATATTTATAACAGATACGCATGTCACCAAACACCTCAAAAACAATGTTTAACTTACCTGTTTTAAACAAAACTCCCTCTCTGTGGAAAAAAACAACAACGCTAACGTGCTTTAGGAAGCAGCAACTAGGTTAAGTGTCCTGAAAACGTGGGTCGCGTCAAAACAATATCAAGACGTCAGGTAAAAAAAAAAGCCTATTTGATATATCTCATTTCACACGATAGAGTGTGTAAACCTAAGTTATTTAAAATGAACTCGGGGCATCTAGCAAGTTCACTTCAAACGCTAACGTTAACTAGCTGGTTATAGCCAAACACACTATAGTGCAAAGCAAACGATACATGAAAAGCATCGAAACACAATTTCGGTGTTATTTTTAATTATTGTCTTCAGTAATTGAGTCCGGGTCCTCTTTCAGTCAGCAGCTCGTGTTAGTTCATCTGTCTCTCTGTATGACGGTCTACAGCTCGCTTTAACTTCTCTTTCCGTTTCATAACACCACCATCAAAGCAATCGTTAGTTTATTCTTTTGTCTACTGCAGAAAAACCGTTGTTTTGAAAGCAGATATCTGCGAGAGACTGTGACCCAGCTCCTCTCTAGTCTTATGCATCACACGCAAGACCGGTTGAAACCGGTTCAGACTGGCATATTCCATCTCGGTTTAGTTTTCAGGCCGTAGCGCCGCGTAAAATTCGGACTGCGGACACGCCCTCCGCCGCAGCTGATTGGCTGGAGAGAGCGGCGCGGAAGCCGTGCGTGCATGTGATTGGTTAGAGGTGCCGTCAGTCAGGATTGACCCCTCCCAAGCGTGTCTTTTGCCCTTGGTTTCATGTATGAGGCGGGTTTTGCATCACAGCGTGAGCGTGAGGTGGGCCGGACCGCGTGGAGCATGGAAAATTACTGAGATGTTGCCTGTGATGTACAAACAGTAACTGACCACGATGTGTATTTTTAGGCCGTGGCTCGTGTTTAAAATGTTTTATATGCTCGTATTTATATTCACGAAGTATGAAGAGAACTAATAAACGATGAAAATGTCATAATAAAGTTTATTTTCACATATTAAGTTAATTTTTATCTCATTTATAATCGCACACATACAAACACAGGCATTTAATTTGTAACGTATTAAATAATATTTATAACGTATTAAAGGCATTTATCTCCACATATGTGACCCTGGACCACAAAACCAGTCTTAAGGGTCAATTTTTTGAAATTGAGATGAATACATCTTCTGAAAGCTGAATAAATAAGCTTTCCATAGGACAATATTTGACAGAGATACAACTATTTGAAAACCTGGACTCTAAGGGTGCAAAATCACATTTAAAGTTGTACAAATGAAGTTCTTAGCAATGCATATTACAATGCATTGTAATATGCATTGCTACATTTGTAAAAAAAAAAAAAAAGTACTCTTTATTATTATTTATTTATTATTTTATTTTATTTTATTTGAAGGTGAAATGTGACCTGGACATGTTCTTAAAGAGATAGTGCACCCAAAAAGTAAAAATATTTCTTTACCCTCAAGTTGTTCCAAACCTGTATGAGTTTCTTTCTTCCAACAACAGTTTGCTGCTGAGGTTTGCTTGGCTTAAAAACAAATGCAGAATAAAGCTAATGATATATGTGACCCTGGACCACGAAACCAGTCAAAAGGGTCCATTTTTGAAAATTGAATTGCTTAATAAATAGGCGTTCCATTGATGTATGGCTTGTTAGGTTGGGACACTATTTGGCAGAGATACAACTATTTGAAAATCTAAAATGTGAGGGTCCAAATGAAGTTCTTAGCAATGCATATTACTAATCAAAAATAAGTTTCGATTTATTTATGGTGGGAAATGTACAAAATATACTCATAGAACATGATCTTTGCTTAATACCCTAATAATTTTTGGCATAAAAGAAAAATTGATCATTTTGACCCATACAATGTATTGCTACAAATATACTTGTGTTAAATAAGACTTAAGGTTTTTTGGTCCAGGGTCACACATCTTAGGAAAATATCAGTCTTCTTTCTCATCACTTTTCTGATTTTTCTTGTTTTTCTTTGTCACTTAACTAATTAACACTACCTGTTCTGCTCCTGTCGCTATGGTGACTGTTTTTACTTTCACTACCCCTGCTGCTCTGGCTGTGCTTACTGCTGGTGCCATCATCTTTATAATGCTCATCCTGCTCATCATCATCATCACTAAAATCCAGCTCATCATGATATGAGTGTCCTTCATCATTGGCCTTCTCCCCATCACTCTCATGACATTCATCGTGTTTTTCATCCTCATCTGTGTCCATGTGTCCTGCCTCCATGTCATGATCATACTCCTCATAATCATCCGCATAGTCATCAAGAAGAGAATCCTGCAAGTCTGGAAGTTCCTCATCATCTTCACTTCTGTTTTTACTATGGAAGAATGAAAAAACATTCGGACAGAATCCAGTTTTAAATGAGCAAAATTAACAGTATTTTCATTTTGGGGGGAGCCCTTTCTTTTAATACACTTCTAAAATGTCTTTAAAATGTATCAGAACAGAGGCCTGTTGACTCTTATACCTGTATATGGGTGGAGTTTGGCTGCCAGAGTGGGTGGGGCTCGAAGTCTGCCTGTGTTTCAAGCCTTTAGGAACTTTACTGCTGATAAACGATTCACTCAGGCCACATCCATGCAAAGTAGCAGAGTAAAGCTTCTCTGCTGCTTTCTTAGCATTCATCTGATAAAGAGAGAGTTTGCATTATAATCATCATCATGAACAACTGTAGTAGAGATCTTCTTTTTGTCTTAAAAGGAACCTTTTTGTAAGTAAAAATAGCATTTAAAAATAAATAAATATATAAATAAAATAACTTACCTGTGCTACCTGCTCCAGTAATAGAGGTCTTCCCTTCACTCTTTTCTGGATTTCTCTCATCTCCTCCTCGAACTCTCTTTGTCTCTGAAGATCTTGTTTCCTGTTCCCATACTATATGTTACTATATATATATATATATATATATATATTTATATACCATATATGCCATATCAATTCCAATAAAGAACACAGTGAAAAACACAGTTTGAGAAATTTAAGAGCATGAGCTTAATTGCTTTACCTGAATTCTTTTAGTTTGGACTGGCATGTCTGGACCAGAGCCACGTGTGGGTCGTTTGCCTGGGCTCGCTTTGTGATCACTTTTTGTAGTCTCTTCTCTCTCTGTTTTTGCTTCTCCTTCCATTTCTCCTCTTCTTCTTCGGCCCGCTTTCTCTGCTCAAGAACTTTTCTACTCATAGGGTAAAGAGCTGTCAGAACTGAGCTTTATGGAGGAGGAACTCTACTAATGTGATGATGCTACAGTAAGCCAGGGACAGGGTTCGGGGACAATGGACAACTGCTGCCTTCAAGTCATGTCACAATGATCACTTTTTCAAATTGAACATACACAAGTGACACCATATCATAATTTCTAGTGCCAAATTTTCAGTGTCAATTAAAGTGTTCCAGAGAGAATTGATAACAATTATGTTTTTTAATGCAACTGTTCACTTTACAGTTTAGTTTGTTGTGGACTTCTGATAAACAACACTAAAGCTTGCTAGAAAATACTATGCTTTTATCTGGATTTTGAAGTGACTGGCTTGTATGACAAAACTACAAGTCCTCTTACTCCGTCTGTATTTTCCATCATATCATTTGCTCTTCATTTTGGCTGACCTCATAATAGCATACTACTCTTAGCAATTTGTTATTTTGTTGGGCCAAGATGCAGGACACAGGCTCTCAAGGACCAGGACAAGACACACCCGCCCTAGAGAAAATGAATGGCATTTTTACTTCCAAAACCATTCTTAAAAATTATAGGGATAGTTCACTCAAAAATGAAACTTCTGTTATTAATTTCTCATCCTCATGTCGTTCCAAACCCATAAGACCTTCATTCATCTTTGGAACACAAATTAAGGTATTTTTGATGAAATCCGAGAGCTTTCTGTCCGTTCATAGACAGCAAGGGTCCTATCACGTCCAGAAAGGTACTCAACAAAATAGTTCATGTGACATCAGTGTTTATGGAGGGTCAGAGAGCTCTTTGATTTCATTAAAATATTTTAATTTGTGTTCCAAAGACAAACAAAGGTCTTAGGGGTTTGGAACGACATGAGGATGAGCAATTAATGACAGAATTTTCATTTTTGGGTGATTCTTTTATTGGCATTAAAGATTCCATAAAGAATCCAAGGAACCTTTCCATAACCCAGTAGGTTCTTTAAAATGTTCTTTAAAAAGATAGTTCTTAGTTTCTGTTCACTAAAAGGTGAACCAAAAATGGTTGTGAAAACCTCCTTTTAAAAGAGTGTTTTAACTCAGCCTGGTAATAAAGCTAAAACATCCTGAAAGTGGTCATCAGGAAGTGAAAAGGAGTTTACCCAACACTTCCATTTAATTTTTGACTAAAATGTCTTGAAATCATTTCTGAACTCATAAGTATGAACCTCCTAGGAAGACTTGAAGGCAGCAAGAGGATTCAGAAGCATCCACACATTTCCAGTTAAGTCTTTTACTGGGAAGACACACTGGCAGGGGTAGTCACATTCCTGCTTTGGAATTCCAAAAAGCTGAGGACACAGGACTTCACTTGGAAAGTTCTAGCAAGGTGAGGGTTTAAACCGGGGTTGTGCATCACCGTTACCTCACGGCCTCTTGGCGTTTCTTGGCTGCATCAGTGATCTTAGCGGACAAGCATTCCTGGCTTCCAGACAGCGAGGAGCACAGGGAAGACGAGGGCGTTCTGGGCGAGAGGGCAGGCGGGGTCATAAACGGCCAGCGTAACGGTTTTGGGCTCTTTATCTCTGTCTCGATATCCGCCATGATGCGTTCTTTGTGCGAGGAGATGTTAGCCGTTCGTAACTGGAAGGGCTCGCACGCCGTCACGGGCCGCACTTCTCGTCGCTTCGCCAGCTGCTTCCGAAACCTCCTGTAGCTGCCGTCGAAGTCTGGAACTTCAGCGTTGATTTTGGGTCGATGTGTATGGTCGTCATCCTGGGTGGCTTTCTCCACTTGCTTCTCGCTGAGCTGCCGTGCTAGCATGCTAGGAGGCATGGACGCACTGTGAAGCATCTCTCTCGCCCGCATCTGCATCTTGATGGCCCTGTAGAGTTCTTCCTCCTTCTGCTGCTCACCCAGTGCGGCCTCCTTCACCACCCGTGGGACGGGTTTGGCTTTGAACGGGCATTTCCTCCTCTCCTCTTCCTCTCTGTCGTGTTTGAGCATTTGCTCACGGAGCTTGGCCTCCTTCTGCTCTTTCTTCAGTCGTTCGCGCTCCAGGAAGCTAAAGGGTCTTTGCGAGGCGTGGAGACGCTGCTGCTCCATCTCCCGATGTAGCCGTCGGCGCTCCTCGTCCCGCTCCTGCAGCTCCTCGTACAGAGGGAGGCGCACGTGCGCAGGCGCCGGACTGGCGCGGAACATCCTCTGGCACTCGGTAAGCTCCTCCACCTGGCGTCGGAGATCTGCATTTTCTTGTTCGATCTCTGAACGTGATTTTATGCCCTTCCTGCGCCGTTCTGCCTCACGAAGGGTCATCTGGAAAGGTTTGGGGACTGTTACTCTCGGATGCCAATCCTCGTCTGTGTTTTGCTTGCGTTTTTTTAGCCGTTGTCCCTTGATCCTACCTTTGGGTTTGTTGGCGGCCTGGCAGTCAGCAGGTAAGCTCTGCAGTGAGGATGAATGTGCGTGCCATTGAGGCGGAGAAAGCTTACTCACACTGAAGTCCTGCCACATGTTCTTGATGTGCTCTTTGGGTGAGATAAGAAGGCCTTTCTCTGTGTTGCCATTGTCAGCAATGCACTCTTCAACAGACAGGTCAGAAAGATCTGAAGTTCGCCGCAACTCCAGAGCAGACCGGGCTTTTTTCAGATTGCTGGTTATTGCTGGACTCCTGCCTTGTGGGAAACTTTTTAACAAAAAATCAAATAAAAACTTTTCATTTCCATTACAAGTTAATAAGGAATGTTCTGTGCTATACACTAGCGTTCAAAAGTAATATTTAATATTTTTTCAAAAGAAATAATACGTTTATTTAGCAAGGATGCATTAAATGTATCAAAATTTCTATTTTAAACAAATGTTGTTCTTTTGAACTTTCTATTCATTAAAGAATCCTGAAAATATTTATTGTGGTTTCCACAAAACATATTAAGCAGCACAGCTGTTTTCAACATTAATAATAACAGTAAATGTTTCTTGAGCAGCAAATCAGCATGTTAGAATGATTTCTGAAGGATTATGTGACACTGTAGACTGGAGTAATGATGCTGAAAATTATCATAAAGTAACATAAAAGTAATATATATTACTTAATTCAGGGTACATATTACTACTCTAAAGTACTAATTTGCACCCTTTAGGGCTAAAGAAGCTTTAGAGGTGTTACTTTAAAGGTACTGCCCCAGTGACAAGCTGTCATACCCCTAAAGGTACAAGTTTTCTGAGAGTGTGTTTCGAATAAGAAATATTTTTATGTATAAACTCACAGATTGGTCCGATCAGTGTTGTCCGCAGCGCTCACCCCCTTAAGGTCCAGTTTCTTGCGATACATGAGTTCGAGTTCGGCCATCGTTTGGAGATGAGCCTTCTTCAGCTGCTCTAGTTTACGGTAGTACTCTTGGTTTGAGAAGTAGAACTCCCTGAGATCGATGTGATCGCCCGTCACGCAGTAGTCTTTGATAAGCAGTGCATTGCTGTCTTTAGCTGGAGGGTCATCAGTCGCCAGCTCAGATCCAGAATCATACTCCATCTATGAAGATACACAATGAAAACAGACTGATTTGCTTAGATACTTCAAACTGTAGTCCATATCATAGGTTAAGAGTCCTAATCAGTACAAATCTTTGAGATTTTGATACTTTGATGAACAAAGAACAGTGTTACAGAAATGCTTATGTGGTAAAAATCGAGGAGTGTTGGTTGAAAGCCCAGTGTTTTATGCCACAGCTATTTATTTATTTATTTTTATTTATTTATTTATTTTTTTTTATAAAATTCCTGTCTGGAAAAGAGTTGTGTGCGGTCAGTAGTTGTGTGTGTCACACAAGATGAGTCTCTGTGTGTAAGCTGTTAATCTGCAGGTCTGTCAGCTTTAGAGCCAGATGGCAGATTGTGTTCTTCTTCATTCATACATACAGGAGATTGTCTCACGGTTCTTCACTGTAATCGACATGAAACCAACACTACATTACACGTTTATGTAGCTAAATGCGGATATGCATTGCATGTTTTGCAAATGTATGATTAATTTTAACTTTTTACAGTTAATTTAGCTATATTTAGCTATATTTAGCATACCTTAAATTCAATCATAACCACAAGTCCACAACCACAGAAACCTATTGAAAATGCTTTAAAATTAGGACAACTTGCTTACTGAACCACGTTTTCATCATGTCAGACCATAGTTGGAAGTTTAATCTTTTTTCTTAATCATTAGTGAGCTGTTTAACCACCTTTAGTCTATTAATTTCAACACTGTATCTTCAAAATCATATTTAAGCCCAAACAACTTGTACTGTCAGAAAGAACAACGTGTTTTCTCTATGTAATACACCTAAAGTATCTCCATGTGGTATGCAGAAGTGCAAAACTATAAATAATATTAATATGGATTTTAGCTTGATAGTTTAATCAATAAAAAAAACCTAGTCACCTCTTTTTCATAGTGCCTGTTGTCCGTGAGCGCGTGCGCGCGCGGCAGTGATCGCTCCCTCTCATACTGAGCTAACGGGACTTTAGTGTGCGGGTCCACCGGCGTCTTCAAACAGGACGTTACCAGGACATTAGCGCGGTGAGACTTCTTCATATCGGTCTCTTTCCAGACTGCTGGACTCAAATGAATAAATGACTGACTGACTGTAACGGGTGCGCGTCTCCTTGACGACCGCGTAGCGTCGGGACGCCACAGTGACGCTCGGCGGCGGGAGCGCGCATCTGTAAAACCAGCAGCAACAGTTCATTTCCGAGGCTTTAAGACAAAGAGCAAATGATGCGTTTTAATTATAAACTGATTACAAATGGGTTTATGTCACCTTTTAAGCAATAAATACATCTAGCTAGTTTTAAACGCATTAAATATCCGATCGCCACATCAAAGGTTTTCACACATTTATCTGTATTAAACAACATCTTTAGATAATGTCCATTCTGGCCATATGATTGTAGAAAATAATAACAATTGTGTAATAGCCAAAACATAATTAGATATGCCCCTAAACACTCGCATGACATTTTGTTTCCCATTATTTCCCCCTCGTTTAGTATTAATTATAGGTCCATTTTTAAAAAAACTAAATAAATAAGATGGTATTTTCCATGACCAGCCTAGTGTATAAACTGATGTCCAATTACTTTACAATACTTATTAAAAATAAATCTAGCTGATTTTAAATGCATTAAATTATATAAATATCACACCCAAATATGTTCATTTTTGTCTGTTCCACCTCCAATTGTCTTATTTGTATTCAACAAAACCATAAGATAATATTGAATTGAATCATCTTGATTGTAGAAAATAACATTTAAAAAAAGAAAAAGGGTAAAAATGGAATATGCAACACTGGCAGAAAATTACATTAACAAAACATATTTTGATCAATTTTAATGCAAGTTGTATCACATTGTATTATCAGTAGCAGCTGCATTCATCAACCCTAATACAGTAGTACGTTATTTAAAAAAATAATAATAAAAATCTTTATGTGAAATGTGAGTTCATTGCCCAAGTTAATTTAGGCAAAAACGGTGAGCTTCTTTTTTATTTATTTATTTTGGTGCATTATTTTATTTTTTTCATTTTAAAATGTAAAACCGTTTTAACTCGCAAGGTTGTTGATTACAAGTCCAAATCGTCAGATCTTGATTTCAGACTTTCAGGCCTTAAAGCAGAGCCCTGTCTCTGATCAGATAAGACGATTAACTAACAAGATTAAACATACTGACAAGCAGTAAAGCACTGAGTGCAACAAGCACCATGCAAATAAATCACTATATGGACTATGTATATCAAAGACAAAAAAAACACAACAAAAGAGATGAGTTACTGTGTCAAAAAAAACATGTTTTATTAAATTACTCCAGGTAACAGCAACAGACAGCGACAGATCAGCTGGTCTTATCGGGGTGCTAGCATGGGGTTGGATCTTCCTTCACTAATCACATTCAATTTATCGGGTGTTCACCTGCAGAAGAAATGAGTCATTAGTGCTTGTGTGTTTAGTCAACATCAGTGCTAATTTTAGGGCCCTTTAAATACTCAAATGCTCATTAGACATAGAAAATCACTCACAAGATCATCAATCTTGAGGATGCTGCGGACCGTTTCTGTTGAGAGGGTGAGCGCGCTGATGGAGACCAGCAGAGGCTGAACTACCAGCTCCTCCAGGATGTTAGAGATCCCACCCTGAGAGACCAAAAGACATGTTAAACACTCATTTTTTTAGGGGCTTTGTCAGTAGGCAGAACTATCAAGATCTACTGGTTGAAAGCCTCACCTTGCGGACATTAATCCCGGCTGTCTTCTCTCCTTGTGCGTGTCTGTTGCGCAGCTCAGTGACCGTAGAGATGGGATTAAGGCCAGCGTTCTCTGCCAGAGTTGAGGGAATGATCTCGAGGGCATCAGCATATGCACGCACACAGTATGCCTCCATGCCGCCCAGACTGCGGGCATATTCTGCCAACCTCAGTGCCAGCTCAATCTCTGGTGCTCCACCGCCAGCGATCAGAGCTCTGCAGACACACAGGAAGAGGATGAGTTAGCAAACAGCTTCTACGGACTCTGAAAATGAGGATTTGCTGAAAATGTATCTGCCCTCAGCCATCAAAGATGTAGTTTGTTTCTTCATGGAAACAGATTTGGAGAAATGTAGCATTACATCACTTGCTCACCAATGGATCCTCTGCAGTGAATGGGTGCCATCATAATGAGAGTCCAAACAGCTAATAAAAGCATCACAATAATCCACACCACTCCAGTCCATTAATTAATATCTTGTGACATGAATAAATTAAAATCCATAAGTAGTCCATAAATCCATATTAAAATCCACTAAAATATGGTTTAGAACTGTGTATATTTCTCTCCAGATTAAACAATATTATGGATAGACGACTCATATTTTAGCCAGAAACAATGGTTTAAAGTGGAAAACACCTTAATGATGGATTCATTTCTTACAAACACACATCTTTTGGCTTCACAAGATGTTAACTGATGGACTGGAGTGGTGTGGATTATTGTGATGTTTTTATCAGCTGTTTGGACTCTCATTCTGACGGCTCCCATTCACTGCAGAGGATCCACTGGTGAGCAAATGATGCAATGCCACATTTCACCAAATCTGATGAAGAAACAAACTCATCTACAACTCATGGATGGCCTGAGGGCAAGTACATTTTCAGCAAATTTTAATTTTTGGGTGAAGTATTTCTTATAATTCTTATGTGTTGAGAAATCCCTAAAAACACTAGTCTTTTGTGATATTTGTTACCTCTTCTTGACCAGACAGCGGATGACACAGAGGGCGTCGTGAATGGATCGTTCTGCCTCCTCAATCACAAGTTTGTTGGAACCACGGACGACAATACTGACCGTCTTTCCTGGATTTACACATCCTGTGATCTACAAACACAAATCAAACCCTGCTGTCATTATCCAGCACAGACAGAATGAAAACACAAGCAATTATGTTTCTCGTCCTGTACGAATGACAAAAACAGAACATGCTCAGCTGAAGATGCATGTAGGTGCATCTAGGTTATAAAAGGTAGGTTACCTTCACTAGTTTGCCAGATCCATCCAGGCTAACCTCTTCTGCTAGCTCTGCTGTTCCCAGCATCTCAGGAGTGAACTGGTCAATATGAGCTATGGGTTTGGTGCCAATAGTCTGATGGGACAAAAGAAAAATACTCGATCAGTGTGACAGTCACTTAAGAATGTGTATTAGATATCAGGTACAAACAAATAGTTTAATGACAGTGCTGGATATGTCGATCATACCTTGCAGATGAATTCAATTTCCTCCCTCTCAATGTCTTTGACCACCATGATCTTCATCTTGTTCAGGAAGTGAACAGCCAGATCACTCAGGGCATCTCTGAAAGACATTAGCAACCAGAAACACCATGAGAACCTCAAGACGTGTTAACAGTATATAACTATATAATTTATATAGTATAAGTAGCTTATATTTAACGTTTTTAACTTAACAGTGATCGTGTGATGAAGTTGTGTGATTTTGTACCTCAGAATGGATTTCTGGATGAGCAACACAGTGCAGCCGGCTTTCTTAATCTGTTTGACCAGGTTGAGGATGTAAGCCCTCTCCTCACGGAGCACACGGTCCATCTGAGCGTAGTCCGACACCACAATCTGATTGTCCATCTGTCCCAACAGAAGCATCACACAAACCCATTAACACAATGACTATGATATTGCAGACCAATGCCTGCTTTTATATATCAGTTCGAAGCATGATCACATACATCAGTTTTGGGAGGGGACAGGCAGAACTGGATGAGGCCGATTTTGGCTTTTTCCACACGGGACACTCCAGTGTTCACCACCCTCTGAGTCAACACCAGACCATCCACCAGCTCACAGTCATCAATGGTCCCTCTGCAAACATAACACGTCAATAAATTTGCTTCTGCAAGGAGAAACTACAACTTTCTGCAGTCTAATAACTGACTGAGCAACATTTAAATCCTATCCTGCTTCTCACCCGAGTTTCTTGACAATGTTGATATCACGGAGATCAACGCTGGTGGCGGTGGCGGGGTCGATGACCTTCATGACAGCATCCACACTCATGGGGGCGAGCAGGCTGGAGTACTGGGACACCACTTTAGAGCAGAGCGAGGTGGTGGCGCTGTTCAGAAGAGTCTCTCTGTCACTGAGCTGAACCGGCTGACTGATGGATGTCAGGATCTCCACACCTTTATCTACAGCCTTCTGGAAGGACTCGGAAATGATGGTCGGGTGGATTCCTGGCAGGAAAAACAGATCATATAGATCATGTTGAATTGTCGTCATACATAAACACCACTATAGCATATGAAGAATTATGACAAAGGGTCAAAAGACACCCTGAATGGTTAAAAAAAATAGCAGTGGAAAATCTGTTCACTGTATCAGAGGACTTAATTACAGAATATGCTCAAAGGACAAGGTCACTTCCAGAATAAAAATTTCCTGCATGCAATTTCCTCAGCTGGGATTGTGTAGAGCAGTGGTTCCCAACCTGGGGGCGCTAAAGGTTTACAAGGGGCTGCCAAGCTCACTCTAATTTGGGGGTAGAAATGATTACATCTTTACGAGCACATCAAACGGGAGACTTTTCAGATTTGCGCTCCAACTTCACTTCAGCACCAGACGCAAGTCAGAAACGGTACCGGTGATGAGAAGCTTCAGCAGAACATCAGTGAACTGCAGTGAGATGAAATGTTGTCTGCCCATATGTCGGTAAAAACTAATCTTCCTGTGCTCATAGCGAGTGCTCTTTATGTGCACACACAAATGTGCCAGTGTGCGTTGTAATTAGACTACATTTTCTTGCTGAAGGGCACAGGTAACGTATAAATGACATTTATTATAATGGGTTTATGTGAAGATTGTTTTAAGTTCCCTTAAATTTGAAGTTTTAAGTCTAATAAATGTAAAATAGATAGCTCTTAATTATACTGTAATGTTGAATGGCTATAGTTAATGGTTAAATATTAGGAAAAAAATTATTGAGACATCAGTTTGTATCAGTGATACTTGCCTCCAGTCATTAAAAATATGGCATTAAATAAATATTAAAAATATACTTTATGTTCTTTCTACATTAATTTCAAGACTGAATGTGAAATTATTGCACTATAAAAATATAATTAAACACTTTAATATTGGGTGGGATTAATCGCAATTAATTTCAGAAAAAAACTGACATTGAATGCACTTTTTAAATAGGGGGTCGTTGAAAAAAATGTAATGTTAAAATAGGGTCCCCTGGAAAAAAGGCTGGGAACCACTAGTGTAGAGAGCTCTTTGAAGCTGTATTGAAACTGCAAATTGAACCGTGAACCTGTTGATCCTTATTGAAGTCCACTATATGGAGAAAATTCCTGGAGTGTTTTCCTCAAAATCCCTAATTTTTTTTCAACTGAAGAAAGAAAGACTTAAACATCTTGGATTACATGGTGGTGAGTAAATGATCAGGGAATTTTCATTCTGGAAGCAAACTTATCCTTCAATCAGTAAAGTAAATTGTACAATTTTCATTTTTTAGCTAAACAATCTGTTCACTGTCCAACATGTTGCATGTTGTATAAAGATTTAAAGTCACTACAGCTTACCTTTCTGAAGCAATTTGGAGCAGGCATCAAGAAGAGCTCCAGCAATCACCACAACTGATGTAGTGCCGTCACCAGCCTCAATATCCTGAGCTTTAGACAGCTCCACCATCTAAAACACACACAGAAACATCCCATAATACTCCAGACATGTGCAATGACAAAGGTTGAGAATCTCATGATCTGATTAAATTCTTTTGGTCATGATATGATCCAAAATTGATTCTCGATGTGATGCACTGCTCTTAAAGTTCCGCCTTAACTGTACTAATAACACAATGACAACATTATGTTAAAAAATATATCTTTGTGAAACTTCTGACTCAGTTCTAATGGGTAGAAGATAGAATCACAATGGATATGAAATGAAACAAACAAGTCAAGCTAGAGAGGAACCAAGTTAAAAATAAATGTAAACAAAATGGATGGAACACAGAACTTGAGTTCAGCACCTTCATGTTATATAAATGAAGGAAAATGTTTCCAAATAATGAATTTACCATTTTGGCTGCAGGATGCAGCACCTGCATCAGTTTGAGGATTGTGGCTCCATCATTAGTGATGGTGACGTCCCCCTTTCCATCCTGAATCTGCAGAAAACAAACACATTCATTCAAATACACAGCCACTGATGTACAACCAAGCCAAATTAAGCATACAAAATTTAAGGTAAGTTTTATAACAAGAAATTGTAAAAAACAAACCATTTTATCCATGCCCTTAGGGCCCAGACTTGTTCTGACGGCATCTGCGACAGCTGTCAAACCAAAGAGGGATCATCAATCATTATACCTGCTGCCAGATAAAACTATACTTACATAAATATAATTTAACTTTTTTAAATATATATTTAACATTATTTAAAATAAAGTACTTTATTTTTTAAAATGTGAAATATCACAGTAATATAGAAAGGTAGTTTTATAATTTGTGTGTGTGTGTGTGTGTGTGTGTGTGTGTGTGTGTGTGTGTATGTATGTATGTATGTATGTATATATATATATATATATATGTAGTTATTTAATTTGACGAATATAGTATTTTTTAACCTTTAACTATATTTATACCATTTGTGTATATTCTTTGAGGGTACATGACTGATTCTGTCATGTGTTGTCATAAAGAAGACCACACCTTATAAGGACGCAAGTGAGTGTGCATTGTGATGATGAGGAACATGTCATGACTTCATATTCCTCATCTAATGCTTTAAAATACGGTCACATTTGCAGAAATGAAATGATAAATGAATTTACACAGATGCTGTCATGTTTATAACGGCATAGGACCTTTATAGACTCATGCTTCCACTCTGTCGTGAGCTGCAACAATACAAAAAAAAACACATTCCTGTCAGCTTTAAATATGAATATCCAGATCTCTCACCTTTCCCGGCGTTGATGTTGCTGTAGCGGATCTGGGCGGGTTTGTCCCGGTCCACATACGCACCTCCTTTGTTTTTAGATCCGTTCGCAGCCGCTACGGCTTCGGGCATGATGGCTAATATTTATGTTATTTTGTTCTGCAGAATTCACAGACTGAGATGGACGTTGTCCGGTCTCTCTAGGCCGTCTGTGCGGTTCGGATGGGTTCAGATAACGTTCGGCTCGGATATCCCAAGCAGAACCTTCCAGATCCACCGGTCGCGACAGTAACAGAAAAAGGACCCCGAGCGTGACTGTGCGGCGCATCAGGATGACGTTTAACGGTGTCTTAAAACATGCCCACTGTAGATGCAAACAGTTGCTGTGGAAGCAAATATATTGTAGTGGGTCAGCAATAATAGTATGTTGTGTCAAATTATTTATAATATAAAATTCTAGCAGTTTCTGCGCTTTAGGATAAATTGGTGAGATATAAAGTTTTGTTGTAGAGTGAGACGGTGAGCTGTGTTCATCAACACATGTGTCAGGACACAGCGCTTCACTGTCTTTTCCTGAGGTTTGACTGCAGAATTGAAGCGATCCAGTGAAGGTAAGCTGCATGATGAGGATGTTTAGAGAGAGCTCGTTCAATAACACAGGTGCCATTTGTGTTTCCCATATAAATAATGTGTAATGAACTTAATTAATATAGACACTTTTCTTTAAGATTTTCATAAAAATCCTATATATTTTGCCACTTTTTATATCATGATGGTGCGTTTTTGTATCTGTCTCTTTCTCTGTGCTTCCAACTTGCCCTTTATGTATTAGCAAACATGCAAAGCATCATAAATGGGAATACTAGCCAAGATTTTCACTTTAATGAGGGTGTAACTTTTTGAATTTGAAGATCAGGGTAAATGTAACTTTTTTTGTCCTCTGGGAAACATGTAAGTATTTTCTGTAGCTTGTGAAGGGCAGCACTAAATAAAATAAAAAAATATGATATTTAGGCAAAATAAGAAAAATATACACATCTTCATTCTGTTCAAAAGTTTACACCCCTGGCTCTTAATGCATTGTTTTTTCCTTCTGGAGCATCAGTGAGTGTTTGAACCTTATGTAATAGTTGCATGTGAGTCCCTCAGTTGTCTTCAGTGTGAAAAGATGGATTGCAAAATCATACAGTCATTGTTGGAAAGGGTTCAAATACACAAAAAATGCTGGAAACCCAAAGAATTTGTGGGACCTGAAGGATTTTTCTGAAGAACACCAGGCAGTTCAGGACAAACAGGGAACTCATGAACAACTATTACAAAAAAACAAACAAAAAAAAAACACTGTTGCCATTGATCATTAAGGTAACATTTTGTGAAATATCTTATTCAGGTCAGTACTAAATAAGAAATAACATACATTTTGTATTGTCCCTTTTATTTTGATAAAAGAATTAACATTTTGCAGATTCTGAAAGGTCTTTATTTTAGATTTTAATTGGCAGAATGTATTATTACATAGGCTTGAGGTTATGTCTTTGGTTTTAAATCCTATGTGAACTAATCCAACAATTGTGTCATCATATTTGTAAATGTTTTGTCATTTATTTAGGACAAAACTGCATAAAATTTTTCTTAGCAGTATGCTGTCCCTCAAAGAGAAAGACCGGCCCATCATCAGAAAGCTGTTGTGCGCTGGATGCTGTGTGAGATGCGTTCTACGCTTCTGCTGTGTGGGAACATACTCTGCTTACAGACGATCCTATGAGGTCTCTCACGATAAAAATCACCTGGTTTTGCTTGATGTATGTGCATAATTGTGTATGTATATGTCAACAATGAACATTCCCATTTCTAGGACATACGCAAGGAGCTTTTGACCTTCATCAGTGAGGAAAAAAACAGCCCGCAGAGCCACGATGCCTCTGGTGAGGACAAACCAGACGACCCGCCGAATAAACGCATGAGAATAGATGAGGGCAGCACTGAGGATTCTGCTACGCCGGCGCAGACGGACTCAGACATTTGTCCTGTCTGTTTGGGAGTCCTGCAGGAATTCTGTGATCCCACCTTTGCCAAACAGGTACGAGTATTGAAATATAAATGGCTGTTCTGTATTCTGCTGCTGTGCAAACATGGCTTATGGATTTTATTATCTGCAGGTGTCAGATGCAGTGAAAAAACAACAGTATGAGTTTGACAGTCTAGTGCTGACTGTTTCTCTTCCCGCTCAGCTGTCCGTCAGAGAGGTGAGTC
Source organism: Cirrhinus molitorella (assembly GCA_033026305.1). NCBI lineage: Eukaryota > Metazoa > Chordata > Actinopteri > Cypriniformes > Cyprinidae > Cirrhinus > Cirrhinus molitorella. The sequence continues at coordinate 38,456,624 of CM065120.1, forward strand.
GTGCCGCCATTATTTACTTGTTTCTTACTAATTATAAGGTGCTGATTCCAAAAATAGTGCCTGTTTTGCTCAAGCACATCACACTTTTATGAAAAATATGATGGATTTCATAGCATTTTTGCTTTCAACAACCTATTGTAAGGTGAAAAAGTTTTGTAATATCCTTTAATTCGCAGAAAAACTGCCACAGTGTCTTCCTCTAAGCCAATTACAACTATTTATTTAATTCCTAAATGATTATACCATTTATCTTAGGGCTGTCAGTCGATTTAAAAATTTTAATCAAATTCATTACATGATGTTTCGATTAATCAATCTAATTAATCGCATGTCAAATTTGGCTTAGAAATGACTCCCAAAAGATAATATGAAGTCTTTGCTGTGCGCTAACTGCATTAAAATATTTTAATCGTGTTCATTTTTCATAACTAATTAATTAAGTTAAAGGATCACTTTCAAGTTCACTTTCAGAACAAAAATTTACAGATAATGTACTCAGCCCCTTGTCATCCAAGATGTTCATGTCTTTCTTTCTTCAGTCATAAAGAAATTATGTTTTTTGAGGAAAACATTTCAGGATTTCTCTTCATATAATGGACTTCTATGGTGCCCCCAAAGTTTGAACGTCCAAAATGCGAAACTTATCTAGCGAAACGATCATTAATTTTCTAAACAAACTGACAATTTATATACTTTTTAACCTCAAATGCTCATCTTGTCTGTGTGATCCGGGTCAATACAGTTAGTTACAACGCTGTTTTACCTTTTTTTGTAAAGGGCGTTTGATCATCTTTGTATGTTCACTTTGTAAACACTTGGGTTGGTACTTCTGCAGTGATGTAGGATGCTTTTGAAATTGGGGAAGAAAATGAGATAGGAGTTTTTCGACATACTCTAACTGTATTGACCTGGAGCACACAGACTACTCATGCGCATCGCAGAGACAAGACAAGACGAGCATTTGAGGTTAAAGAGTATATAAAATGTCAATTTGTTTTGAAAATAACCAATCGTTTTGCTAGATAAGACCCTTCTTTCTCAGCTGGGATTGTTTAGAGCCGTTTGAAGGTGCATTTAAACTGCATTTTAAAAGTTCAAACTTGGGGGCACCATAGAAGTCCACTATATGGAGAGAAATCCTGAAAAGTTTTCCTCAAAAAACATCATTTCTGTATGACTGAAGAAAGACAGACATGAACAACTTGGAAGACAAGGGGGTGAGTACATTATCTGTAAATTTTTGTTCTGAAAGTGAACTAATCCTTTACCACGTTAAACTGACAGCCCTAGTTTATCTGTCTATATATCTATCTAGTTTAAAAAATCTGTTTTTTAAAAAATAATGGAACTTTGTGATGAAATTGAAATTTTGTACTCTGCATCATCAATTATTGGGCCGTTTTTTGCACATTATTATTCCTTTTGTTAGCGAACTATTTTGTTGATCGAAAATGTGTTTCTCTGTACATTTCCTCAGCATTCCTGCTGGTTGCATGTCAAGAAGGAAGTCAGGTATGTAAGCAGCACACATTTCCTATCATCCCAGTAGCAGCAGCGTATCCGTATGAAGTCACATGATGCTGTGTTTCCAGGGAGAAGAGCATGTGTTTGGGTAAAGATGATGTCATCCAGGTGAAGGACGCCTTCAAGTGGGCCGTACAGGGAAAGATCGGACAGGAACTGGGAGCTGCTGTCGTGGCCAATGTGAGTGCTTCTTCTTGATTGGTTTTCCGAATAGTTTGGTATTATTTGATCTCTTGGTTCTGTGATCCACAGAGTCCGTGTGAAGTGAGCATTGGCTTTACACATTCAGAAACAGAGGAGGACTGTCATTTCTTGTAAGTGGGTTGATGACAAGAAATGTTTGTTAAATCATTTTTGAGTGGTTGAGCTTGACTATTTCTGTCAATACTAGAACGAAAAATTTTGGAAATGTTTTTTTTTTCTCCTAAATGAATAAATGTAAAATGTAAATGCAAATTTACTTGTCTTGCTATGATGATGTCCAGAATTAGTCCTGGTTAACACATGTCTTTCTTTGTACAGAGCAAACACCTGTCCGGACTGTTTCAAACCCACCAAAAACAAAGCGGTATGATTTCCCATGTTGTGTTTCCAGTCCTTAGTCTGTGTTCCTGACCTGTGAAATCAAAAGTGCCCTTTTGAATATAAAAGCATTGTAGTTGTGTCCCTCTTTGTCTCTCAGTCCATCTTCACCAGGATGGCAGTGGTTAAAGCTCTAGAGAAGATCTCTGAAGAGAAGTTTAGCAGGTCAGTGTTTTCAGTCTTTTGGTAACATGAGATTCAGTGTTTGGTCATTCGCTTTCAATGTGTGATGTGTTGTGTGCAGGCATTATCCATGTCCGCCAAAGAAACCAAATACTAGATGTACAGCTCTGGACACCACATGTCTCCACACATCTGTCTTTATAGCAGGTACAGCCAAAAAATTACTATATAAATTGTGAAATATCTTTACAGTTTCAAATAATTGTTTTCTATTTTAATATATTGTAAAATATAATATTTCTGTGATCAAAGCTGAATTTTCAGCATCATTACTTCATTATCAGTCTTCAGTGTCACATGATATTTCAGAAATCTTTCTAATATGCTGATCTGCTGCTCAAGAAACAGTTGTGCTGCTTCATATTTTTGTGGAAATGGTGATTTTTTTTTTTTTTTTTTCTACGAATCTTTGACATATAGAAAGTCCAAAAGAACAGCATTTATTTTCAAATAAAAATCTTTTGAAACGTTATAAATGTCTTTTCTGTACCTTTTGACCAATTTAATACGTCCTTGCTGAATAAAAGCATTAATTTCTTTTAATAAAAATTTTACTGACCTCTTTTGATGGACTGTTTTTGCAGGTCGGTATAATAAGTTTTCACGGGAGCTTCCACAGACACCGTGGGTGATTGATGGAGAGAGACGGATGGATGGATCAGTGGAGGAGCTGATCGCTGCTCCTCTCCTGTCCTCATTCAGAGCCGACGGTAAGCGTCTGTGCTTAGGACGATCCAATCAAATTGGGATCCCAAATTGTAAATCAGTTTGAAATTGAGATACTTTTTAATTTTTGGCATAACAGAAAAATAATTTTAACCTATACATTGTATTTTTGGCTATTGCTACAAATATACCCGTGCTACTTAAGGCTGGTTTTGTGGTCCAGGGTCACATGTTATTTACAAAAAGATTTTGTAATTTTCTGTTGCTTATTAACAGTCTTTTTCCATGTCTCTTCCATGTAGGTTTTAACTTCTCGTCTTCAGGACGAGAGGATGTGGATGTGAGGACTCTGGGAAATGGTAAAACACAACAGAAACAGTATATTTCCACATTTATTTGCCTCTGGTTTCTCTGTATGTTAAAGAATTGAGGTTGGTCTTGTCCTATAACTGTCATAATCTATTGTATTTGTTTTTTGTATGTTTTTTTTTTTTAGGTCGACCATTCGCTGTGGAGTTGCTGAACCCCCATCGAGCCAAATTCAACAGAAGTGAAATCAAACAACTACAGGAGGTACAAATGTTCACCCAAAAATAAAAATGTGCTGAAAATGTTCTCACCCTCAGGCCATCTAAGATGCAAATAAGTTTACTTCATCAGATTTAAGAAATTTAGCATTACATCACTTGTTCACCAATGGATTCTCTGCAGTGAATGGGTGCCGTCAGAATGAGAGTCCAAACAGCAGATAAAAACATCACAATAACCCACAAGTAATCCACACCACTCTAGTCTATCAATTAACATCTTGTGAAGTGAAAAACTGAAAGTTTGAAAAGTGCTTAAAGAGTTTTTGAATTTCGACATAGCTTGTAATTTTAAAAGGCACATAGTGATGGGTGAAACAGAGCTGTTTCAAAACACTATTTTGAATCATTTGATTTAGATTGGAACTACATGTATCGCAAATCATTTGATTCAGGTCAGGACTTCAGAGCGCATATCACAAATCAATTCATTCAGATCAGAACAGGTTTGTGAATCGTTTAGCAAATTAAATTATTCAAATCGAATGATTAGCGATTCACAATTTAAGGACCTGATCTAAATCAAATTCAGATCAGGACTTCAGAACGTGGATTGTGAATCATTTCAGTTTAGATCGGAACCTTGGTGCGGGAGATCTTCGTAGATCTTTAAAAAACATCAAACCATTAATGCAGTACAGTTATAAAACAAATCTCTTAAGAAATTTAGTAGTGGTTATACTATAGTATAACAGTGTAGTATACTTTGTAATACTTCTCATATGCTTCAATTTATTTGTGCCTTTTTTTGTTAGCATATTTTTATTTATCTATTCCTTCTTTTTTTTTTATTTAAAATGGGAGACATGATTGAAGTTCTTGAAAATCAGAAAATAGTGCTTGAAAAGTTCTTGAAAGTCCTGGAATTTAGTTTTACAGTTTCTGTACGAACCCTATATTATTTTAAACCGCAAACTTGCTAATGTGAATTTTGGTTTCTGTTCTCTCCTGTCTGGCAGACGATCAACCAGTCATCTGACAAAATTAGAGTTCGAGACCTACAGATCGTTAACAGGTGTGTGTGTGTTGCATATAAGCACAAATATCCATTGACAGTCAAAAATCTATGCAAGAAACTGCAGGTGTGTTTTAGAGTGTGTTTATTTTACCAGAGATGCAACGAGCCGCATGAAGGAGGGCGAAGAGGAGAAGACGAAAACCTACAGCGCCCTCATCTGGACGCAGAAATCCATTGACAGCACTGATCTGGAGTTCCTAGGAAACATCAAGGTTTCACTCAGATTTCAGGTCTGATTGAGATAGACATATTCGAAGAGACATGCTGATGATTGTTTGTGTGTGTGTTTAGGATCTGAAGATCGCTCAGAAGACTCCACTGAGAGTCCTACATCGACGGCCGCTGGCGGTCCGACAGAGACTCATCCACTCCATGAGCACCATCTACCTGGACAAACACCACTTCACCTTAAAGCTGTGCACACAGGCCGGGACGTATCCTTACCAAATACTGTAAAAACAATAATATTGTGAATTTTAATTTCATTAAAAATAAGTGTTTTCTATTTGAATATATTTTAAAATGTAATTTATTTTCAGCATAATCAATAAATCAATATTTTTCTGCTCAAGAAACATTTTGTAGTATTATCAGTGTTGAAAACTGTTGTGCTGCTTCATATGTTTGTGCAAATTGTTGTTTCCCTTTACAAAACACTGCAGTTACATTAAGGAGTTTGTGCATGGAGACTTCGGCCGCACGAAACCCAACCTCTGTGACCTCATGAAAACAGATGCTGATATTCTAGAGCTGGATGTCGAGGTGCGTCATAAATAATATCAAGAACTGGTTTGGATGCATGATGGAAATGTTTAGAAGCATTGAATGTTTTTTTTTCTGTCTGTGTGTTTCAGTCCGTAGACATCGATTGGCCTCCTGCTATTCCTGATTGACATTAGGGACGTTGTGAATAGTTTTTGTATGTCAGGACTATATATTTCTGTCATACGGTTCTTTGTTAGTTTGATTATTTGGTTAAATTAAAGCAAATGGCACTGAATGCATTTTCTTTAATAAAACAGTCTCATTTTGTTTTTTTCTTGTTAATGTCATGTTCGTCTAGTCACAGTCTGGCTAATTTTGATATTTGGTTTTCATAGAAAAAACAGATTTGTGGATTTATTTACTTCAGATTAAACGTAAATTAGTTTTAGGTTAGATCCTACATGTACAGTTGAGGCCAAAAGTCTACATACACCTTGCAGAATCAGCAAAATGTTAATTATTTGACCAAAATAAGAGGGATTATACAAAACGCACGTTGTTGTTGTTTTTTTTATTTAGTACTGACCTGAATATTTCACATAGAAGGTGTTTACATATAGTCCACAAGAGAAAGTAATAGCTGAATTTATAAAAAAAAGACCCCTTTAAAAAATTTACATACACTTGATTTTTAATACTGTGTTGTTACCTGAATGATCCACAGCCCATTGTTTGTCCTGAACAGTTAAACTGCCTGCTGTTCTTTAAAAAAATCTTTCAGGACCCACAATTTCTTTGGTTTTTCAGCATTTTTGTGTATTTGAACCCTTTCCAACAATGACTGTATGATTTTGAGATCCATCTTTTGATACTGAGGACAAATGAGGGACTCATAACTATTAAAGAAGGTTCAAATGCTCACTGACACTTCAGATAGAAGAATGATGCACTAAGAGCTGGGGGTGAAAACTTTTGAACAGAATAAAGATGTGTACATTTTTCTTAGTTTGCCTAAATATCATATTTTTTTTCATTTAGTACTGCCCTTCAGACACTACAGAAAATACTTGCATAATTCCCAGAAGACAAAATAAGTTAAATTTACCCTGATCTTCAAATTCAAAAGGCTCTTAATGCATCCTGTATTCTTCTGGAGCATCAGTGAGTGTTTGAACCTTCTGTAATAGTTGTATATGAATCCTTCAGTTGGTTTGTTGGACCTGAAGGATTTTTCTTAAGAACAGCAGGCAGTTTAACTGTTGAAGCGACTCAAACAAGAGACTAATTAAAAAAAAAAAAAAAACCTGTGGATCATTCAGGTAACAACACATTATTAAGAATCAAGTTTATGTAAAGTTCTGAACAGGGTCATGTAAAGGTCTTTTATGAGATTCTGCAAGGTGTATGTAAACTTTTGACCTCAACTGTATATAGTATAGCATAGTAAAGAGATGGAGTATTAAAACATTCTACAGTATCAAAACATCAAGTTGAATCTAGAAAATACCACATGGAGCCAGTGGGAAATTTGAACATTTTAATATAACTTAAAATAAATACTACCAAATGGCAATGCAAGTCCTCTACAGGGCACTTGCCCTAATGTTTTGGTATGAAAACAAAACAGGCAAACGACTAAAGGAAAGGTATAAAAAATAATGAGGGAGAGAGAGCACTTAATAAACGCGGCCGACAGCGTCCTTCATCCCAACATACGAAAATAAATACAACTAAATTACATCTATAGTACAAAAATACGCTGAAACAAAACAAAAATAAAGAGAGGAAAAAAAAACAAAACTCAGTCATCGGAACAACATTAGAAAACCTGCAGAGGATTTTCCATCAAGTCGACCGAATGCGTCACAGCGTGAAAATAACAACTGAAAGTGTAACGAACAATCACACACACTCATTTCATTCGCTATGAAGAATAACCGGCAGTTTCCGTTTTGGGTACAAACGGGATGGGATGGAAACCATAGCAAGTCGTCTCTATGGAAACACCCACATGATACACGTTCCTCCAATGATTTTGTGTCATTTTTCAATTCATATTTTTTCACTTGAGTCACACACGATGACGGTTGTCTCGGGCCGTGACGCGCAACAAACAGAAGGCATTGCATATGTACATCACACACGGGACGGGGGTCAGGGGTCATTCACACTGCTATTGCATGGCTCAGTTGCACATATAATGAGTCTGTGATCTGACTTGGTATTGATTCCAAACGCAGACATCACACGTCCATAAGATTTCCACAGCTATGGAGACAGGATCATAACTTCTTTATGCAAAACCCAAAAGAATAATGGGAATGTAACAATACCGGTGAAAAGAGAGCGAGAGGTTTGTATTTACATCTTCAGGAATAGTCCAACGTTAGGTTTTCTCTCTGCGTGGTGAGAAGTGAGGGTCAGTGGTTGATCGGTCTCTCTCTGTGCTGTTGAGAGAGACTCATACCTGTAGCTCTGTACAGTAAAGGTGAAACTCTGCCCCAACATGAGCCTGCACCCAACTGTCCTGAACGCTTCTCGGGTTTTGAAGAGCGTAGGAGGGTTAAAATAGGCATGTCTGAGGTGAGGAGTACAGGACAAAGCGATACAAGTCATATCTGGGCAGGTTTCACCACGTCGGTGGGTAGATTTGTGGGTGAATCTCACGAAAACATGTGCAGGTCATATTTCACACCAAAATTCAAAAGACAAAAATTAGAAATTATATATATATAAATGCCATTTTGATTTTTTGCACAGCTACATTATTTTTTAAGGGGAGACACTGCAGGCAAATTTCAGTCATCTGTCATATTTGAGATTTTGGGCTTTTTGGTTTTTCATAAAGTGTGTTTTCAGACTAGTGGAAGGAAAACATCCAAAAGACACTGTTAAGTGTTTATTTTATAGCACTTTATCTATTTGTGTCAACAGATTTCAATTACAATACATATTTTTAAAGGCCCTTTTCTCAAAATGAGTTTTTTCTCCTACACAGAGCCATAAATCTCCACTTCAGGAGCACTTACACACACCAAACTTTACATTTTTATTCAGAGGGACTTGTTCATATATAATTTGCTTGATCATATACATTTTATTGCCTCCAAAATTTAAAAAAAGACACTGTTTTTGTCTGTTCTAAGTATTTTCTGAATTATGGAGTGACAAAATGGCACACCCAAAATTCCCTCTGTAAAAACATTCTAATATGACTCTAATATGCCAAAAAAAAAATAAAACAAGAATTTTGAAACTGACTTCATCCAGTGTTTAGATTTTTGTACTAGAAATATATGCAAAAATAGTGCATATTTCAATAAACAATGCCTCATTTGCATATTTAAACCTAACATTTTAGAAAACTTGTAATACAAAAAATGTTTGCAATTATCAATGTAATCAATCAACTGGGTAAGGAAGGTGATAACTATTAGTTGTTGTTTTTTACTCTATGTACCTGCAATGTCGCCTTAAGACATATATGTCAGGAATTTTTATTACCATAATGCACAAAAAAGAAAAACCTCAACTAACATTATTACGCGGCTTCTTGAAATACTCGATTCTGATTGGTCAGTCACCAAATTCCAAGGTTTCACATGCCCTGATAACAACCGATAAAAACTGATAACACCGGCTCATCCGGGTCACTGCCTGCAGTCGGCGCTGTTCGCTTGCTGGGAACATTTTTACTTCGTGGAAACTTGCGTGTGTTTTGCTGGCTAATAAAATATTAAAACTCAACTCAATATTATGAGTACAATTATTTAATTAATTATGTCATCCTGGTATGGCGGACTCCCTCTCTCGTTTCATACGCAGCTGCTGTCTTTTTGGGACGATTGTTTTGTAACATTACACTGCGATGAATTATAAGGTAACTAACAAACTGGTAAGATTTTGAAACCTTTTCGTCTTAAATCAATATCTTTTATCGCCATAATTATTTTCTGTGGTAAAATTTTATGTAATAAGTGCTATGACTGCACCATCTCCCTTAAATGTCCATCTAGTTTGAACTTGCAGCTTCTAGCAACTGCTTTCTTCACCAAAGCTTTGTGTTAAAATATTTCAACTCAGATCAATGTTTTATGTCTAATTATCTACTTTTGTGGCAAGAAGCCCTGTAACATGCGGGATAATGTACATAAAGCCGATTGTGGCTCGGGCTGCTGATAAGCCTGTCTGGCTTTATTCCGCAATAACCGGCTGCATCGGGGTTGCCAGGTTTTCACACCAAAACCCGCCCAATCGCGTTTCCAAGTGATGTTTTAAAAAGGGGGATAAAATACACGTTTTTTGTCAGGGTTTCCCTGGTACATTCGCATTTCAGAGGCTAAATATGCCGTTATTTGGGTTGCTTCAACGCGCGGCCATCAAAATCTACCCGCGGCAACAGTGTCAAAGTAGCCCAATTCCGCGGGAAAACCACGGACTTGGCAACACCAGGCTGGATGTACATTATCCCTTACTGAACAAACAATGAACACTACCTTACAGTATTTATAAATCTTTGTTGATGTTAGTTAACCCTTTAACTGTCACTCTCATTTTTGAAAATAGTAAATGCAACTCTTTCTTACGATTTCTAAAGTGTGATAAGGAAAATTATGAGATAGATTTTTTTTAAGGTGCGCTCTTGTCATAAATTAATCTGTAACACAAAGCAGTGGTAAAATATCTATTTAGTTTTAGAGTCTTAGACTTTTCCAATTATATATAGTTTGTCATGATTAGATTAGGATTTATCTGTAATATGGTGAAGTAAATTTAAACGTCCGCTGACAGTTAAAGGGTTAATTAAAATAGTAATTTATTGTTAGTTCATTTTAATTCAGTGCATTAGCTAATGTTAACAAACACAACGTTAGATTTTAATAATATATTAGTAAATGTTGAAATATTAACTAGGATTAATAAATGCTGTTGAAGTATTGTTGATTCTTAGTTCATGTTAACTAATGAAGTTAACTAGTGTTAACTAATGAACCTTACCGTAAAGTGCTACCAAAAAAATTATTGTAATTAATCCAAAAGTTTATTTTTTTTGTAATTCCCATTACTTTCTGTTAATTTTTATTATGGAAATTGATTTTTTCATTAACTTTTCACCGATTTATGATTTATTTATTTTATTTTGTATTTTTATAACACAAATACTGGCTATACTCTACAATAAGGTCTCATTTGTTAACTTTAGTTAATGTACCAACTAACAAAATTACAACTTGCAAAATGTAATACTTAATTTGGTAACACTTCACTATAAGGTTCATTAGTTAAAATGAGTTGACTACAATAGTTAAACTAGGAATGAACAATACTTCTACAGCATTTATTCATCTTAGTTCATTTCAGCATTCAGCAAATTGTTTGTTAACATTAATGCACTGTGAACTAACAATCAATGACTATTTTTAGTAACCAACGACAAAAATGAATAAATAGTGTAATAAATGTATTGTTTATTGTTGGTTCATGTTATTTTATAAATTAACTGATATTAACAAATGACAAAAGTGTTACCAAAATACCTTTTTTTATTAAATATTTAAATAATATTATTTAGATAACATTTAAATTAATATTACTTTTATTATTATTATTAAATTCTGCATTTTGGTTGCATTACAGTCATGATAATGTATCAGAAAATTCCTGAAAATGTTGCAGTGCAAAACATCTACATGAAGCGTATTTTTCTTCATGGATTTGTAGTGAAATATGACGCAGGCATGTTCTTGGCGGGTTTCGTGAGATTTACACTTGTGCTCTGTATAGCCTGAGAGACCTTTACAGTAACGGCAGTTTGTTGTATGGTTGTGTAGTTGAACTGAAACCTTCACGTATCAGAGCGTGAGGATAAAACTAAAAGAGGAATGCAAATATTAACACTAGAGTCCATTTTCTCCACTTTCTTCATTTCATTATTTACCGAAAGCACGAACAAGGAACGAAACTCTTCAACGCCTCAGACGGAGGATGTGTGTGTGTTAAAATGCAAGAACAAAATGAAATTTGTGAGCCTCACAGGAACAGATCTACTGCTGCGTCTAACTACATGTCTGTCTGTCTGTCTGTCTGTCTGTCTGATGAGATCCACACACATAAGGCAACATTTTTGGTTTGTTCCCCACAACGGCTCGAGTGCAAAAAAAAAAAAAGTAAAAAAAAAAAAGAAAACGCTCCAGGTCTTCAACAATACTGATCATACTCCCCCCAAAAACACTGTCCATGATCTGTAAACAACAAGCTGAAAGTGTACAAGACTTTTTAATGTGGGTCGACCAGCTCAAGTCTCACCCAACTGTGCAAAACCCCTTTTAAGTCCCACAAAAAAACCAAAAACAAACAGAAAGCAACAAAAACGACTCGCTATGACTATCAAACGGAGGAGGAGGAGGAAAGAGAGAGAGGGGGCTCTTTCTAGCATGGCTACGCGGGGCTCCTTCGATGGCGTTGCTTGATGACATCACTCCCGCCCGCTGGCCGAATACGAGAATTGTGGGAAATGCGGTCTCCGTTCGCTATCGGCCGAGTCCATCCCGTCCTCGTCGTCTGCGGGGGAGGAAGAGAGAGGGAAATGTTACGTTACGCACAGACGGGCGATCAAATTTCCCATCGTGCTTTGAATGAAAACGGAATTTGGCGATAAGCGCCGCACAGATTTTCACAATGATACGCTCGACGAGCTTTTTCATTGTGTACCGACTGTAACTTCCTCTTCCTGTGGCACGAGGAGCCTGTCTGCAGGAAAAGAGAGAGAGACGGAGGGAAACGGCACACTCACACTTCTCCGGAGGGGTGATGGTGATGGTCTGCGCCGTGAACTCCTCGTCGAAATACCTGGTGTCCGTTTCAGACGAGACCTGCGGCATGAACGGTGGTACCAGCTGGACCAGAGAGAAAACAGCTCATTATACATAATCATGTAGAAATAAAAATGTGCTTTAACAAAAATGCACTATGGAGTTGGTGATTTTTAATGTTTTTGAAAGAAGGCTCAACAAGGCTGCATTTATGTGATTAAAAATACAGAAAAAACATTACAATTGTGAAATATTATTATAGTTTAAAATAACTGTTTTCTATGTGAATATATTGTAAAATATAATTTATTCCTGTGATCAAACTCTTCAGTGCCACATGACCTTTCAGAATCATTCTAATATGCTGATTTGCTGCTCAAGAAACATTTTTGATTATTATCAATGTTGAAAACAGTTGTGCTGCTTTACATTTTTGTGGAAACTGATACATTTATATTTTCAGGATTGTTTGATGAATATAAAATGCATTTATTTGAAACAGAAATCTTTTGTAACATTATAAATGTCTTCATTGTCGCTTTTGATCAATTGAATGCATCCTTGATGAACTGAAGTATTAAAGGAAGAAGTTCACTTCTAGAATAAAAAAAATCCCAAAAAATCAAGAGGTTCATGTCTTTCTTTCTTCAGTCACAAAGAAATTAACCCTTGTGCATCGATTTAAAAAAGTTACACAGGTTCATAGAGGACAAAAATGTCCTTGTAAAAACTGTAAAAAAAAAAAAAAAAAAGTGAAGCTTTGGAGTACAGACTTAAGTTTGGTCTCATTTTAAAGAAGACCCTTGGCAAATTATTTGTTGAAGTTAAAAAAGTTGTGCAAAATTGAAGCCAAGGAAGTTATAGAGGTTTAAGTTTTTGAAAATGATTTTTGAGCAATTTTTTATTTTACAAAACATTTTAAACTCAAAAATTAATATAAAATCAAAGCCATGAATCTAAACAAGTTGTGTTCCAAATTTGAGGTTTGTATCTTAAAAAATTAGTTTCTAGTAAGATTTTGTTTGAGTGAAGTACCAAACTTTTCCCATTAGATTCCAGCAAAGCTCCACTGGCAAACACAGTGGTGAGATTTGTGATTTGGCGTACAGAATAATTTCTGTCTCTCAAACATGTTCGCACACACAAACATTTTATTTAGGATACACATACAAACCACACTCTGACATCCATAACAACATACTCACACAATTATAGCTGCATTATTTATCTAACTGACTATAAAAGACTATAACATGCATGAGCTGAAAACAGGAGTAAAGTGAGTATTTTGCTTTATATGCCAAACTTGAAAAAAAATGTCACCCTCTAGTAAAAAGTAGTCAAATTTTTAATTTTTAAGCCTTGCCAACAGAATAAAATCCTATTAACAAATATTGCATCATTTTATAGTTAAATGGCCCTAGGATTAAAAATCACAGTTTTAACAATGAGGTTACAATAAGGACATTTTTGTCTAAAAGGTACTGAGTGGAACTAGTTTTTGTACCTAGCGTAAAATAGTTTTAATATATGTAATAATGTATGCAGTTAGCATTAAAGGGTTACTCCACCCCAAAATGAAAATTTTGTCATTGATTACGGTGTCGTTCCAAACCCATAAAAGCATTGTTCGTCTTCGGAACACAATTTAAGATATTTTGGATGAAAACCAATAGCTTTGTGGCTGTCCCATTGACTGCCAAGTAAATAACACTGTCAAGGCCCAGAAAATTATGAAAGACGTCATCAAAACAGTCCATCTGCCATCAGTGGTTCAACCATAATTTTACGAAGCTACGAGAATACTTTTTGTACGCAAAAAAAAAAAGGACTTTATTCAACAATTTGTCACCGTAGCACCATTTTGGAGAGTATCCCTTGAATGCAAAATGTCACACGGATACACTGTTTTTGTTTGAATCAAAGCGTAAATTGTAAATTGCAAAATGTTTCCATGTGCTACGGCTGACAGAGTGTCCAGTGGATACTCTCCAAAATGGCACTACAGTGACGCGGAGGGGACGAATTGTTGTAAAGTCATTATTTTCATTTTCTTTGCGTTCTCGTAGCTTCATAAAATTATGGTTGAACAACTCTTGGCAGATGGACTATTTTGACAATGTATTTCATACTTTTCTGGGCCTTGACAGTGTTCTTTACTTGGCAGACAATGGAACAGCCACAAAGCTCCCAGTTTTCATCCAAAATATCTTAAATTGTGTTCTGAAGACGAACAAAGCTTTTATGGGTTTGGAATGACATGGGGGTAAGTGATTAATGACAAAATTTTTCATTTTGGGGTGGAGTAACCCTTGAACACAGACAAAAATATAAAAACAACAACAACAACAACACTAAAATATACAAAAATGTCCATAAAGTTGCAAAAGGTTTAAGGCTTTGATGAAAACATTCCAGGATTTTTCTCCTTGTAGTGGACTTCATTGGGTGCCAACGGGTTGAAGGTCCAAATTGCAGTTTCAGTGCAGCTTCAAAGGGCTCTACACGATCCCAGCCGAGGAATAAGCATCTTGTCTAGCGAAACGGTGTAAGTTTTTTAAAGAATAAAAATGTATATACTTGTTAACCTATTAATTGTCACTCCCATTTTAGAAAGTGCAGTATTCAAATTTAAGTCTTGAATGAAAACATTTTGTTATACAATCTGGATGTACATTTTCCATGGTCATGCAATGTCTGATTTTAAAATGGTTTTCAAAGGATGAATTTTGAGATTTTAAGTTTTCAACTGATATATAATTTCTTTTGAGTTCTAAAGTGTGATAGAGAAAAAGGCAATGAAGAAAGTGTTTTTGTGCAAAGGTCTGAACTCTGAACTAGATTTTTGAGGTGCACTCTTGTCATAAATTAATCTATTACTTTTCCTTCATAATTTGTAACACAAAAAAGGGTAAAATATCTGTTTAGGAGCCTTTCCAACAATATATAGTTTGTCATGATTAGATTAGGATTTATTTGTAAAATGGTGAAGTCCCACTGAGGGGATGGGTGACAGTTAAGACAGTTAAGTCTTGAACCAGCCTGACCTCATGCATTGCATAATGATTTTGGAAAGTACCAACCCAGTGTTTACAAAGCGAACGTGCAAAGAAAGTGAAACACCCTTTACAAAAAAAAAGGTGAAACAATGATGCTGGATGATTTTTGAACCAAAATACACAGACAAAGAACTAACTGCGTGTGACCTTTCCAACGTGACTAGGCAGGATTAGCTCTTCGATGAGCTAAAGCTAGACAACAAATTGTGTTTAAAAAGTATATAAATATTCTTTTTATTAAGAAAATGACAGATCATTTTGATAGATAAGACCCATATTCCGCGAATGGGATCATGTAGAGCCCTTTGAAGCTGCATTGAAACTGCAATTTGGACCTTCAACTCATTGGCACCTATTGAAGTCCACTATATGGAGAAAAATCCTTGAACGTTTTCCTTTAAAAACAACTTAATGCAACTGAAGAAAGACAAACATGAACATCTTGGATGATATGGGGGTGAGTAAATTATCAGGAAATTTCTTATTGAAACTTCTGAACATTTCAGCTTTTGTCTCGCCCCCATTGTAAGTGCACTTGTACCTTTTTGTCATAGACGTCCTGCCAGTCCAGCGAAGTGAAGAAACTGTGTCTCATGATTTCCTTAGCATCATCCGGGCCTCCTCCGAGCCTTTGAGAACAAACCGCAGATTAATATTCACTCAGGTCTCACAGGATACATAAACAGTTTTGATCTGGTGTTTTCATACTGAAATGATGACGATGATGTCAATAGTTGTTATTAGAAACATTACAAACACACCCGGCAACACTTTGGATCGCACATTCATACACTGACCTCTTATTGGGGTCTTTGATGAGTAATCCAGAAAGTAAAGACTTGGCGTCTGCAGAGAGGGTTCTGGGAAACTTGATCTCCTCCATCAGAATCAGTTCAAACAGCTTCTCATGGTCCTTAAGACAATAAAGAAATTCAAATGATTATGATTATGCTTTTGAACTTTCTATTTACAGTGCATTCTAAAAAAGTATTATGGTTTCTATAAAAATATAACGAGGCACAACTGTTTTCAACATTGATTATAATAACTGATTGATAATAATTTGTTGAGCAGCAAATCAGCATATTAAAATCATTTCTGAAGGATCGTGACACTGAAGACTGGAGTAATGATGCTGAAAATTCAGCTTTGCATCACATTAATAAATTACTTTTTAAATTGCATTCATTTAGAAAACAGTTATTTTAAATAGCAATAACACTTCAATAATTTTTACTGTATTTTTAATTAAATAAATGCAGCCTTGGTCAGCACAATGGCCTTTTAAAAACATTTTTAAAAATCTTACAGATGTTATGCTGTTAATTATTATGTGTTGTTAGTGTTAGAGACATACCTGATTATAAAAGGGAAGGCGTCCACACATCATTTCATACATAACAACTCCTAGACCCCACCAGTCCACCGCTCTCCCGTAATCATTGTCCTCCAATACCTGATCAATACAATCACAGCACACTCAGATACCTCATCAAATGTAGAAAACAACAATACATCATGCTTATCCATAACCAGTCACATCATTCTCAAACACTTGATCAATAATGAATAAATCACTTGGCTGCACACCTCTGTCATGTGATGATACAATTAGTCATTTTTATAACTAATCATTATAATTTATCCTCTTACCAATGATTCATACTCAATAACATACTTGATTAACAATCACAAATACTATCTAATACCTCAACAATAATCACATAAATATCTCCCAGTTTCTCCCTATTCATTAATATATATAAGCCTCCAATAACGCGTCAAATATCTTATGAGTATCTTCCAATCTTACAAATATCTTCTGATTTCTCATTAATAATTATATTATCCTCCAATAACTGATCACAAATCACATTCATATCCTATTGGCCTCTAATAATTTATCTAAATCTAATTTTTCATTAATAATTATATTAGCCTCCAATAATGATTAAATATCAAGTTAAAATCTTATGAATATTTTCCAATTCTTCATTTATTCTTTATAGCAGTCTCCAATAATGATCAAATACAACAAATTGCATGAATATATTTCAGTTCTTCATTAATAATTATATTAGCCTCCAATAATCAATTAAAAATAAAAAATATCTTTGGATTTCTCATTTAATTTCTATTTTGTCAGTGATAATTATATTAGCCTCCAATAATGATCAAATATCATGTTAAAACCAAATAAATATCTTCGTATTTTTCATTAATGATTATGTTTCTCTCTAATAATCAACCAAAATAAAATAATTATCCTTCAGTTCTTCATTAATAATTATATCAGTTTTCAATAACTGATCACAAAGCACATTATCTTATTAGCCTCTAATAATCGATCAAAAATCATTAATAATTATATTATCCTACAAAAATAGTCAAATATCACATTCAAATCAAATGAATGTTTTCCAATTCTTCATTAATAATTATATTTGTCGCTAATAATCGATTAAAATCAAATAAATATCCTCCAATTCTTCATTAACCAATACAATAACCAATCAAAAATCATATTAATCACATCTTTTAATTCTACATCAATTTTATTAGCCTCTAATAATCTGTCAAAATCGCATAAAAATCTTTTAATTCTTTATTAACAATTACATTATCCTCCAATAACTGATCAAAAATCACATTAATATTTATTATCCTCTAATAATCGACTAAATCAACTAAATATTCTTATATTAGCCTCCAATAAATGATTAAAAAAAATCACATTAATATCTGTCATTTCTTCATTAAAAATTATATTAGCCTCCAATAATAATCAAATATCACATTAAAATCACATGAATATCTTTCAGTTCTTCATTAATAATTATATTAGCCTCCAATAATCAATCAAAAATAACAAATATCTTCGGATTTCTCATGAATAACTTTATTAACATCCAATAACCAATCAAATATCACACAAATGTCTTCCAGTTCTTTAAAATTATATTAGCCTCCAATAACCCATCAAATATCATACAAATATCTTCCAATTGTTCATCTCTAATAATCGACCAAAATCAAACAAATATCCTCCCATTCTTCATTAATAATTATATCAGTCTCCAATAACAATCAAATATCACATTAAAATCAAATGAATATCTTTTAGTTCTTCATTAATAATTATATTTGTCACTAACCATCGATCAAATCAAATAAATATCCTCCAATTCTTTATTAATTATTGGTCTCCAATAACCAATCAAAAATCACATTTATCACATCTTCTAAATCCACATCAATTATATTAGCCTCTAATAATAAGTCAAAATTGCATAAATATCTTTCAGTTCTTCATTAATAATTACAATATCCTCCAATGACTGATCAAGTATCACGTTAAAATCACATGAATATCTTTCAATTCTTCATTAATATTTATATTAGACTCCAATAATCAATCAAAAATAACAAATTTCTCATTAACAACTTTTTTAACGTCCAATAACCAATCAAATATCACACAAATGTCTTCCAGTTCTTTCAAATTATATTAGCCATCCAATAACCCTAATAATCGACCAAAATCAAACAAATATCCTCCAATTCTTCATTAATAATTATATCAGTCTCCAATAATAATCAAATATCACATTAAAATCAAATGAATATCTTTTAATTCTTCATTAATAATTCTATTTGTCACTAACCATTGATCAAAATCAAATAAATATCCTCCAATTCTTTATTAATTATTAGTCTCCAATAACCAATCAAAAATTACATTTATCACATCTTCTAAATCCACATCAATTATATTAGCCTCTAATAATAATATCTTTCAGTGCTTCATTAATAATTACATTATCCTCCATTAACTGAGCGCAAATCACATTAATATGGACAATATCTGATACGTAATTAGTCAAATGACCCCCTGACACCTGATCAACAATTAAGGTAATAACAATTATATTACCTCTCAAAATCTGAACAGTAATGTCAAAGTGCTGGACTAATTACTACTGGCAGTCATTTGCTGGTTTCCCTCCAATACTAATATCAATAATCAATCATTATTGCAGCATCAATAGATGTGACCTAGATAAAAGACTCAAATGATGGAAAAACAGGCTGACATATGATTACATCATACAGTTGTGATGATGACATCAGCACGAGTCATCAGCGTTACAGCATCCATATGCAACACCACTGTTGATTATACATGCTCTACTTTATTTGATTATTATAATGGAGCTTAACCAGCAATGAAAAGGGCCAGCGGGTCACTGTTACGTTTCCTGTCTGATCACTCTATTTTTACCCGCGAGCCGCTCAGTCTTGTCTACAGCCTGCTGTTTGTGTCTATTTCTGTATGGACGTTAGAAAGCACAGCTAAAGTGTGACCCTGTTCCTGCTAACCTGTTCCGGCTGTGACAGACGGAGATTAAACAGTCATCTATATTAAATTTAACCAAGCGTGTGTTTCCTGTGCTGCGCTTCAAGAGATAAAACATCTTGTACCTCAGGGGCCAGATACTCCGGGGTCCCGCAGAACGTTTTCATGGTGGCGGTGTCTGTAATGCCCTCCTTACACAGGCCGAAATCAGTGATCTTTATGTGACCGTCCTTATCCAACATCAAGTTTTCCAGCTGGAAATAAAACACACACAAAAAGTTTTGTCATCTAATGATCAGCTGAAAATGCTAAAGATAAGGTTTCCAAGATGAAAATACTGATATTAGCCTGTTCACCTTCAGGTCACGGTAAACAATCTTCGCAGAGTGCAAGTAATCCAACGCAGAAACAATCTCAGCGCCGTAGAAACGGGTTCTATCCTCCGAAAAAACACGCTCTCTCGACAAATGAAAAAACAACTGCAAAAAAACAATTAGAAAGAGGAATATTTAGAATTCATGAATTCAAATGTGCAGCACACCCACACACATCTTTGAAATAAAGCAAGAAAGATGGTTTAGAAAGCTGAAAGGAAATTGAATGAGTTTGAAAATGTTTGAAAGAAAAATCAAAAGTTGGAAATGAAAAATTTGAAGTTTGGAGAGAAATCTCAAAAAGAAGTTTAAAAGAAAATTCTAAGGAAGGTTAGAAGTTTCACATGTTTCAAAATGTTTGTAAGAAAGATAACAATTTTTGGTGCTGTATGTAAGTTTTTGACTCTTCTTAAGCCAAAAAATAACATAATATGTTTGTAGATATTTAGGAAACATATTATGTTTACATTTCTCTGAAAACTAATGCTATAGCCAGTAATTCTACTCTGAATTTGCATTTCGGGCAGATTCCGGGACGGAATTGCAGTACCCATTTCAACCGCCAGCTGGCAATATTACATACTGCACAATGATCTATGAGCAAAGGAACATTAAAACACAGTAAATCAACTCATCAAATTATAGTGCAAGGCTAGCAGCGTGTCCTCAATCTGGTAAACTGAGTAGGAGAAAGCGGTAGAAATGGTTCTCTCCAATATTTTGATTTTGGACTGCAGTACCCATTTCAACCGCTAGCTGTCAATCTTACATACTGCACCTTTAACAATTTGTATGTTTAAAAATTAAAAATTTGGAATGCTAAAACAGATATTTTTAAGTTTGGAAATGTATGAAAGTTCAAAACAGCTTTAACATTTTACGTTTAAAAGAAGGTTCGAGTGTTGGAGGGAAATTTCACAGGTTGGAAAATGTTTGAAAGAAAAATCAAAAGTTGGAAAAAAAAGTTCTAAAGGAAGTTTAACAGCTTGGAAAAAAGTTCAAAAGAAAGAAATTTTAAAAAGATCAAAGTTTAAAAGAACATTTAAAAAGTTGCAAGTCAAAAGGACATTTGTAAGAAACATTTACAGAATAACAATTTATAACTTAATGTCCATAAATAAATTCTACATTTGTAAAGACAGTTTTAAAGAAATTTTGAAATCTGGAAAGAATTTTTTAAGTTCGTAAATATCTCAAAAAAATGTTAGAAAGTTCAAAACAAAGTTTAAAACATAAGTTTAAAAGAATGTTATAATGTTGGAGGGAAATTTCACAGGTTTGAAAATGTTTTAAAGAAAAATCAAAAGTTGAAATGTAAAGTTCTAAAGGAAGTTTGAAATTTATAGAGAAAGATTAACAGTTTGAAAAAAGTTTAAAAGAAATTTTAAAAAGTTAAAAGTTTGAAGAGTGAAATTTCAAAATAAAGTTTGAAAGACTGGAAAGCTGGAAAGAATTTAAGTTCAGAGATATCTCAAAGTGAAAGTGACGAAAGTGACGAGACGTGAGGAATTTGTGCTCTGCATTTAACCCATCCAAGTGCACACACACAGTAGTGAACACACACACACACACACACACCGTGAACATACACCCGGAGCAGTGGGCAGCCATTGCATTGGGGAGCAGTTGGGGGTTCGGTGCCTTGCTCAAGGGTCTCACCTCAGTCGTGGTATTGACGATGGAGAGAGCGCTGGATATTCACTCCCCCCACCGTCAATCCCTGCCGGACCTGGGACTCGAACTCGCAACCTCTTGGTTACAAGTCAGACTCCCTAACCATTAGGCCACGGCTGCCCCGTGACTTAAAGACTTAAAGTATGGCTTTTGAAAAAACAGACGTGATAATTTTTAATCTCAAAATTTTACTGTTCACCTTATTATTAATGCTGATATTAATTAATCTGCTGTTAACATATTCCATGTCCTCTGCTCGCAGTTAGGTGGCTACATGTTTGTTTTGGGAATGTTTTGATTATTTTACTAGTATTTTATAAACTGTTTGTCTGGTGTTTTGTTTTGGGTTTTTTTCCTTTATGTATGTGCTATTTTATTAAGCCATTATGGAAGCTTTTGCGCTTCTTGTATGGTTTAATGTTTTTCAGTACGTTTGTATATACCCACTGAAGGTTGTGTGTTGTTGTTTTGTGTGCTTGTAAAGCTGTTTTTGGCTTTGTTTGTTTGGGTTATTGTTTATAATATTTTAAAGGGTGTCTTACAAAATGTTGCCAAAGGACTGCAGTTTAAAATTAGCCGACTGGCTAACACTGGCACACTTACAAAAATGTTGATTAATGTGTGTTGTCCTTACAAATAAAGAAACATAAACAAAGAAATATTTTGACATTCTCCAACATTCTAACATTAAAAGAAGGTTAGAATGTTGGAGGGAAATTTCAAAAGTTTGGAAATGTTTAAAAGAAAAATCAAAAGTTGGAAAGAAAACATTCTAAAGGAAGTTTGAAATCTGAAAAAAAAAAAAAAACATTAACAGTTTAGGAAAAACTTTGACAGCTGGAAAGAAATGTGAAAATGTTTGAAAAAGTTCAAAGGTTGTGAAGAAATATCAAAAGAAACTTAAAAAGACAGATCAAAAAAGTTCAAAAGGTTAGACGGTCAAAATGACATTTCACAACTTTAAAATGTTTGTAAGAAAGATCAAAAGTTGTAACAATTTGTAAGTTTGAAAATATCCTGAAAGACATTAAAAATTCGGAAAGTTCGGGAATATTAAAATTGTTCAAAACAAAGTTTAGAATGTTGGAGGGAAAGAAGGTTAGAACGTTTAGGGTGTTTGAAAATGTTCTGACTTCTAAATTTGAAGAGAAGTAGTTTGTAAGTTTCGAAAGGTTTGAAAGAAAGGTCAAGGTTTAAGGTCAAGACACTGAAAGAAAGAAACTAATTTTACCTCTCCTCCATTCACATACTCCATAACAAAACATAAACGATCCTTCGTCTGAAATGAGTACTTCAGTGACTGCAGAAAGAGAACAAACTATTTTGTAATTTCAGGTAAAAACGCAAGAATTCAATTTTTTTGAAACGTTTGTGAACTAAACAAAAGCTGTCATGTTATGTCGTCACTCACAGTTAGAAACGGATGCCTAGTGTTCTTCAGAACTCTGCTCTCTGTGAGCGTGTGAGCAACTTCATCCTGAAAGAGAGAGATGTTCATTTCAGGTGACGCCCATCGTTTCTCAGTTCACTCTGCTCTTGCAGAACCAATTCTCATACCTTGGCAATAATAACCTCCTTTTTCAGGATCTTCATTGCATAATATGTGCCGCTGGCTTTCTCTCGCACCAGAATCACTTTCCCAAACGTGCCTTTACCCAGCAGCTTCAGATAGTCAAAGTCATTCATTGTCTGTCAAAGAAGAGACAGACGCCAGTATGAGCACATGAACGTTAAACCACATCTATCCACCTCTCACTCTCTGGCTCTACCTTTCGTTTGTGATGACTGGTCGATGTGTCCATTTCTTCCTCGTTGACGTTTTCGATCTGAGAGATGGGGTTACACAGGATTCCTTCCTCTTCCTGTTTGGCCAGCTTGTCTGCCACCATCTGAATGGCCTCGACCCACTCATCCCTGGTTACCAGGGAAACAAAAGTGCAATCAGTTGTGATAGAGCCATATATTAGCCAGGCCGATTAATCAGCTGATATCTGACTCAGACTCAGATTATCCATTTTGATTATTAATAAAAGTGTTAAAAGCTAGTGCATGTTAAATGTGATTCGATCGTACCTCTCGTCAGGCGTGTCCACGTGAAACGTGCGCTCGATCACAGTGGTCCACTGCAGACACCTGATGATGAAGGTGTTGGGCTTCGGTCTCTCCGTCTTCATCAGCTGACACTCTGACGAATGAGAAGAAGAAAGACGCATGTTTATGTGGAGTAATGCTTTCATCATCTCAGACTCAAGCTGATGACACCAGCATGTGACGCTCTTAATTGATTCAGTTTGCTTTGAATGAAGTGAGTCACGGATCTGGACAACAGCAATTTGATCTGAAGGGTTTACCAAGAATTATTATAAATTCAAAAAGTGCATGAATAAATAACTTGACTTTCTCTCTAAACACCGGTTGAAAACCATGAGGTTGATCACACATAAACTATTTTTTAAATATTTTAATAATAGTTTTTTTTTTTTTTTTTTTTACATGTGTCACTATAAAGAAGTGTTATTTAGTATCAATGAGGTACTATTAAAGCTTTTATTAATATTTATAAATAGTTTAGTTTTTTTTATTAAGTTGTTAGGTTTTAGTCATTTTTGTGGTTTGTTTCTTATGTCTACATATTTTTATTAACTTTTTTATGAACTATTAATTTTTTGTCAGCTCAAATTTTAAAGATGTTTTCATGGCAGATAGCTTAAATAAGTTTCATTTTGGTTGTAGTTTTAATTTATTTGAAGTTTATATTTTCTTTATGGTTTTATTTTATTTATTTCATTTTAAATTGATTTTATTTATACACTACCAGTTTTCTGTTCTGCTCACCAAGCATTTATTTGATCCGAAGCACAGCAAAAGCAGTACAGCTGCAAAATTTTACTATTTTAATATATTTTGCAATGTAATTTATTCCTGTGATTTCAAAGCTGAATTTTTAGCATCATTACTCCAGTCTTCAGCTTTACAGGATCCTTCAGAAATCATTCTAATACTCTAATTTGCTGCTCAAAAACATTTTTTATTATTATTTTGTTGAAAACCGCAGAGTAGAATTTTTTTCAGGTTTCTTTGATGAATAGAAATTTATCTGAAACAGAAATCTGTTTTATGAATGTCTTTATCTTCAGCTACCTTGATAAATAAAAGTACTAATTTCTATAATTTCTTTCCCAAAAAATAATAAAATATACTGACTGAATGGTATAGTGTATAATGTCACAAAAGCTTTTTATTTCAGATAAATGCTGATTTTTGGATCTTTCTATTTCTCAAAGAATTCTGAAAAAATGTACTCAACTGTTTTAAATACTACTACTATTACAAATAATAAATGTTTTCTGAACAGCAAATCAGTATATTAGAATGATTTCTGAAGGATCATGTGACACTGAAGACCAGAGTAATGATGCTGAAAATGTAGCTTTTATCACAGGAATAAATTTCATTTTTAAATATATTCAAATAGAAAACTTTTATTTTAAATGGTAAAAATGTTTCACAATATTACTGCTTTTGCTGTATGTTGGATCAAATAAATGCAGGCTTGAAGAGACCTTTTTTAAAAAAAAACTGGTAGTGCACAAGGTGTAAAAGCCATAAAACTCATACATGGTTTCATATAAATCCATTTGATAACGAGAGAGACTCACTAGCCACAGAGAAGTTGTTGAGCGGATACGCCAGATCGGCATCTTGCGGCTTCTCTTTATACCCAATAAACGACCCATCCGTCTTTAACAGGAAGTACCGTGGTCTCCAATTCTTAATGTATTCACCTGCAAAACCAATAAACCCTCAAAACAACCAAGCAGACAAACACCCCCCCCCAGAAAAATCCAATATTCACAGTCACAACAGTATATCACATCAACAAATGAAAACCCACTCATTAATACATCAATATGTTTCTCACCTCTTTTCTGCACCCATCCCTCTTTCACTACGTTCTGGTCGTTCATGATGGCTCCGAGGTCAGAGTTCGAGGGTCAGTCCAGTGCGCGACTTCCTGCTGGCGGTTCTGTCCTGTTCCCCTCGCTCTCCCTGACGCCCGTCTCGCTCTGCTCTCCTGTTCTCTCACACTCTTCCTCTCACTTTCTCTGCCACGTTGTGATGTAACGTCTCAGCCTCCTCCTTCACTTTCACTCTCTCTCTCGCGACCCTTCAGACACTCCAGTGGTGACTCAGCCTGGAAGGAAACAACAAAGGAGAGAAAACACACACACACACACGGGTCATTCTCTTCCGCTTCTCCCCCTCTCCCACACGCACACTTCCATGAGAAATAAAGTCATTGTTAGGAGCAGGGAAACATTTCCCGCCCCTTCCCATGGCCTTCTCTTCCTCTCTCACACTGGATGCTGAAGCTATGACTCCAAACACAGCCCTGTTTCTGTCTGCTTCTCCTTCGGATTATTAGGCTTTAGGATCTTGGGATTCATTTTAGAACAACATAATCAAAACACAGAATTTTAGAACAAGCTCAGAATCAAACTTTAAAGACTATGACTTACATTTTTAGTATTAACCACATCATTTTATACCTACTTGGCAATAAACCTGACAATTATTTTAAAATCAAACAATTTTATTTCGTATAATTTTAGAATTTAAAATGGAACCTTTAAAATAGGGCTGCACAATATTGGAAAAAACTCACATTGTGATATTTTGTTTTTCTGCGATAAATATTGCGATATGAAAATAAAAAATCATCAGATTACTTGAACAGCTCTTTGGAAAGAAATGGGATGATTTTATAGCTGAGTAAATCAGCATTGAAAATAAACAAATTACAAACATAGATAAAGTTAATAGAACAAAGATACAAATAAAATAAAACACTTTATAGCCTAACAGTATTCAGGTACAGAAATTGAATAATCAAATGTAAAATTGCACTGCATATTCTTCACTGTATAAATGTAATTTAATAAATCTGTGTCAAAGCTAAAAAGTGATTTTTCTCTGTGTTTTGCTGTTTGATTAACATTCATGACACAGAAAGCCTCAGGAACATTACACTGCTGTGAACCTGTTACACATCCATTTTCTTTCTCAATTGTTTATCTTCACTTAAGCAACTGTGTTTACAAGGAGACTTGCAGAGACCTGTATTTTGACATAGTTTCGCGTGTATGTGTCATTTCAGGCATAAACTTACGGCGGAAGTGAACGGAATTCCGTGTTCACCTGCATCTGCGTGGCTTTCACCGCGTCAACACCGAGCGCGAGCGTCGCGACGCGTCAAATGCGGTAGAACACATTATAATCAGTGATGCTGTCTACACTGGACGCGAGCGGCACGACAAAATACTGTATAAGTCATTATAATGATGCTGTCTGCACTGGATGCGGCGCGTCAAAAACCCGAAAGTAAACTGCCGCGTACTCACACAAAATTCAAATGATATGCAACAGTCGCTTTTGTCGCGTCCAGTGTTTAGAAAGACTTTAACTTTAGATGTTGCGACACAGGCTGTCGCGTCCGGTGTAGACAAGGTGTCTGTGTAAGCAAAGAAAAGACGATCAGTAGCCTATAAATAACTATAACGATCAGTAAAGGCTACTAAACATCGCACGTCCTGTGATGTGACTATTGCGGATGAGCACATCGCGATATCGATGCTGAAACGATGTATCGTGCAGCCCTACTTTAAAATCAAGTGTCCTGCCCAGTTTAAAGCCAAGAATGGTAGTAAGGACATTACTGAAATGGTCCCTGTGACATCAGTGGTTCAACCATAATGTTATGAAGCTATGAAAATAATTTTTGTGTGCAAAGAAAACAAAAATAACAATTTATTTAACGATTTCTTCACTCCTGGGAGAAAACATGCATGCATCATGGTCCTCTCATTAATGTAAGAGAAGTTGTTAAAGTCCGCGTGAACCGGAAGTTTGCGACCGATTTTACTTCCGTATTCTGACGTACTTCTGAGAGAAACGGAATATTGAATGAGGAAAGAAGAGGGCGTGGTTTGTTTGTTTTTCTACCGCAAACTGATTGGATGTAGTAAAGTAGGCGTTTCATTCAGAAATGGAGGCAGATTTGAACACAAGTTCATTGTGCTTACTATTACAGAATTTCCGCTGGCAGCCCTGTATTATGTTTAACGTTTGAAAATATTGCTTGGTAGGTTGTTGTAATTACCTTTAAAAAAAAAAACAACTAATGTGTAATATGAAGCTAATATCTCGGTGTTTCCATCCACCTGTTTTTAATGCACATTTTGCTATATTGCATAAAAACGCTTACTGGAAATGCCGAGATGTGCATAAATTCTAAAATGTACGCGCGCAAGGTTAAATTCTTATCCGGCAAGAAAACGTGCACAAACTACAGTGCGCATTAAAAATACATGTGACTTTGTGATGGGAAAGCATAACTGGACTAACCAATGAACCGATCTCTTTGCACAGCATCTGAAATGCTGGTTTTGTCAATCTCAAAAATGCTTGAGCAAAGTCTCAACGTGCTTCGTAATAATTAACTCCCAAATCTGTTCCACAACAGACTCCGAAAATGAGCCAACAAGACCGCGTTTCAATGTGTTATATCTATATGACCAAAAATGGCATAGCATTTTAAGCTGTTTCCGTTGTTTTCCTATTAGAAAAAAATTCTAAGCGATTGCGCCGGTGCCTCTTGTGGGAAATACTTTTTCGTGCCCAATGAGAGATGTTTCAGTTTCACTTTAAATTCGTTTTGGTAAGACTTGTGTATGTTGTTCATAACGAATTCAGTTATAATTTGTGTTTTATTTTAGAATTTGTCTCTTTCTTAAATTCGTTTTGTTTAGACTTATGTTGTTTATAACGAATGCCATTATAATTTGTTTTATATTTTATTTGGTCTTTTTCTTAAAATCGTTTTGGTTAGACTTATACTACATGTTGTTTATAACGAATGGAATTATAAATTGTGATTTATTGTATGATCTGTATATATAAATATTTATACTATAATTTTTATAGCTTCTATATGAAAACGAAATGCCCCCCATTCAAGATTTTCTGGCGACGGCCCTGGTGAGGAGGCAGCGGTGTAGACTGATGGGACAGCCGTATCTGTTAATGACAGATATTTCACAAACCCCATTTCGTGTTGGTTAAACTTCTTGAAGCATTCTCTTGTGAAGTGCATCGAACACAACCGCGACTTCTTTGTTATTCCACCTTTCTCGAAATACAAAAATTGAGCCATTGTGACCGCAACCAATGTGTTTTGGGAATTGAAAACAGGGTTTCGGGAGAACCAGATCACACACCTCCTCACCATTTCTGTTAGTTACCCAGTTTTTCCTCCACGCGCTGTAAAAGCTGACGGGGCGGCACTGACAATTGGAGGGGCGTGCTTAGGCTCTTGCCTATGGTCAGGCTGACGTCATCAGAGAAATCCCGTCGTTTCAGAGGGGAGGAGCATTCTCAGATTTGGATTAAAGATTACGAAGGCAAACTAATTTTTTTTGCGGATTGACTTGCACTGATGAATTCATTACCTCAAAAAGAGCAACGTGAGCTGGCAAAATTAATATAGTCAATTTTGATTTCATGAGGACTTTAAATAAAATTGTTTTTGCACAAGAATTATTCTAGTAGCTTCATACAATTACAGTTGAACCACTGATGTCACATAGATTATTTTGTTAAGAAACTCTTGGATTTCATAAAATTGATTTTACTGATACCGATAGCTAGGTTGGACCAGACTGGCTGATACCGTTTAATCGACCAATATTTTTAAAATGGATATTGAATGGAAACTAAAACAGTGGTCTACTATTTAAAAAAGGAACTAAACCATACTTTGTAAAAGAATAAATGTATTAATATTAATTATATATTTAAAAATATCAGTGAATGTTAAAATTAACACACTAACAAGGAACAATATTTACATTCTACAGCTTTTAATAATCTTCTGCTACAAATGGACTCTTCTTTTGAAGTGTAACCATTTCTTTAAACATCTACACAAAAGTCATAGTATTGAAATTACATCATATGGATATTGTACCCATGCATACTTTCACAGTTTAACTGCTTCTATTCTAGAACACTTGATGAATATCTAATCAAAATAACAAAATATTTTAGTCACAAACCGAGCAAAAGTCTGGAGATCTCGTGTAAGTTATCACACACACCGGACGTGTCATGTTCAGTTTATTTAATCACCAAACGGACATACATTTACTTCAAGAATGATCAAAAAGGGCCATAGATGAGTTTGAAGTTCGGTGTTTAAAACAACAAGCGAAAGCGCAATCTATATTATAGCTCTTTATATGAAACATACAGACTTTATTACAGCCTCAGAAAGAAAAACGTCTGGCTAAAAATGCACAATCTTCCAGCCCATGGTGAAGTCTTTATGTACATTTACATCGATTTGGGACAGATAAGATGTATTTAACGTAAAACTCTGTGAGGCGGCAGGATTTCTGTCAGCTGAATGAACAGTTTGCTGTCTCACATCACTAGCTTTAAATATGCAACTTGCTGGCTAACAAATGCATTCACGTGATTATCTGGATATAAACTAATGTACATAGATTGTAAGGTCACATTAAATATTTGGGTTGGACTTACTGTTTTGGTCACATTGTTTTAACCTCTTGATGTGCGGCTAATGTTTGCTTCCTCTCAGCCTTGATAGCAAACATACTGCTCTGCTTTCTCTATTAATGCAGCATCTAATCAACAAAGTACTTATAAGTAATGATATGAAAACATGCACTATAGTTCGTTATCGATGTTTTAAATTCACATTTGATGTGTCCCGCTCTGTTCAGCACGCAGTATTAAGTATGGCAACAAACAGCAGGTGTTGCCAGTGATTTCCACCTCTAGAGGCTGCTCTCATCATACATATCTGTAACTCTCATACTGTATAATGACAGCAAATCCTTCTCAGCCACTTCAGCAATGGACGCAACCCGGAAAATAGTTCCGCCAATCAACTATTGGTGCAGATTAATCTGCAAAACGATACATCGGTCGACCTCTAGTAATTAGTGCCAGAATTTTTCATTTTTGGTGCAAAATCTCTTTA
This sequence comes from Cirrhinus molitorella, assembly GCA_033026305.1. NCBI lineage: Eukaryota > Metazoa > Chordata > Actinopteri > Cypriniformes > Cyprinidae > Cirrhinus > Cirrhinus molitorella. The sequence continues at coordinate 38,487,229 of CM065120.1, forward strand.
AAATCTCATGAATCAACCTCTTAAAACAACAACCGTTTAAAACCTTTAAAAAGCAATATAAGACCTCACAATCTTAGAGCCATCTGCAAATTAAGTTAAAATGATAATTTACTAGCAAACTCAGAACCCTAAAAAACTTTTTTTAGGCATTTAATCAACCTTAGAATGAATCTTAAAAATCATCTCAGAATCAACTGCTGAACCCTAGAATGACAAAATTAATAGAACACTACAAATACAAAATATAGATTCAAATTGGAATTAGAATTCTAATACAATCAGAATTTTACAATAAATAGTAAAATCACACTATACTATTAATCAGTTATAGAATCTTATATCCTTACAATCAACTAATTCACTTTATAACCTTAGAACTTCCAAATCAACCATGCAATAATTTAAAAGAAATACTTAAAATATTAGACTGTATCTTCCTCTTTTTATTATTTATTTAGCATTATCTTAGAATCAAACATAGAACCTTAAAATCAACCTTAGAATTTCAAAATCACTTACAAGACTCATCCTAATCAATATGGACCTTGGAATCAACCTCAGAACCTCAGAAAAAAAATCTTAGATACAATCCTTACAATGCCTCACAGTGTTTTGTTCTGATCTATAGCTCAGATTATCTACAATAAAGTAAAAACTGGTGCATATGGGAACACAGGCTCCTTCCACTCTTTTACATTTAAATATCTCTGCATCTAGTCGCTGCTTCAAGTCGCTGTCCTTCATAATCCACAACTTCCGCTTCTTAAATTAACACTACATGAAACCACACTGTACGATGAACAGAACAAGTGCAGCATCATCACACGTGACATCTGTGCATATTACACATGCACCTAAATGTTTAGGGTTCTGACATGATGCACTGACATATTTAGAAAATGTAACCATTGCATTTATCATTTAATACATTTTGACTAATACATTTTTCTACAGAAAAATTAAGGTAATCGTCAAGTAAAAAGCACTAAAATACTTTCCTTGCACCCAGATTATGTGAGATTGACCAGTTTTTAAAAGAAAGAAAAATTCAAGGCAATAAAAATTTCATTACAAACATAAATCATGAGGTTTTCTTATTGCTTCATTCATAAAAGGACAAAATGTGTGATATTTTTAATGACATATTCATGAAGCTCTAAAGCAGCGCTCTTTTTTATGTTTTTCATGTCACATGACAACAAAATGGCTTCCTGCACATTGATTACACCTCATAGATTACATAGTATATTATTTTTTATTACATAGTAATAATATTTGAAAACACAAATGCTTTTTTAAGAAACTATAATAAAATATAGATTTTTTTCAAAGGCGTCCCTCCAGTTTCACCACAAAAAAACCTTTTGAGTTCAAGAAAAACCAACAAAATAACTTTAAATTCAGAAATTGAAGAGATTTTTCATAGAAGAAGCTCATCTTGACACACATTTAATAAAACTGATGCATAATTCCCGTATTTAGGAAAAACGAGACGTCTAAACAACAGAAGCCACCCAAACCAATGTCAACAATAACAATGGCGGACACGGTTGGGCATCACACACACACACACACACATAAGGATGTGACAGCAATTAACATGACAAATCACAATAAGCACAATGAAGCAGCGGCTTTTGTGTCATATTAAGCTGCTGTTATATAATCCATCGCCATCATAATAAATACGTTACATACAGCGGACTGACAGCTCGCAGGGAACAAGAACAAACGTGCATATGAGCATAAATGTTTGTTCAAAAACACGGCTGTGTGATAACAATACAAACACACATGCATTAAGGCTGAAGGATGTGAAATGTGCGCACTGTTGTTTTCTATTTGCCCGAAATGCGTAAAATGGTGGACGCGCATCAATAATATCACGCAGGTTGTGTTTTAAATCTGCGTATAATCTAATATCACATCTATTTCTATTAAAATAGCTCTCGATATGTAAGTAAGCGCTTCATATGTCCAACAGCATCACGGGCAAGGCCGAGGAGCATCCCCGCCCGGCGGCCAGTGATGCTCCAGCGCGGATGCTCGGCCTTGTCCGTGATGCTGCTCGGTGATGGAGGAAAAATAAACAACACGAAGCACGCAGTACCTGGCAGACGCTCCGCCAGACGGTGGGATCGGTTCCACGCCAGCCCGGTATGAGACAAACCCAAACCCGCACGCAGATGCTGCTGCTGCTGCTGCCGCCGCCGCCGGTCGGTCATGAGGAGCACGGAGGCACGCGCGCCCGTGATGTGGCCATCATCTTCGTTACCCCGGTGAACCGATTGACCCTGGATGAATGGCGTAACCCGATGCAGAAAGCGCGGTGACGGCGCACCCCGTCTCCAGCACTCGAATTTGCCTGAATTCTACTACGCCGAAGGCCAGTCACTTAATTTTCATGAGGTGCGCGTCGGCATTGGAAGGTCAGCAGGCGACGTCAGAGAGAGCTCATTAATATTTATGCGATAAACCTTCCGCATTGGAAGATTACCAAGCCACGTCAGCGAGAGCTGATTAACATCCAGAATACAGGCTTTTTTTTAATTATTTAAATTGAATGAATATTAACGCAAACATTACCTAGATAACTGTAATGAAAAATATTTTAATATGAATAATATATTATAAATAATAATAATATAAATAAATAAAGATAAATATAAAAAATATTTTGGAGACATACATTACTAGTCAAACGTTTTTGAACAGTAAGATTTTTAATGTTTTTTTTTTTAAAGTCTATTTTTCTCACAGAGCCTGCATGTATTTGATCCAAACAAAGTACAACAAAACCAGTAAAATTGTGAAGTATTTTTACTATTTAAAACAACTGTTTTCTATTTAAACATATTTTAAAATGTAATTCATTCCTGTGATGAAATCTGATTTTTTACCAACATTACTCCAGTCACATAATCCTTCAGAAACCATTCTAATATTCTGATTTGCTGCTCAAAAAACATTAATTATTATTATTATTATGTTGAAATCAGCTGAGTAGAATTTTTCAGGTTTCCTTGATGAATAGAAAGTTCAGAAGAACAGCATTTATCTGAAACAGAAATCTTTTGTAACATTTTGAATGCCTTTATCATCACTTTTGATTAATTTAAAGCAACCTTGCTGAATAAAAGTATCATTTTCAATATTTCCTTTCCCAGAAAAAAATGTCTCCAAGCTTTTGAATGGTATAATTTTACATAATTACAATTTATTGATTACTATTGATTATTAGAGAATCCTGAAAAAATAAATGCAGGATTGGTGAGCAGCAAGAGAGACTTCTTTAAAAAAACATAAAAATTATACTGCTCAGAAACTTTTGACTGGTAGTGTATATAATGAGAAATATTTTATATACTATTTAAATAAATACAATTTTATATAAATAGCATAGTATTGTAATATAAATAATATCATATGAATGTGAAATAAATAATTTATGCATAATCGAATAGACAAAAAAAAAGTTCTGACATGGGACATTTTGTTTTGTACAAGTAACTTGATTAATAATAAAACTAATTGTATAATATAAGCTTTTTTCCCCCCCAAATATCCCATTAAGTATACCATTGTAAGAACACAAGCTTTACCACTTACTAATATTTAAAAAATGCCGTTGAAGATTACCAAACAACGTTTGCCTGAGCTAATTAATATTCATAAACTAAGCCTTGCCGTTGGAATGTCGGCGAGCAACGTCAGCCTGCGCTTATTAATATCAATGAGCTGAACCTTTGCAATAGTATGATTCGTAATTCCGTCTCCAGCACCAGCCATTCAGCCGCTGCCAGTGGGACAGAGGAGGAAGCCTCTCGACGTCACTCCGGGACCCGTTTTTACCGGACGCTCCCCCCGTCCTCCTCCTCTTCCTGGCTTTGTCGCTCGCCAGGCTTTTGTTGGTCTCGCAACATATGACTGATAAATGCTTTATGTACCTCCCACCGGACGAAAAGAGGCTTCATATTCACATACAGCACCAGAAATCACTCATTAAGGCTCAAATGACGAAGACAACAATAAAAGCACCAGAAACTGTGAGTTTTCCCGTCTCTGTCCAGGGACGGAATAGGGATTTGGGGCCCTTTGTCTTATTTAATGAATGCAGAAATGCATACTATGCACAAAACAAAGAACACGGAAGAATAATACTATATTACAAAGACTTAAACTGCAACTTGAACAACAGCCACTACTCTAGCAAAGTCACAAAACATAGGGAATAATTTCCATAAACTCATTCCATTGCATTATTTGATTAGACTACACGTGGAGTGCATAGTTTATGAGGACTCCACATAGGCTATATAAAGTAGCAGGATGTCTCCCTCTAGTGTTCAACACATAAAATTTAACACAATGTAGAAGTCTGCTTCTCCAAAACAGAAACTCTACACTGATATTATTATAAGGTATACACCTTATTTTTGCCATAAGAGTGTACGGCAAAATTGGTAAATTTTATGGGTCCTGCTTCCGGTCTCATCCTATTTTTAGCTGTAGCCTACAAAACCGTTCGTTTTGCTGCTTGATATTGCAAATTGTTGTGTCTTACCATATTAGTTTAATGTATTAACCTAATTATGAGCACACCGCATTGTAGTGCAAACAGTTTTACCATTTACTTTACGTTGTTATTCTTCCCCTGTTTTTTTTTTTTATTTAGCCTATTTATTTTTATTATATTTTATTTATTTTTTTACACTTTATTAAACTTTCAAATAACAATCAGGCATTGTCATATTCCAGTGTTAAACACATTTAACACTACATCCAAGCAGCATATAATAAACAAAAAAATATGAAATAAATAAATAAATAAATAATACTATAACACCAATTAAATTACATTGGGGGGTGGGGCGGGGGGGTCAATCCATATATGTTGACAAAAGTTCTATGTTTTATGGATTTAAATAAAATTTTAAAATCATTTTTAAATGCTGTTGAACATTCTTCCCCTGTTATTATTTCCCAACAGCAGCTAATAAACCGGAAGTATACATTTAAATAAATACTGATAAATACATTTAAATTCTAAATTATTCAACTGTTGTAAAATTATATAATATATAATATTTTTATTTATAATATAAAACAATGTAAGGTAAACAAAAGTGGGGTCCGGAAAAGTTTCCAAACAGCTTCAAGTTTGAGCTAATTATCATAAAGTTTTCAGACCTAGACCAAGACGTAGTTAAATTCAGATCCAGATCCAGATCTAGGCCATATTTATCTGGTCTGAACCAAAATATCCATGATACTCCTGAATTTCAGGACATTTTAAGACACATTAGATTCATATCCATGGATGTATCAATTATGTTTCACTCTGGATTACACATTATGTGACATTGGACCAAAAAAAACCTAAAGGTACATTTTATTTATTTATTTATATTTTAAAAAAACAAGCTTTCTATTGATGCATGGTTTGTTAGGATAGGACAATATTTTGCTGAGCTACAATTATTAAAAAATTTGGAATCTGAGGGTGCAGAAAAATGTAAATATTGGAAAAATCGCCTTTAAAGTTAGCAATGCATATTACTCATTAAAAATTAAGTTTTGATATATTTACGGTAGGAATCACACAAAATATTTTCATGGAACATAATCTTTACCTAATATCCTAATGATTTTTTGCATTTTTTGAAAAATCAATAATTTTGACCCATACAATGTCTTTTGGCTATTGCTACAAATATACCTATGCTACTTAAGACTGGTTTTGTGGTCCAGGGTCACATACTGTATATATTAAAGACTCATAGGTTATCATAAAATCAACACATAATTTTATAGCCATTGTAAATCGGCTACTAGATTAAACTGGTAACTTTAGAGAGAACTGTTAGACTCAACCCATAATACAACAGATACTGATTGATGTGATGAGTGTCGAATGATCCTGCAGTCAGTATCAGTGTCTCTGTGTCAGATTTCTGTAACAGAAGTCCTGTTGTCCATTACTCTCATGAGGACGCTGACTTTCAGCCATGCAAAGTGTAAATGCATCTCCACGCTGACTGAAAACAAGCTGGTAAGACGACTTGTGTTTGTCTTTCAAAACAGGTTTCAATTTGTTTTCAGACTTTGCATTTGAATGTGTGATTTGGTTGTGACCTGTAAATAAAATTCTCAGCTGTGACTCACAAGGAGCTGCAGTAGGAACTGGAATGAATATTACCCTAACAATTCATGCAGATCTGCTCATAAATTTTATTTCTGGAGCTGCATAGCAGTGTTCACCATTGTTTTACTTCAATACTATCCTGATGAAAAATAAATCAACAGTTTAAGTCGGCCTAAATGGGTTTGCTGGTCTGAGCTGCTTGTTTGAAATGCAAGGCATAGGCTACTTTATATTTATCTACATATGCTATTAAAAAGCATGCAGACTTAACCAAAACCTGATTTTAATGATGTTTTTATGCAGGGGTTCAGCGCAGAATGGCCGGGTCAGGAGTTGCTCTGAGGTTACATGAATTTAAGGAAACTCAGGACACCAGAAACCATCCAACACATCTGTAAGTGACATTTTGAGTCTTTGACTCAATATTTCAAAACAAAAGCATTTGTTCTGGTTGTGGACATTAAAAAAGTTTAATAAATGTTTGTAAATAAAGCAATTAACAGACATATAGAGGGGTTACACTTATGTCACGGTTTGGTCATTTACCTGGATGCGTGGCCATATTGAAGATACTCAGATGTATACTCAGATTTTTCTGCTCATTTTTGCTGTCTAAACCACAGAAAAAAAATGTGTGGAAGCTGCTGAATCATATAGAGAAGGACTTAGTAAGTAGGAAAGGGTGTAATATTTTGACAAACTAAAGTTAATAGGTGGTAAAGATACGTATGAACAGTATTAGTAAGATATTAACCTAATATTTCACCTACCTAACCGGAAATGATAAGAACAACCACGAATCTTTTCAAGATTCTTGCCCTGGAAATCCTGGTTGTTTGGCCAGCCACAAACACCTTTTGTTCCTCAGTTTTTTGCACTCTTCTCCTTGACTTGTTATAACTTTGGCAGTCTATAATACTCCAAATGTTCTTTCCGGTCCGACAGATTAGTACAGCCCAAAACATGACAATAGTTCACCATTTTCAGCAGCAATAATTAGCTAAATTTGCGAGTTCCATTCAGTTCAGTGGCATTGTTTATGTCAGTGCAGCCTATATGGCAGATTAATGAAGCGTTGTTAAAACACTTGATTTTAAGCACATTATCACACGTGCATAATGTTTGTCTAATCAGATTGTGTTTCTCCAGTGCTCACCGGCAGGGCCGAGATGTTTTGGGATTGTATCCTGGTCAGATCGGAAGAGTTCATACCGTCAGGTCAAACTTGGACAGGTGAGAGAAACACAGAGACATTTATATAACCCTACTGGTATTACAAAGAGAGCTTCACTTTGCATCCCATCATCTTTTCTTTGAATATTTTAACTAATTGAAATGTTGAGACATTTCAATTAGCACATCAGCTGAGAAAATGTATGTATATTCTGATATATTCACAATGGTTTTTGTTGTCAGTAAAGCTCAGATACCATCCACCTATTACCAGCAATATTGCGACAGACTGCAATTCATTCCACGGCCACCAGGGGATACTTTAGGCCACATGCAACACACTAGAACATTTTTTTTTGCATTTGAAGATCAGGGTACATTTATTTTGCCTTCTGGGAAACATGTAAGTATCTTGTGTAATATAAGTAAGTAGCTTCTAAAGGGCAGCACTAAATGAAAAAAAAATTATATTTAGGCAAAATAAGAAAAATGTGCACATCTTCATTCTGTTCAATAGTTTACACCCCTGGCTCTTAATGCATTTTTTCCTTCTAGAGCATCAGTGAGCGTTTGAACCTTCTGTAATAGTTGCATATGAGTCCCTCAGTTGTCCTCAGTGTGAAAGGATGGATCTCAAAATCATACAGTCATTGTTGGAAAGGGCTCAAATACACAAAAATGCTAAAAAAAAAAAATTAAGAATTTGTGGGACCTGAAGGATTTTTCTGAAGAACAGCAGGCAGTTTAACTGTTCAGGCCAAACAAAACAGACAAACAATTCACTCAACAAAAAACACAGATGTGGATCATTCAGGTAACAACACAGAATTAAGAATGAAGTGTACACTGCCAAAAATGCTTTTCTAGCTTAGATTTTTTGTCTTGTTTCCAGCCAAAATATCTAAAAATTCTTAAATCAAGAATTATTTTCTAGACAAGTACACGTTAATGTCTTGTTTTCAGAAAAAAAGTTGTTAAAATTAAGTGAGTTTTTGCTTGAAACAAGCAAAATAATCTGCCAATGGGGTAAGCAAAATAATCTAGTCTTCTGCTTGAAATAAGATTATTTTGCTTACCCCATTGGCAGATTATTTTGCTTGTTTCAAGCAAAAACTCACTTAATTTTGACTTCTTTTTTCTGAAAACAAGACAATAATTTTTACTTGTCTAGAAAATTCTTCTTGATTTAAGAATTTTTAGATATTTTGGCTGGAAACAAGACAAAAAAATCTTAGCTAGAAAAGCATTTTTTGCAGTGTATGTAAACTTTTGAACGGGGTCATTTTTATAAATTCAAATATTATTTTCTCTTGTGGACTATATGTAAACATCTTTTATGCTAAATATCTTAATTAGGTCAGTACTAAATAAAAAATAACTACATTTACAAGCCTACATTTACCTTTTTACTTTTGTATTTAGGCTTCAAATTCATAAAAGTTGGTTATCATAACAAACAAAATGTGTAAGAATCCTAAACTTTCGATGGCCACAGAGATTTTTCTGCAATAATCTAAAAGCCAGTGGAAAAATCCTATCTAGTTTTTGTCAAGTGAACCAGGTGACATTAACCTACGGCTGACCTACATAATTATCTAATCACTGCATGCTGCTGATCATATCATAACATCTGGTACATGCTAATTTATGTAACTTAGCAGGATGACGTTATAGTTCAAGGGAAATAGGGGAAAGTAAAAATGTATAATTTATACCCACCAGGCTGCATGAATCTCAACAGATTTCTGATTTCTCTTCCTTAGATGGATGCTGAAGACTGCAGACATGCAACATTATGAATCTAGAGCAGTTAAGAAGTATCAGAGAGGCAACTTCGATCTGTTGAGCCTTCAGGCCTCACTTGAGTCTCATCACAGAGAAACACACACATCAGACTCACAGTCTGTAGGTCAGTTATAGAGGATTGACTTGATATCTAACTCTGTTTTACCTGCCTTTAATGACTTTAATACATGTAAACCTGTCTATATTCGTCATGCATTCAGTCAGTAATAGAAGATTAAGATGAAATCCCTTCCCTTCATGTTTGGCAACACTCACCTTTTATTCTTACAAAAGATCCTGTCTCTTAAGCGCTTAAACTTTGTCTCCCGCCCTGGATAATCAGGAACGGTGTTGCCAGAATGCTTATTTCTTCATTCATTATTTCCCTGCCTTACAAAAGCATGGTTTGCTAATATAAAGGTTAAATGTAAATGTAAACACAACCTGAGGAACTGCAGACTAGTCATCCTAAACACAATGGGATGTACTTGATCTGTAAGTGGAGAAACAGTGAGTGAGTGTGTGTGTGTGTGTGTGTGTGTGTGTGTGTGTGTGTGTGTGTGTGTGTATTAGTTTGGGTGGTTTATGAGGACATAAATTTGTATAATGGCATGGGTATGATAAAGGAATTACAATGTGAAGGTGGTTTATGATGACACTTCCTGTGGAGGTGGCATATTGTTCAACAATTGGAAAAAGCGTTCTGAATATGATTCCAGCATTATTGTTATAGTACAAATTCTGCCATATTTAGTTATCCAAATAGTTATCGTTCTTCTCCTTTAATCATCTGAACTAAATGTTTTTAGAGAAAATGTGAGAGGTGTTTGTCATATAGGTACTGTAGGATATCCCTTACCAAAAAGAAGTATACTTTTATGTTTATTTTATTAAGTATGCTTAAGTAAAGTTCAAGTATATTTGAAGTATACTTGTAGTAAGTATACAAATATCAGTGTACTAGTAGTGTACTTTTAGGTGTACAATTTCAATACTCCTTGGGACTAAATTGGCCCACTTTCAAGCATATAAAAGTATACGTTTAAGTATACTTTATGTATAACAGTTGTAAACGTTGAGTAACTAGTTTACATCTATGTTTTCAGTTTGTACTGCAAGTATACTAAAAGTGAACTTACAGGTATACTGATAGTTTACTAATTAAACATTTTTTTTGACGTTTTTAGTACACTTTGAAGTACAGTCTCAGTAAACTACTAGTAGTTTTATACTGCAAGTATACTAGTAAGTTTTCTTTAAGTGAACTTTACATTATACTTTAAGTATACTACTATGTCCCTATTTATTAATTTGTATATATTTTGTTATATGAATATCTGAACATAGAAAACTTTCTTTCTAGACTAGATTTTCTAGACAAGTGAAAATGATTGTCTTGTTTTGTTATAGTCTAAATTAAGTGAGTTTTTGCTTAAAACAAGCAAAATAATCTGCCAATTGGGTAAACAAAATTTCAAGCAGAAAACAAGATTATTTTACTTCTAGAAAATCCTTCTTGATTTAAGAATTTGTAGATATTTTGGCTGGAAACAAGACAAAACTTCTAAGTAAGAAAAGCATTTTTTTGCAGTGCACTTGGACTTTTTCCTAAGTGTAAGTCAAGTATACTTAAATTTCATTTTAAGTATTTCTGAGAAGTATGTAAAGCACATTTCTGAGAAGTACATAAAAGTATACTGAAAGTATACTTTCCTATTTTAATAGTTTAAAAGAAGTATACTAATAGCACACTTGAATAAACCTCTTGTTTCATAAGAGACATGTCTATCCAAATCCGAAAGATGTTATTGGTGGAATACGAAGGAATAATTTTGAAGAATGTCAATAATTTGACATGGTTATCATAGACTAAAACTAACAAACAAATACATTTTCATAAAAAGATAATACATTAAAATAACATGGTATAGGAAAGACACACTAATTTGCAATATCAAGAGGCATGTATTTGTTTGTTAGTTTGTTCATTTTAGTCTAGCTGTTTTGATTTTTAGCTGGATGCAGGTGTGTAAAATTAATTTAAAATTAAAAAATAGTAAACACTACTATTTAAAAAAAATAGTAAACACTACTATAAACACTACTATAAATAAAGATAGTAAAACATGTGTATTAAAATGTATTAAAAAATCTAATATAAAACTTACAAAAACACAAAAAAGGAGAACTAATTAAAAAAAAAATATAATTTGATTCAAAATGATTTGAAAGCCATATGAATTATTTAATATAAGAGTAATATTCTTTTTGGCCTGTCATATATCATACTGGGGGAAAAAAAAGAAAATCATTTTAATTGTGCTTTGTTTGTCCTTTTTTTTTTTTTTTTTTGGAGCATGACAACCTGTAGTCCCTATTATAAGTTTTAAACCTTTGTGTACCACAGAAACAAATGACATATTTGGTAAAACATGACAGTGGTGATATTTTTATTTTAGGGTGAAATGTTTATACAAATAGTTTGTTTTCAGACACTGTGGAGGTGGTTTTGTGCTAGAATGCAGCATCATGAAATGCACATGCCACAAAATCACTGTACCTTGAAAAGATTCTCTATCTAGGACAGTATGACATGACACATGTTGCAAAAAGATTTTAGCAGCTTTATGATGATATTTTGTGCTGTTTTTACACAGGCGCTAATTTCCAAAAGTTCACACCGAGTTCACATCCAGAGCCACTGGAGCAGCAGATGAGATGAGACTCTGTACTCGAAAATACACTACAATGACGCTCCTATCAAACTTGCAGTCAAAACCTTTCGATTGAGGAAAAACACATTCTTTTGGTGAAATGTAATCACATGATGTCACAAATCTGTCATGCATTTGAAAAAAATTTTCACTGGCACACAACTGTAGGTCAAAGCACTTCTGTAATGATTCTTTCGATAGTAAAAGTTTTGAATTGCTTTGTAAAGATTTGGGTGATTATGTTAAGCTCACTGTTAAGTTTAGATTTACTCAAAAGTATAATGTAAGAATAGCATAATCCGAATTATGCGTAGGTTAAATGCAGTAGACATGTAAATATTTAAATATCAAACAAATGAGTGACTAACAAGTGAGCAGTAATCTCAACCTGCCTTTCAGCGTTTATTTGACAAAGGACGTTGTGTGGGAAACATATTTAATCATATTTAACTATTTGATATCAGTTAATCACAGCCATAAGAGGCTGACGTCCTTGTCAACGTCAAAATGGCTGAGTCATGGTGACATTAGACTTCAAAAATAGCTTGAACTCTTCTGACCAGTCGTTACTTCCTGCAAACTGATACTTTAGAGACAGTAGAACATTTCAAAAGTTTTCTTTGTCAGACAGTTTGGGTCTGACATTTAATACATAACACATGATCTTGTTCTGTTTACACTCTGTTCTCTCATCTGATTGTTCATTGCGCAATGGTCCAGCAATTTAGTTATTTAATAACAGATCCAGTTGAACGGTAAAAGTATTTGGACACTTAAGTCATTCTTTAAAATGTCTGAATGTCATTATTTGACAACAAACCAAGAATTGCTTATTTTAAAGAAGCACAACTATTACACAAGATTCAAACACTCACTGATGCTTTGCATTAAGAGCATTTGAAGATCAAGGTAAATTTAACTAATTTCATTTTCTGGGAAACATGTAAGTATCTTCTGTAGCTTCTGAAGGGCAGTACAAAATGAAAAAAAAAATATATTTAGGCAAAATAAGAAAAATGTAGACATCTTCACTCTGTTCAAAAGTTTACACACCTGTCTCATCGTCTTTTTCTCTGGAGCATCAGTGAGCGTTTGAACCTTCTGTAATAGTTGCATATGAGTCCCGCAGTTGTCCTCAGTGTGAAAAGATGGATCTCAAAATCATAGTCATTGATGGAAAGGGTTCAAATTAGGGATGCAACAATACAGTTAGTCCAGGGATCAATACGTACCTCGGTTTTTAACCACGGTTTTTGGTTCAAACACATCAGGAATTTTTTTTTTTTCGCAACAAGTTATCAACAAAATACTCCTGTAAATCTCTGTAAACTGGAAAAAGCATGGATTATTATATGTCTGCTTAATATTTCTTTTTAGAGAGGTGTTATTTTTTCGAATTTTATGCAAAATAGGATGGGTTTCATTCATATTGGATGCCAGAGGGCGCCCTTGTGCAGAAAATCCACATATGCGTCAAAGAAGCAAGGGGCCATTCACACAGAATGCGCTACTTTTCCATTGTTTTTCTATGTAAACGTGCTTGACGGACGTGCATGACCGCTTTGCAGCTCCTCACACAGGAGTGCCGTGATTTTAAAAGAATTTCAACTTTTACACACAGCGCCGCGCATCAATGTCAGTTCCAAAGCAGTGGACCAATCAGAAGAACTCGGAGGCGGGGCAAGCGTTGCCAGCTTCTGTTTACATTAGCAAGTTGGCATGACAACTGTTTTATTTGACTGCAGCATGGTGGAGGCGCTCATAGTGGCTGTGTCTGGATACCCTGAATAATATAACATTTCTTCAAGCGATTATCACAACTTGTTCCTTAAAAAAGAGATCAGAGAGAAATATCTCTGGTGATTGCCTATTTGTATTATTTTTGTTATTGCATCACGTCTCGAGATGCTCGCATTCTACGCTGCGCTTTTTTAAAACCATTCCAGAATGCTGGGTCTCCTGTTTTTAGACACATTCCTTTTTTTTTATTGAAGAACATTAAACAACATTATTACAGAATACAGGCAACAAAACAGAAGCTCCAAAATTGCTAAGAATAAAATAAAATAAAATAAAAAAAGAAGACATTCACAGATGTAGCTTTGACATTTTTTACAACTTTAAGAGATTTCATTATAAAAAAACAAATTAGTTTAAGAAAACCTTGTATGAATGAGATTTGATAATCAACATTTATGAATGAAAAATGTTCCATTCAGGATGGTAAAATGTACAAAATCTTGAATATTTTTATCATAATTTTCAAAATAAGAAATAATTTCTTTCACATTCAAAGTTGTCATTAATTTTGAACAGAAAAAAAAACAAACAGAAAAAACAATCTTTCCAAAATGATTGTACACAAATGAAATAAAGATTCCTCGCAACTGTTACAAAAAGAACATTCTTTCCCGATATCCATAAAGTTAGAGAGCCACATATTAGTTGGATGTATTTTGTGTAAAATCTTCAGGTGAATTTCTCTTACTTTATTTAAAATACAAAATTTGTAAGGTAGCAAAGATGCGTTCTGTGTGAATAGCCCCTAACACTGATGACGTTCACTGAACACTCATCTGCAACAATATATTGTTTATCTGTGTTCTTCAAGCAATCTCGTGTATTTTCATAATGAATAAGTTGTAAGACATTGCTAATCGACATACATAGAATATGAGTATATAATTTATTGTCTGCCTCAGTCTGTGATACGAAGCCACATCAGATCACATAAGGAAGTTATTTCAAACACTCGACTGATGTTGTGAATTGAAAACAAGTTATAATGTCATTCAGGTAACAACACAGTATTAAGAATCAAGTGTATGTAAATTTTGACCTCAACTGTATATGACAAAACTAAATGACAAAAACACAAAATTACTAAAATGTTACCTAACTTTTAAATGACAATAATTAACAATGAAAACGAACACAATAGTATCTTTCTATTTATTTATTTTTTAAAGAAACAGTACAAGTACATCGTTTTTTTTTTTAAGAAATTCACAAACTAATAATAGTTTGTTAATTTCAAAATATAAAACAATAAATTGTTCATAAAAAACACAAAAGGTCTTCTATTATCATACTTTGCAAAATGTTTTAGTATGTTAATATGATGAATATAACTTTTAATAAAATAATAAAAAATTATCTCAAGTTGGATAAAAATAGCACAAAGTGGAAAGTGACGTGGTTTGGATTTTGCATCTAATTTTGGATTTTGCATTTTGGATTCTCTATGTACACTGTTCAAAATACTTTTCAATCCAGTAATACTTTTGTGGGCGTCTGCATATTTGAAGGCATTAACTGAACAAAGATTGACAGTCTTATAGAAAAGCATCTTAGTATCGTTTGTTTGAACAGCGTCTCTCCGTCAAATGCTCCAGACAAAACAGCCCTGTAACAACAAACATCATACATCTCTTTGGTTAATAATTACTGAAGCCGAAACCGTTTGGCAATTTGAACACAATTACACTGATTAAAATGATTTTGTGGTGAAGTAAATAACACAAAAAACAAATGTCATTTTTACATTAAATAATGTAGTTCAGGCAAGAATAATAAAAAAAGAGTAAATTCAATATTAGTACACCGTTTAAGCTTGCAGAATTTAAAATGTGAACTTATAAGTATATTTTACTTGGAATCGTTTGTTATTTTTACAAAGATTGTTTAAGTAAATATCAAAGTCATGATCCCACTGTTCCCATCATGCACTTGGGCACAAATAATTAATAAGGTTAATTTATTTATTTTTTTTTGCTGTTTTTGAGATTTACTCTGTTTAATGGTTGTCTTTATTGTTAGGTTAAATAACTTGCTATTTTGTAACATCTAGAGTTCATTTACTACTCAAAATGACCCTTTCATACTGAAAAACTATTTACTGACTGTTACCATCATTGTGTATCGTGTGCCAAGTATTGAGGTCTCTGTGTTAATTTGGTTTGTAACTGTGTCAACATATAACCTTAGAAACAATTAGGAGATGTCTACTTGCTTATGTACATGTTTGTAAGTGAACCTTTTAAAAATGCTTTTAATGGCATTTTTTTCAGTGCTATAAAGTTTACAAACCATGGCTGAGTGAATTGTACATGAGGACTGCATGGTAAACTTTACTTATTGTTTTTTTTCAGTGTAGGTAAGGAATCAAACCACAGGTGTGCAATGCCAGCCCACTATACATGCAACACACAGTCTAGGCTTTTAGTGTTTATCATCAGTACAGTACATTTTAATAAATAAATAAAATCATTACATCTGTGCTGTGACTTGTCTTATTATGTACTAGTCAGAAGTTTAGAATTAAGATTCTGCTCAATTAAAATGACGTTTTTAAAAGAAGTGTCTTCTGCTCAGCAAGGCTGCATTTATTTTATCCCAAATGCCAATAAAAACAGTAATATTAAGAAATATTATTACAATTTAATATAACTGGTTTCTATTTTGATATATTATAATATGTAATTTATTGCTGCGTCATATTTTTGTGATTTTTTTCTTTTTTTGTCAGGTTTCTTTGATGCATAGAAAGTTCAAAAGAACAGGATTTGTTTGAAATATGAAACTTTTGTAACTTTATAAATGTCTTTACTGCCATTTTTGATCAATTGATTGGTAAATAAAAGTAACAAAAAAAAATCTTAGCCTAAACTTTTGAATGGGAATGTATCTATCAACTGTTATTTGAAAAAAAAATTAATAAACAAACATTTTTGATCATGTCTACACCGTTAAAAAAAAAATAAATTGTTGAGTCAACTTAAAATAATTTGTTACCCTGCTGCCTTAAAATTTTAAGTTCGGTCAACTAAAAGTTTAGTCAACTTGAAATGTTACATTTAACAAAGTGACAACTTAACAAACACAGCTGTTTAGTTTAACAAGCAATTTTTTGGTTTTACTAAGTTGTCACTTAGTACAACTTACATTTCAACATCAATAAACTTATTTGAGTTGACTGAACTTAAAATGTCAAAGCAGCAGGGTAACAAATTATTTTAAGTGGACTCAACAAACTGTTTTGTTTTTTACATGTTAAGCAAGAGAAATTGCATGTTTTTTGTTATTAAATTATTTACAGAACACCAAACTTATCCAGTCAGATTAAGTAAATGATTTCAAAATGTTTTGTGAAGAGGTATAGGGTTAATGATAAGTATTAATAATACTCTGACTGGATTAGGATATATTCTTTTCAGTTCTTAAATTCAGCGGTAGCCTTTTTTTAAATTAAAATGTGAATGAAATGTTTAATTTACTTGCAGAGCCATTAAGTAAACTGGATTATCCACTAGTAGATTAACACACAACACATCTCAAGGTCTCATAATTACACGTCAATGTTTAAATATAGTTTATAGCAACGGTGAGAAAAGTGAAAACCTCACCTACACCTGATCGTCTCTGTAATGTTACATGTTTGTCTTTGGAATCCAGTCATGTGGAGTTTTCTGTGAGGTCATCACATCATGGTTTAGTATAAAAATCTCCACGCACATCCATTCAGCACAACAAACATCAGCCTACAGCAAGACTGAGAACTAGACCTACATCCAGGACAGTCGAAGCCACTCTGGTAAAATTGCTTTATAATAAAATGCTTTACCAGTAAATATCGCTCATTTATCTGCTAGGCTGTTATTGCTAATACAGTTTTAGAAACAACTGTATTAAAAGAATATCAAGTATTCATTTTTCCTGAGAACGAATCCAAACGTGGTTGCATTAGTGATCATGCTTTTTCATTTGAAGCACTTTATTAGTGCAGTATGAAGAAAACACGAGTTAAACTGCAGATTAAGATTGTTTAATTGCTCTGTGTTTAATCTCCAGAGAGAAAGAGATGAAGGTGAAGATGCTGGCCCTGTTGGCTTTGGTTCTTTTGGCGTCCAGTGCGAGCGAGGGACGGATTCTCAGTAAATGTGAGCTGAAGTCCCAACTCGTGGCGGCTCTGGGAGGACCAGTGAGCACCACTACAAGAGCTCCTGTAAGTGTGACTACAAGTGCTCCTGTAGATGTGACTGCAATCGTGCCTGAAAATGTGACTACAATTGCTCCTGCAAATGTAACAGTGACTGGAACTACAACTGCGAATTTGACCCTCATTGCCCAGAGTAAGTGTTAAGGGTAAACAATGTCAGTTGACAATTAGTAATGGTTCAAACAGTTGAGTGTTTCTGTCTTTCTTTCAGTCGTTTGTTCTGTGGAGCGTTTGTCAAAGCTCAACACCAGCCTGATCACCACCATCCGAGGTGAGTCCAGACCTCCAGTGAGACCCCAAGTGAGACCCCCTTCCAGACCACAACAAGAATCCGATGAAAGACCAGGCAGAAGACCAAGCGGAGGACCAGGCGGAAGACCAGGCGGAAGACCAGGCGGAAGACCTGGTCATCATGGAAGAAGACCAAGGGCAGTAGCTAAGCGCCCTAGTAGATTTTCTGGCAAAGGTTCTGGTTCCAATTCCGATAGCTCAGAGGAAAATTCCGGGCAAAGCCTTCCCTTCATCACAAGACTGTTAGGAATCTTCCAGCTGAGCGACCGTGTGGCCTGCACTGGATCCGTCCCAAGTCTGAACCTCTGCCGCATTAACTGCAACAGTGAGTCACATGAACAGAACAGACTGAACCTGATCGCTTGAGAAAACGTTACTTATTTACAACATGGTGATTTTGTATAAATTCGTATGAACGAAGGTCCGCAAGACAAACTAATAGGATTGTACAAATTCGAACAAATTAGCCACCAATTTGTCAAAATGCAAAACAGTAACATATTGCTGGACACTTGTGTTGCTAGATTCCATATACACAATAACAGTTTCAGAATCATAGTACATCAAATTTAAGAGACGTCTCTGATCTTATCTTGCTGTTTATGATGAGGGAATTCACGATCGTCCACGCTCTTCAACAGCTCCGGCGTTTTCAGCGCTGACTAATAAGTGCCTCTGATTGCCGCGTTTTCAGCACTGAAACTTCTTCATAAAACTAACTTCATCAGAAACGCATTTGATTGGTTACAAGGCTCAACGCTGCACAAAACAACACATAAAAGCTGATGCAGTGTGAGCAAATCTAACAAAAAACAAAAACAAAACATTTTTTTACAAAAACAAACCGTCAGTGCTGCACAGGCAGATCGTACGAAAATATACAAGTGAGACCGTACAATTTGCGAAAAATGTTTTTTAAAAAAATGACTGAATAGTAAATCTCATACACAATAGAGCAGTTTTATCCCAATTTCATCATCATAGTGCATGTAAATTTAAGTGTAATCTATTTTTTTTCAACTCATATTTTCTTTTCTAAAGCTCTGCTTGACAATGACATCAGTAATGACATCACCTGCCTGATGACTCTGCTGAACGCCACAAGAAATGCGTAAGTTGTCATCTTTTCACCGCACTAGAGTACTGCTAATCACATGATCACCATCTGCGCTCCCATTGGTAGTCAGCACATTCCATCACTGCTCATTTGCATGACTCATCTTGATTTTTTAGTACTGAAGGTGATCGCTGTCACTTCAAACCTGCACTGTAAATGTAAAAGGCCAAACATCTTTGTTGCAGAACATTCTTATATTCTAATATAACTAAAAGGCAACTACACAAATGTATTGTTTTCTCGTACAGTAATTAACCAACATCAGTAAAACGCATGTTCATAAAGAGTAATATTCCTGGTTCTGTTTCCTTACAGCTTTGCCTTGTCCTCAAGGTAAGTCAAGCAATTAAATGATGGTATGAGTCAAGAGAAATACTGCTTGGAAATCTATTTATATTTTAGTCAATATTTCAAAGCTTAAGGAAATAAATTTTTATTTTTACAAAATGGACAATATAAATAAAAATATATTTATAAGCAATAAGCTTTGCAAGATGTGAAACATCTTTTACAAGACTGTGTTTTTGTCTTTTAGGACGATTCCTTTGACCGAGTGCCTCAATGTCAATCCTGCACAATACTTTGCTGGGTGTGCATAAAACATTCAGCGTTTCTTCAGAAATGAATATCCTGCCAAATTTCATCCCCTTGCATTATTGTAATAAACCCAACAGGAACTACTGATTCCCCCCAAAAAATTCACTCTCAGACCATTGTATTTCACTCGTCAGTTTTCTGTCGTGATGTTCCTGGAAAATGTTCTCAAAATAGTCTCAATTATGCTGCATGTACTACAGCATATCTCAGAATGCAAATAAAAAAATATATCAAAAAACATACTTGTCTGTCATTACAATTAAAACATCAACAAATCAGTGTTTGCATGAGTGAAAGGTGGAAGCATGTTCATCTATTTCTATCACAAAGCAAGTGTGACAACATCCAAGAAGTCAGGATTTAGCTGCTTTGCATAACCCAGTTAACCTCTGCTGGTAGCTGCTGTAACTACACCATCTGTCTCCAAAGAGCATCTTTCCCCATTGAGAGCCATTCAAAAGTCACGTACACATGTTAGTAGATGTTTCATTCATTTTTAGCGAGCTCAAACCATTTATTTTTGTGATAATGCTGTTTTGCATCAGATTTTTTCTCTTTGTTTGTCTACTTGCCATAAGCACCATTGTGCAAAGCCTGTACCTTCTTTCACCCTGGACATATTATATTACAAAAGCAAATTAATGACACTGACCATGTTGTCTGCTTTACACAGTACAGTTCTTCATATAATTAAAAAATGTGTTGATATATTATATTACAATATACAACATAACATTTTATTATTTATTAAATATATATTAAATAAAGGATACAAGAATATGATTAAAGCTGCAAGCAGGTCAGACACTGCCTGTCTGAGTGACAGTAACTTCCTGTTTCATTGCATTAATATGTTTTAGCATGTGTGTAGCATGTTGCTAGCCTATTTAACACTTGCTTTTGCCTTTTAATATGTTGCTAGGAGACCATAACTGTGTTAAACATGTCTCTTCCTGTTGCCAGCAGGTGGCGCTATGACTATAAATAAATATGGGCATGGACATGTGTTCAGGACATGACTATTATTAAACGTGTGAAGTTTAGGGCAGATCAGACATTGTTTGCCTGAGTTACTGCAACATCCTGTTTCATTGCGAAACATCAAAATTTGTTGGGCCGCCAAGGACACACCCTTTGACAAAACTCAAGATCTTCACAAAGGCCTTATGATCACACTCTCCAAATTTGAAGATGATTCGATTAAAACTGTAGGAGGAGTTTGTTAAAGTACGAGGCCTGAAAATGGCCAAAACTGCACAAAAATAACAAACTTCCTCTTGTGTTTACTAAATTTACTAATTTATAATTTACTTAAAATGTAAAATTGTTTCTATTAGCATTAGTTAATGTACCATAGGATGGACTAAAATTAACTTTTTTTTTTAAATTGAGTGAGATGAGATGTCTATTTGTTTTTTAATTTTCTTTAATTCATAGAGCTTAGGATTTTGTTTAATTTTGGTGTACTTCCTCAGAATGGCTAGTTCTCTGTATGAAAAAAGTTTGAAAGCGTTTGGATGCTGCATTTTAAAGATATAATAAAATTATGGTTATCTTTTTTACTGTTACTTTAATAAATCACAGTTCAAGATGTCCCAAATTCGCTCGCAAGAGACTTCATTATAAAAATACATTTGTTTAAGAAACCCTTGTATAAAGGAGGAGATTTTGATAATCAACATTTATGAATGAAAAATGTTCCATTCAGGATGGTAAAATGTACAAAATCTTGAATATTTTTATCATCATTTTCAAAATAACAAATAATTCCTTTCACATTCAAAGTTACCATTAATTTTAATAGGGAAAAAAAACAGAAAAAACAATCTTTCCAAAATGATTGTACACTCTGGCAGTCAACAAACAAATTACATAAAAACTCCTCGCAACTGTTACAAAAAGAACGTCTAGGTTACATAGGTAACCCACGTTCCCTGAAGGAGACCAATCACCTCTGAGCTAAAGAGAAAAGGCCAATGAACATTGGCGAGTGGAATTGCATCAGCCGCCACTCCCCCGGGCAGCCCAGAACTGCGGCAAGGGGAGTAACGTCTCCATTCCCTCCTTCAGGGAACATGGGTTACCTACGTAACCTAGACGTTCCCCTTCAGTCATTCCACTACGACGTTACTATGGGAACACCCATGGAAAAGACTGCAGTCCCGAGCTGCATTATGCGGAGTCCAAATGCTGGCAGGCAAGCGTGCCAGTGAAAATGAACATCAACACATAACCTGCCCGACGCCCCACGAGCCCGTAAGGGAGGGCCCCGCAGGGTTGCTTAGTCACAGTCGTCAGGGGGGTGGAGACAATGACTAGCTGCTTGGTCATGTGGAAGAAATAAAAAACATATATCTATTCTTGCTATAGATATGTGAGGGGAAAACAACTGTAACCGTGAATATTAAACATGTACTGAGACATGCTGCCACAACTGGCGGGTGAAGGAACTCCCGGCGGAGCACAGCCACAAACTACTCCAGCCTAGTCCGGGCTGCGGGGCAAGGAGGACCAGAGTACCAGGTGGAACTACTGGGAATATAGCACACGGATCCCGAGGGAATGGCGCAGCAAGCCAACACCGAGCCGGTCCTACCGCCAGAAACCTGATTTTATTTGAGTTAACACACGGGAGGACACAGGCTCAACATAGAGATTGTAAAACCGTGCAAAGGTATTGGGTGTCACCCAGCCCGGAGCTCTACAGATGTCTGCTAGAGAGACGCCGTGCACCAGCGCTTAGGAGGAGGCAACACTCTGGGTGGAGTGAGCTCAAACTCCTAGGGGGCATGGCTCACCTTGGGCTTCATACGCCAAGGTGATGGCATCAACCACCCAATGGGCCAACCTCTACTTGGAGACAGCATTCTCCTTCTGTTGTCCAACGAAGCAAACAAAGAGCTGCTTGGAGCACCTAAAGCTCTGGGTGCAGTCCACGTTCACACGCCAAGTGTGGACAGGATACAGCAATGCTAAGGCCGGGCCTGCCTCCTCCTGGGGCAGCGCTTGCAGGTTCACCACCTGGTCCCTGAAGGGAGTGGTGGGAATCTTGGGCAAGTAGCCAGGTCGGGGTCTCAAGACTGCATGAGAATCTGCCGGACCGAACTCGAGGCACATATCGCTGCCAGAAAATGCTTGTTGGTCACCTACCCTCTTGATGGAAGTGAGCTTGGCGGTCAGGAGCGCTGTCTTAAGAGTAGGGTTGTTCCGATTCCGATACTAGTATCGGAAATGCCACCGATACCACAAAAAAATTCTAGCATCGGTATCGGCGAGTACTTGAACCCCCGTACCAATCTGATACCATTTTCTTAAACAAGACCTAAGTTATGCCTTGTACGCAGCAAATCGGAAGTCAATACTTCTTCGCTGCTCAGAATGCAAACACAGGAAGTTGTGCTGTGAAGAAGAAATACAAATGCGTTAGCAGTATGTCCAGTGTTTGGCAGTATTTTAGACTAGTTCAATCAGCCAGTAAAACGGGGACATTTCTCATATGTAGAGTCCTATGATTTCCGCAATGCAGAAAATGTGTACGGAATCCAGTCAGAAAAACGAAATGTACAGTTTAACATGGAATGTCACGGAATTTGTCAAATTTTGCATGAATTAATCAAAAGTAGGTCATTAGACAAATCAAATTGCGATATGGACTAATATTTGTAAATATTAAGCACAATATTTGTGAGCGGTCGGACTCGCATGGCCACTGCATTGTTCAACTCATAAGCACTTCCAAATATCAAAAGGCAAACTAAACGAAAGTGAAACTAAACCAAGCTATGCAGTGCTGGCCGTTTATCAGCTCGGACCGCAACACAAACAAACATACATGAGCCCAGCTCGGGATCCAAAGTTGATTTTGCAACACTGCAACACA
This sequence comes from Cirrhinus molitorella, assembly GCA_033026305.1. Lineage (NCBI taxonomy): Eukaryota > Metazoa > Chordata > Actinopteri > Cypriniformes > Cyprinidae > Cirrhinus > Cirrhinus molitorella. Next base: position 38,510,929 of record CM065120.1, read on the forward strand.
GCTGCAAGATCCAGTGAGAATCTTTCAAATTCTGTTTTAAGCAGAACCAGAAGTAATAATGCTAACTATATAAAAAAACTATATATTACTGTCAAATCAGTAATAAAAATAGTTCACTGTATACAGTCATGTGAAAAAGTTATGACACCCTATTGAATTCCATGGTTTTCCATATCACGACATAAAAAAAAAATCTGGTCCATGTCAAGTCTTGGTAAAAACCGACGCAGTGTGAGAAACACTGCTAGCAACTCAACAGTTGATGTGTCACAGCTGTCGAGGCCCTGTCCAGGCCCCCGGGGCAGCTTGCCCATTGCAAACGGTGCCCCAGCCTGTCGTGGAGGCATCCATGTTGACCACAATATGCCTGGACACCTGGCCTAAGGGAACTCCTTCCCGAAGGAAGGCCAGGTCCGACCACGGGCTGAAGAGGCGGGAACACTCCGGGAAAACGCCAATCCAAAGTGTGCCACTGTGCCATGCCCATCTCGGGACTTGGTCATGAAGCCAATGCTGAAGCGGACTCATATGGAGAAGGCCGAGTGGAACAACCGCGGCCAAAGCTGCCATATGCCCCAGGAGCCTCTGGAAAGTTTTGAAAGGGACCGCCGTCTTGTGTCTGAAAAGATTCAGGATGAACTCGACCCAGAAGGATGAACATTCTGAAGTGAAGTCTGGCTGCGTGGAGCAGCCCTTACCTTCTTCCCATATTTCTGCGCTGGAGAAGGAAGTCTAAGGAAGCATAGCGTCGCTCAGGAGCAGAGTTTGGGGTACTAAATCCAGAGATGGAAGAAATTGCTCTCTTTGTGAATGGGTGGGTGTTAGAGCACACAGAGTCCCCCTGCCCTCCTCTGGGAGTGGGGGAACAGATGTTGTCATCCCCCAAAGAGCAACTTCCATCATCTATGGGTAGCCCGTGTCAGGGATGCCTGCTGGATTTACGGGTCTTCATGGGTCCCCTGAGCAGCGGGGGGCGCCACCTTCCTGCGGGGAGCTCAACGCCGCGGGATCAGTCTTGAAGGGCCTGCCTCCTGGGGGGCAGCTGGCGGCGGAGCTGGTGTATAGGCTGCAGGGGGGTGCCCCTCAACGGTGTCACCGAACAGGCCAGCCTGGGTGACGGGCGCATTGAGAAAGCGGGAGATGCCATGGAGCCCACACCCACGTACAAGTCACCCAGCCGACAACGCTCGGGTGAAGGTGCTCTGTGCACCTCCAAGCCAATATTCTTGGCCGCTCGGAGGAACTTTGCCGTCATCCTCAGACAGAGCAGCACCCACAGTGGGGCACTGCTCTGCCGAGTCCTCCGCCTCAGTAGGCGACCCTCCCTCAGATACCGTGATAGACATCTGACCATCGTCGGCAGTGTCAAAGGAGATGCACAGCCCATGGTTAGACGGGCGTGCATCACCCTGAGGCAGCTCAACGGGACCACGGGTTGGACCAGAAGTCCGTGGGGGCTTGCCCGGCGGAGCATTCTGGATCGTCACCCACAGGTCACCCAAGCCTCTAGTGGAGCCAGCCGAAGCACCTCGAGCTGGCTGAGGTAGAGGGCGAAGGCTGCCATCTAATGAATGAGCGGCAGACCCGCAGCGTGGCCATGGACATACTTTCACAATGTGGGCACATACCATCCACGAAAGCTGCCTCAGCGTGATCTCGGCCCAGGCACGAGAGGCAGCGTTCATGACCATCGACGGATGTCAGGAAACTACCACATCCAGAAACGTACGGTAAAAAGAAGCCCCGGGGGACATACTTTTCAACCGCTAGAAATTGCTCTTTTAGTGGAAAAGAGTGCCCAGGGAGGACCAAGGCTCGCGGCACTCGGCTGGCTCGCTGAACGCACACCGGCTGCTTACGGGTAAAAAAAAAACAAGATATAATGTTAAACGTTTTGAGTGATAAAATGTAAGGACAATAAACACTCATCTGCAACAATATATGGTCTATCTGTGTTTTCAAGCAATCTCATGTATTTTCATAATGAATAAGTATATTTGTAAGACATTGCTAATCGACATACATAGAATATGAGTATATAATTTATTGTCTGCCTCAGTCTGTGATACGAAGCCACATCAGATCACATAAGGAAGTTATTTCAAACACTCGACTGATGTTGTGAATTGAAAACAAGTTATAATGTCATTCAGGTAACAACACAGTATTAAGAATCAAGTGTATGTAAATTTTGACCTCAACTGTATATGACAAAACTAAATGACAAAAACACAAAATTACTAAAATATTACCTAAATTTTAAATGAAAATAATTAACAATGAAAACTTACATAATAGTATCTCTCTATTTATTTATTTTTTAAAGAACCAGTACAAGTACATAGTTTTTTTTTTTAAGAAATTCACAAACTAATAATAGTTTGTTAATTTCAAAATATAAAACAATAAATTGTTCATAAAAAACACAAAAGGTCTTCTATTATCATACTTTGCAAAATGTTTTAGTATGTTAATATGATGAATATAACTTGTGCATTCACAAAAAATTATCTCAAGTTGGATAAAAATAGCACAAAGTGGAAAGTGACGTGGTTTGGATTTTGCATCTAATTTTGGATTTTGCATTTTGGATTCTCTATGTACACTGTTCAAAATACTTTTCAATCCAGTAATACTTTTGTGGGTGTCTGCATATTTGAAGGCATTAACTGAACAAAGATTGACAGTCTTATAGAAAAGCATCTTAGTATCGTTTGTTTGAACAGCGTCTCTCCGTCAAATGCTCCAGACAAAACAGCCCTGTAACAACAAACATCATACATCTCTTTGGTTAATAATTACTGAAGCCGAAACCGTTTGGCAATTTGAACACAATTAAGTAAGAAATCAAACCACAAGTGTGCAATGCCAGCCCACTATACATGCAACATGTCTAGACTTTCAGTGTTTATCACCAGTACAGTACATTTTAATGAATAAATAAATAAATAAAATCATTACATCTATGTTGTGACTTTTCTAATTATGTACTAGTCAGAAGTTTAGAATTAAGATTCTGCTCAATTAAAATTATATTTTTTAAAAGAAGTGTCATCTGCTCACCATGTCAATTAAAACAGTAATATTAAGAAATGTTATTACAATTTAATATAACTGGTTTCTATTTTGATATATTGTAATATGTAATTTATTCCTGTGATCAAAGCAATGAATGATTTTTTTGCCTCATTACTCCAGGATTAGTGTCACATAATCTTTCAGAAATCATTCTGATATGCTAATTTGCTGCTAAAAAAAAACATGTATTATTATTATTATCAATATTACAAAATGTTGTGCTGCGTCATATTTTTGTGATTTTTTTTGGCAGGATTCTTTGATGCATAGAAAGTTCAAAAGAACTTGATTTATGTGAAATATAAAACTTTTGTAACTTTATAAATGTCTTTACTGTGATTTTTGATCAATTGATTGGTAAATAAAAGTATTAATTTCTTAAAAAAAAAAAATCTTAGCCTAAACTTTTGAATGGTAATGTATCTATCAACTGTTATTCGAAAATTTTAAAAATCAATAAAAAAATCTTTGATCATGTCCACACTGTAAAAATCTATTTGTTGAGTCAACTTAAAATTATTTGTTACCATGCTGCCTTAAAATTGTAAGTTTGGTCAACTTCAAAAAAGTTTGGTCAACTTGAAATATTACATTTAACATGACAACTTAGATACTTGAGATGATTCAGATTAAAATTTTAAGGTAGCTGAGTAACAAACACAGCTGTTAAGTTTAACAAACACATTTTTTGTTTAGTCAACTTGAATATCTAAGTTGTCATTAACTTACTATTTCAACTTGAAAAAAAAACTTGAGTTGACCGAAAATTTTATGGCAGCAGGGTAACAAATTATTTTAAGTTGACTCAACAAATTGTGTTTTTTGTTTTTTACAGTGCATTTATATATTTTTAACATCATCACCAACAACAGCATGTTAAGCAAGAGAAATTGCATGTTTTTTGTTATTAAATTATTTACACAACACCAAATTTATCCAGTCAGATTAAGTATATGATTTCAAAATGCTTTGTGAAGAGGTATAGGGTTAATGATAAGTATTAATAATACACTGGCTGCATTAGGATTTATTCCTTTAAGTTCTAAAGTTCAGCGGTAGCCTTTTTTTTCATTAAAATGTGAATTAAATTTTTTATTTACTTGCAGAGCCATTGAGTCAAACTGGATTATCCACCAGGAAGTTAACACACAACACATCTCAAGGTCTCATAATTATACGTCAATGTTTAAAAATAGTTTATAGCAACGGTGAGAAAAGTGACTAAGCAAAACCTCACCTACACCTGATCGTCTCAGTAATGTTACATCACATCAAACACACCGGATGAAGTCCTGTTTCAAAAGAATGAAGATGTTTGTCTTTGGAATCCAGTCATGTGGAGTTTTCGGTGAGGTCATCACATCATGGTTTAGTATAAAAATCTCCACGCACATCCATTCAGCACAACAAACATCAGCCTACAGCAAGACTGAGAACTAGACCTACATCCAGGACAGTCGAAGCCACTCTGGTAAAATTTCTTTATAATAAAATGCTTTACCAGTAAATATCGCTCATTTATCTGCTAGGCTGTTATTGCTAATACAGTTTTAGAAACAACTGTATTAAAAGAATATCAAGTATTCATTTTTCCTGAGAACGAATCCAAACGTGGTTGCATTAGTCATCATGCTTTTTCATTTGAAGCACTTTATTAGTGCAGTATGAAGAAAACATGAGTTAAACTGCAGATTAAGATTGTTTAATTGCTCTGTGTTTAATCTCCAGAGAGAAAGAGATGAAGGTGAAGATGCTGGCCCTGTTGGCTTTGGTTCTTCTGGCGTCCAGTGCGAGCGAGGGACGGATTCTCAGTAAATGTGAGCTGAAGTCCCAACTCGTGGCGGCTCTGGGAGGACCAGTGAGCACCACTACAAGAGCTCCTGTAAGTGTGACTACAAGTGCTCCTGCAAATGTGACTACAAGTGCTCCTGCAAATGTGACTACAAGTGCTCCTGCAAATGTGACTACAATTGCTCCTGCAAATGTGACTACAATTGCTCCTGTAAGTGTGACTACAAGTGCTCCTGCGAATTTGACCCTCATTGCCCAGAGTAAGTGTTGCAAGGGTAAACACTGTAAGCTGACAATTGGTAATGGTTCAAACATAAACTGAGAGTGTTTCTGTCTTTCTTGCAGTCGTTTGTTCTGTGGAGCGTTTGTCTAAGTTCAACACCAACCTGGTCACCACCATCCAAGTGAGACCCCCTTCCAGACCACAACAAGAATCTGATGAAAGACCAGGACGAAGACCAGGCAGAAGATCAAAGGCAGTAGCCAAGCGCCCTGGTAGATTTTCTGCCAACGGTTCCGGTTCCAGTTCCAATTCCAATTCTGATAGCTCTGAGGAAAATTCCGCCTTCACCACAAGACTGTTAGGAATCTTCCAGCTGAGCGACCGTGTGGCCTGCACTTCTCGATCCGTCCCGAGTCTGAACCTCTGCCGCATTAACTGCAACAGTGAGTCACATGACTGGTTACAAACATAATTCTAAACAGAACAGATTGAACCTGATCTCTTGAGAAAACGTTACTTATTTACAACATGGTGATTTTGCATGAATGAAGGTCCGCAAGACAAACTAATAGGATTGTACAAATTCGAACAAATTAGCCACCAATTTGTCAAAATAGTAACATATTGCTGTACACTTGTGTTGCTAGATTCCATATACACAATAACAGAGTTTCAGCATCTAGTACATCAAATTAAAGATACATCTTGTGAGGCGTGAGGGGTCAGAAATGAACTTTTACATTAAGCGGCAATATTTGCCCCCTGGAATTGATTGACTGTATTATTATAATCATCATGCTATGTTGTCTTTAATGTCAAATACTTGCATTTACCCAGTTAGTTTAATAAATATTTTAAACTGTTGTCAATAACAATAGACTATGTAAAAAAAACATGAGCTCACAGGGCTTATTATGACAAAATCATTATTGTAGATTTTTGTTTTTTATATTGTAATAATGGCATATAGAATACAATAACTTAAAATGTTTTAGGTTTTTGTTGTTTCACGCCACATTCTGGCTTCAGAGACAAACATGACGGGCCATGACTTTTAGTCTAGCCTGCAAGTTCTGCAAAACGTCTCATTATAATCACTGACGCTACGAAATTAATATTTTATTTACGTCGACTCGTACCTGATCTTGTTGTTTATGATGAGGTAACTCGCGAGCGTCCATGCTCTTCAACAGCTCCGGCATTTTCAGCGCTGACTAATCTATATATTTGATATGATTGGCCAATGTATTCCTAACTTCATCAGAAACGCGTTTGATTGGTTATAAGGCATAACGCTGCACAAAACTACACATAAAAGCTGATGCAGTGTGAGCAAATCTAATGTAATTTCACGAATTGACACATCTCAGTCATTTTCAATTTCATTTTAATCGAGGCAGCCGTAATACACTGTTTCATAAATTTCTTGTGACTAGTTACGAAAGTAATTAGAAATGAATAATGTAACTTATGTAACTTAATCTCACGAGAAAGCGTAATTATATTTCAAAGTGACAATTTTACATCAATTTATACAGTGTAATATCCGCATTTTTTTTTTTTGTAAAATAAAAAAAAAATAAAATAAAATAAAAAACATCAGTGTAGCACAGGCAGATTGTATACAAGTGAATCTGTACAAATGACCCACCAATTTGTGAAAGCTGTTTAAAAAAATAGTAATAGAATAGTAGAGAATAGAATAGTAAATCCCAATTTCACCATCATAGTGCATGCAAATTTAAGTGACATCTAATTTTTTTCAACTCAAATTTTCTTTTCTAAAGCTCTGCTTGACAATGACATCAGTAATGACATCACCTGCCTGAAGACTCTGCTGAACACAAGAAATGCGTAAGTTGCCATCTTTTCACCGCACTAGAGTACTGCTAATCACATGATCACCATCAGCGCTCCCATTGGTAGTCAGCACATTCCATCACTGCTCATTTGCATGACTCGATTTTTTAGTACTGAAGGTGATCGCTGTCACTTCAAACCTGCAAAATAAATGCACTGTAAATGTAAAAGGCCACAAGTCTTTGTTGCAGAAAATTCTTATATTCTAATATAACTAAAAGGCAACTAAACAAATGTATTGTTTTCTCGTACAGTAATTAACCAACATCAGTAAAACGCATGTTCATAAAGAGTAATATTCCTGGTTCTGTTTCCTTACAGCTTTGCCTTGTCCTTAAGGTAAGTCAAGCAATTAAAAGATGGTATAAGTCAAGAGAAGTACTGCTTGGAAATCTATTTATACTTTATTCATTACCTGAAAGCTTAAGGAAATACATTTTTATTTTTACAAAATGGACAAAATAAATAAACATATATTAATAAGCAATAAGCTTTGCAAGATGTAAACCTTCTTATACAATGTTTTTATATATCTAAAAAATATACATGTTTTTGTCTTTTAGGAGGATTCCTTTGAGAGAGTGCCTCAATGTCAATCCTGCGCGATTCTTTGCTGGGTGTGCATAAAACATTCAGCGTTTGTTCAGACATGAATATCCTGCCAAATTTCATCCCCTTGCATTATTGTACTAAACCCAACAGGAACTGCTACCCTTGTATTTCACTCGTCAGTTTTCTGTCGTGATGTTCCTGGAAAATGTTCCCAAAATAGTCTCAATTATGCTGCATGTACTACAGCATATCTCAGAATGCAAATAAAAATATATTTAAAAAAACATACTTGTCTAAGTCTGTCATTACAGTTAAAACATCAACAAATCAGTGTTTGCATGAGTGAAAGGTGGAAGCATGTTCATCTATTTCTATCACAAAGCAAGTGTGACAACATCCAAGACGTCAGGATTTAGCTGCTTTGCATAACCCAGTTAACCTCTGCTGGTAGCTGCTGTAACTACACCATCTGTCTCCAAAGAGCATCTTTCCCCATTGAGAGCCATTCAGAAGTCACGTACACATGTTAGTAGATGTTTCATTCCTTTTTAGCGAGCTCAAACCATTTATTTTTGTGATGACGCTGTTTTGCATCAGATTTTTTCTCTTTGTTTGTACACTTGCCGTAAGGACCAATGGAACACAATTAAAGATAAACTCTGTTTAACCAGAACCTTGTGCAAAGCCTGTACCTTCTTTCACTATAAACATATTATATTACATAAGCAAATTAATGACACTGACCTTGTTATCTGCTTTACACAGCATGTTCTTCATATAATTAAAAAATGTGTTAATATATTATACATTATATTACAATATAGAATATAAAATTGTATTATTTATTAAATATATCTGAAATAATTTAAAGGATAGTGATGGCTTATTATAAGGCATACAAAAATATGACAAATAATCCTTGAAATTGTACTTACAACTAATCTTATTATTTCTTCTTTGCAATGTGAAGTTCACATTTACATGTTCAAACAACAACACAAAAAGGTCAAAGCAAGCATTTTTGAGCAAACCAAATATTCACATACTATTTGAATACACGCAAATGAGCGCCCGCAGTGTTGCTCAGAGATCTGGATCGACATACTGTCTGGAATGGAGAAAATGTCCACCGAAATTTGTCAGACAGACCTTGCAAAGCATCGAAAGTAAACATTAAAACTCAATCGCATATAACATTAAGCTTATTATAAACTCAAAGCTGCATTAAAAAAACACCCTCTGGTTCATGAAACCCATCTTGTGTGATACTGCAGAAGTTCATGCTTGGTTTAAACAGTTTTCATTGCATAATTCATAATTGCTGAATAATCCTTTAATTAGAGCAAAACCATTGTTTGCACATCAAATCCACCCATACAAACCACACCGCAGAGACTCAAGGCTTTAGGGAGTCAAAGCAGTACTATTATATGAGCACTGGGCTCTAGATGAGGATGAGTGCGGTATTCAGCTATTTGACTTGGAAATACTGCTGTTTGTGGGTGTGCATGTTTGTGTGTGTGTCTTTAAACTTCATAATCTACAGACAAGAAGAGCTTAAACACTCAAGTACCGAAACATTAGTTACACATCATTCCACTCAAACCACTGGAGAAACATAATGCAAATATATAAATATGTAAACGAATACATACAACCTGAGCTTCCTGTCAAGCATTTGAGATGATCCCATTCTTTTTAAGAGCAATGACATCATATGAACATGATCTCCTTCTTGTGATGATGGGACGGACCAACAGCGCAGGTGGAGGTCAGTGGGACATATATAAGATGGACCACGGTACAGAAAAACACTGAAGCTGGAGAAGATTCTCCAACAAACAGCATCTCAACAAACGTCTGGTAGGATATGTTCAATATGTGTGTGTTTGTGTAGTAATAATAATAATAATTTATTGTTTTTTTGTGAAATTGAGATTTATATATCATCTGACAGCTGAATAAATAAGCTTTCCACTGATGTATGGTTTGTTAGGACATGACAATATTTGGCCGAGGTACAATCTGAGGGTGCAAAAAAAAAACCATCTAAATATTAAGAAAATCGCCTTTAAAGTTGTCCAAATGTCCAAATGAAGTTCTTAGCAATGCATATTACTAATCAAAAATTAAGTTTTCATATATTTGCGTTAAGAAAATTTACAAAATATCTTCATGGAATATGATCTTCACCTAATATCCTTATTATTTTTTGGAATAAAATCGATCAATTTTACCCATACAATGTATTTTTGGCTATTTCTACAAATATACCCTTGCTACTTATAACTGGTTTTGTTGTCCAGGGTCACATATATACTATAAATTGCCCAAAAAATTTAATTCCAAACCTGTAAGACCTTAAGAAATTAGGATATTTTTGATGAAATCCGAGAGCTTTCTGACCCTCCATAGACAGCAAACTCAACTATCACGTTCAAGAAAGTTGGTTAGGACATCGTTGAAATAGTCCATGTGACAACAGTGGTTCAACCTTACATTTTAGCTACGAGAATACTTACTGTGTAATAACGACAAAAATAACGGCTTTGTTCAACATTTCTGAATTAACTCAACGCATTTAATCTACAGATTTCCAAACAGACAGAGATGAAGAGCGTAAACCCTGTGAAAATGTTGGCGCCGTTTGCTCTGGTTCTGCTGGTGTCCAGTATGACTGAGGGGCGTATCATAAGTAAATGTGAGCTGAAGGCCAAGCTGGACGCTGCTCAGTTTCAGCAGATCACTGTCATGGAAGAGACGATCACCATGAACAGTCTCATCACTAGACGTGAGCTTTTCTTCAGGACACCAAATTGCTTTATTATGTCAGATTATGTGCCAAAATGATTCTCATTATGTCTTTTTTTTCTATCTGAGGCAGTTGTCTGCAAGGCCAGCAGCTTAGCCTTCAACACCAGCTCTGTCAAAAACATCACAGTATACAATAAGGAGAAGAAGCCATCACAGGCTCTACCTCAGGCTCCACAACCCGAAACTCCATCTCGGGCTCGTGGGGCTCCACCAACTGGAGCTCCACCTCAGGCTCCATCATCTCGACCTCCTCTGGCTCCACCATCCGGAGCTCCACCTCGGGCTCGTAGAGCTTCATCTCAGGCTCACGCTGGAGTACCATCTCAGGCTCCATCATCTGGAGCTCCACCTCAGGCTCCGTCATCTGGAGCTCCACCTCATGCTTTATCCTTTGGAGCTCCACCTCAGGCTCCATCATCTCAACCTCCTCTGGCTCCACCATCCGGAGCCCCACCTCGAGCTCGTAGGGATTCACATCAGGCTCATGCTGGAGTACCATCTCAGGCTCCATCATCTGGAGCTCCACCTCAGGCTCCATCATCCCGACCTCCTCTGGCTCCACCATCCAGAGCTCCACCTCGGGCTCGTAGGGCTTCACCTCAGGCTCACGTTGGAGTACCATCTCAGGCTCCATCATCTGGAGCTCCACCTCAGGCTTCATCCTCTGGAGCTCCACCTCAGGCTCCATCATCTCAACCTCCTCTGGCTCCACCATCCGGATCTCCACCTCGGGCTCGTAGGGTTTCACCTCAGGCTCACGTTGGAGTACCATCTCAGGCTCCATCATCTGGAGCTCCACCTCAGGCTCCATCATCTCAACCTCCTCTGGCTCCACCATCCGGATCTCCACCTCGGGCTCGTAGGGCTTCACCTCAGGCTCACGCTGGAGTACTATCTCAGGCTCCATCATCTGGAGCTCCACCTCAGGCTCCACCATCCAGAGCTTCACTTCGGGCAGCACCTCGTAGAGGTCGACCACTGTCAACCACAGTCGCCAAAGTTGTCGGGCACCTGTACGGTGTGTTTCAGCTCAGTGATCAGTTGGCCTGTAATTCTGGCATGATGCCATCGCTCAACATCTGCAACATGACTTGCTCTGGTGAGCATTTTTAAATACTACACTGCAAAAATTTAAAGAGCAAGCAAAAGAGATGTGACGAGATCTCGTGGCACAATCCGACAGGTCTCGCAAGAACGTGACTATATTTTGCAGTTTACATTACAGCTGCACGATTAATTTTTAAAAGATTCAAACATCCATGCAATCTTATTCCTGAATGACAACGATTTAGCTGTGTATATTACGACTGTTTCACATTGTGCTGCTCACGCTCCACTGACGCTTACGATGTGAAACAGGTATTAAAGACATTAAATCCTGCATTCTTGCTGCTGCTGATCCAGAAAGAGCAACACAGTCTTTTCAACCACATAATAATTATAATTTCTGTGTTACAGACATTTAAAAAACAGAAGTACTAGGATAAACATTTATAGTTTGAGTATAAACACTTACTGTCTACAGCAGCGATCAAAACAAAAGTATCTTAACACTTGTAGGTATTGTAACATTTATCCTCTTCCAGAAGGTGGTGACAGCTGCCAGTTAAAAAAAAATATTTAATCATTCTCTAAGGAGATTCCAATAGTGAAACGAGTCTTTATTAATTAAAGCACTGACTCCTTCTTCATTTTTTTTTATTTTGTTCAAATCAATATATTTTTAAAAAGACTTAAGCAATGAACATTTTGTCAGAACCACTAGTAAATTACGTTATTTTGTTTAGAGTTCTAATCTTTTTGTTCTTCAGATTTTCAATTGATCCAGAATCATGCAGCTTTAGTTTACATGTTGCTTATTACTGCATATAATTCATTAAAATAGAAGTATAACTTCATAAACCATGAGTTGATATCAAAATGCACCTATATTTTATTTGCATTTTGTGATTTTCAGATGAATAAAATACAAATTCTCCCTATATATTTCATATTTCTTTAAAAAAGTGAAAATCTTGTCTCGTTCTCGTGAACCTAGTCTCGTGGGATAAATGTCTCCTCACATCCCTAGCAAGCAAAAAATTTGAATGTTTAAAAACAAATAAAAGAGCTTTATTTATTTATTTATTTTTGCACACAAGCTTTGACTGACGATGACATCACCGATGACATCGCCTGCCTGAAGACCCTGATAAACTCCATGTGAGTACATCACACTGTTTTAATTAGTGCTGTCAAAATTAGTGTTAGCACAGGTAATTATTTTTCCAGTTTAACAGTGTTAAAAATATTTAACGCAGGGGCGGTGCTAGAGTTGACCACCCTGTCTCATTTTTTCTTGATGAGAATTGCGTTTATTTAGTCGCAAAACGTCTTTACGATATGGAAGCCTTTTTTCTGCCACTGAATAAAAATAAAAAAGGTGATTAAACTTTTTATCTCACAATTACGAGTTTACATTTTGGAACTGTGAGATATAAATGCACAATTGTGAGTTATAAAATCAGAATTGCGGGATATAAACTCGCAATTGCGAGTCATAAAGTCCAGTTCTGAAAATAAAAAAAAGACATGTTCACAGAATTCACAATTCTGGCTTTATAACTTGCAGTTGTGAGTTTATATCTCACAATTCTGAGAAAAAAAGTCAGAATTGTGAGATAACAAGTTGCAAAATTTTTTTTTTTTTTACTCAGTGGCAGAAATTACGACCACATCAATCTATTGACAGCACTAGTTTTAATATATGCAAAGGACAATATGCTTTTCTTTGTTAGTTTGCATGACAACACAAACATGTTTTCACTTGCACTAGAAAGTTTGAAAAATTAAAGTATTACAAATATTTAATTTCTTCACAGGAAAGCGAAACCCAAAGAGATCCCAACTGATGTTGAGAAAAAGTAAGTTATTTTAATATATACATCTGAGATATTTATAGTTGTATAATTTATAGTTTAACAAAATCATAAATGTAAAATATTTAAATAAATGAAGAGTTTATTTGCAAAAACTCGAAAATCATGTTTTTATTATGTTATAATGTTTTTATTGTTTTATTGTGTTATTTTAATTAGTGCTGTCAAAATTAGTGTGTTTTTTTTTTTTTTTTTTTTTTTTAAGATTTATTTTTGGCCTTTTTGATGACAGGATAGATCATTACTGACAGGAAGCGAAGTGGGAGAGAGAGAGGGGGGTAGGGTCGGGAAAGGTCCTCGAGCCGGGATTCGAACTCGGGACGCCCGTAGTGTAACAGCACTGTATGTCGGCGCACTGCCCACAAGGCTATCGGCGCAGACCAAAATTAGTGTGTTAACGCCAGTTAACGCCATTATTTTTCCAGTTTAAAGGCATTACAAATATTTAAGGCCTTTAATGCAGGGGCAGGGCTAGAGCTGATCACCTTTGCTGCGTCCCAATGTGCCTACTTATACTACGCCCTTAAAGTATGTACTCTTTTGGTGAAGAATTTTTTTTCTTTTGAGCGTGTAGCAGAAGAGTAGGGCTGCTTTGGGACATATATCACATCATACATCTGCGTCTTTAACGGACGCTCTGCCGCTGTCAATCAAAAAACTGGCCTGTCAATCATCTTGTCACAGTTAACATCCTCCACATTTCATTTCATTTAACTTCCTACCGCATTGGAGAGAAAAGAAGTGGCACGTTGGCTTTTCTTTGTTAGTTTGCATGATAACACAAACGGGTTTTCACTTTCACTAGAAAGTTTGAAAAATTACACTATTACATATCAAATTATTACAAATATTTAATTTCTTCACAGGAAAGCGAAACCCAAAGAGATCCCAACTGATGTTGAGAAAAAGTAAGTTATTTTAATATATACATCTGAGATATTTATAGTTGTATAATTTATAGTTTAACAACTAATCATAAATGTAATTTTTTTTTAGTTTATTTGCAAAAACTTGAAAATCATGTTTTTATTATGTTATGATGTTTTTATTGTGTTTTATTATGTTATGTTAATTAGTGCTGTCAAAATTAGTGTGTTAAAACAGGTGATTATTTTTCCGGTTTAAAGGGGTTAAAAATATTTATTGCAATATTGCAATAAAATATTGCAAGTGTACATTTTGGAACTGTGAGATATGAATGCACAATTGCAAGTTATAAAGTCAGAATTGCGGGATATAAACTCGCTATTGTGAGAGAAAAAAGTCAGGAATGTGAGATATAAACTCACAATTGTGAGTCATAAAGTCCAGTTTGAAAAAAAACACAGCATTTTGTACAGAATTGAATTTTGTATCTTGTATTGTGAGATTTTGTATCTCAAAATTCTGAGAGAAAAAAAGGTTAAAAATGTGAGGTAACAAGCCCCAATACAATTTTTTTTTTACTCAGTGGCAGGAATGACGACCACATCAATCTATTGACAGCACTAGTTTTAATATATTAATTCAAAGGCTTTTCTTTGTTAGTTTGCATGATGACACAAAACGGGTTTTCACTTTCACTAGAAAGTTTTGGAAAAATTTATTAATAATATAATAGTTTAAAAACTATTATAGGCTATATCAAAGTATTACAAATATTTAATTTCTTCACAGGAAAGCGAAACCCAAAGACATCCTAACTGATGTTGAGAAAAAGTAAGTTATAGACTACAAGATATTTAATATATATGAGATATTTATAGTTGTATAATTTATAGTTTAACAAAATCATATGTTAATATGTCAAAATGTTAATATTTAAATAAATGAAGAGTTTATTTGCAAAAACTCAGTTTTTTATATTTGAAAATATATATTTTTGTTATTTTTACTTTATATATATATATATATATTTAAATATAAATATAAATATTAAATATATATATATATATATATATATATATATAAATTAAAAATAACAAAAATATATATTTTCAAATATAAAAAACTGAGTTTTTGCAAATAAACTCTTCATTTATTTAAATACTAACATAAAATATAAATAAATATATATATATCAAAATGTGACTGTCTTCTATGTGTTGCAGTGTGGAGATGTTGGTGGAGGAGTGCCATGTTTCCCCAGACTACTTTGCTGACTGTGTTTAATACAGACAGAGCAGACTCACTTTAGCTTGCACACACAACAGTCTGATGCTTTCCATGGCATTGTCTTTGACTGAATGGTAATGAGGTCATTATGATGGTGGTGGGATTTAAACAAGAGTCTGAATAGAAGGAGTTTGTGCATTAAGGCTCTTCTGTTTATTACTGTAATACTGAATGTTTAAACTTCTGTCTAAACATATTTCACTGTGTATAAACCTATATACACTGTACTGCTGCTGAGGGCTTTGAAATACTGCCACTTTATCATAAAAATAAAATAAAAAAATGTCTCAAACTTTTCCTTCTTTTCCTTATTATTTCATATTGAAAAAAAAGCCACAAGATGCCACATACAGTTTAGGTCAAAAGTTTACACCTTGCAAAATGTTAATTATTTTACCCAAACAAGAGGGATCATACAAAATGCATGTTATTTTTTTTATTTAGTACTGATTCTATGTTTGATTCTTAATACTGTGTTGTCACTAGGGATATGCCGGTATCAAATTTTCATGTTGCGATAAATTGATAATGTTTTTATCACGGTATATGGTATTATCACGGTATTGAAATTTAGTTGCAAAAAAGTGATGTCATAATACAGTAAAAAAATTCTGAACATTAAAACACAATAAAGCAATACACAAAAAATGTATAAAGTTCAAAATTTTACACAGATTAAAGTGCAAAAGAATTAAAAGACCAATAGGTATCGCTTTACAGTAAGATCTTATTAGTTAATTATTATTAGTTAACATGATCAGTAAACAAAAGCTGCATTTGATACAGAAGTTATTAATCTTTGTTAAAAATACAACTTTTAGTTCATGTTAGCTCGGTTTATTAAAAAAAAAAATAAACTTTGATTTTAATTTTAATTTGATTATTATTATATTGGAATTATCTAAGATTAATGCATGTTTAGAATAATTTTTCATTGGGAGTTTATGTTAACTAATTAATTAATTAAGTAAGTAATGTTAACTAATGAAGCCCTAAAGTAAAGTGTGACCGAACAATAAAGAATCACTTAGAATACACTTTCAAACAATATCTAGGGCATGTTGTAGTCCAGATTAAAATGTAGAAAGTGTTAAAATAAATAGCCTATGGAGTCTGAATATTTAAGTATTTGGTGTTGTGATAAACACCACTGCAAATACAAAAATCTAAATGGCTAAATAAATCATTTAAATACGTTTTAGAAAGTAGCGCAGCTGCTTTGTTTCTGGGTTAACGTTGCATTTGCTGTTTAGCGCCATCTGCTGTCAGAGAGTGAATGACACTTTCACTTTAATCCGGAGCGTCCCTTAGGCGTTCTGCCATGTGCTTCTGTTTACATCACGCATCTTCGACGCAGTTTACAAGTGTGTTGTGCATTTAACCAGTTAATGGGAAAAGTATGCTTAAAATGCTTTCAAAATTCGGAATAACTTTTAATAAACAATTATTTTCGGTATTTTGAAATGCCCACAATAACAATACCGTGCATATTCATTATCGTGATATATCGTATTACCGAATACCGGCACATGTCTAGTTGTCACCTGAATGATCCACAGCTGTTTTAATGAATTAGTTCACTTTCCGAACTAAGATTTACAGATAATGTATGTTTGCATAATGTATGTTTTTTAAGGGAAAATCAGGATTTCTCTCCATTTATTGGACTTCTATAGTGCCCCCGAGTTTGAACTTCTAAAATGCAGTTTAAATGCAGCTTCAAAGGGCTCTAAAATGATCCCAGCTGATGAAGAAGAGTTATATCTAGCACAACGATTGGTTATTTTGAATTGACAAGTGACAATTTTATACTTTTAACCTCAAATGCTCGCCTTGTCAATTTGTTTAGAAAATAACCGATCGTTTCGCAAGACAAGACACTTTTTCATCGGCTGGGATCGTTTAGAGCCCTTTGAAGCTGCATTTAAACTGCATGTTGGAAGTTCAAACTCTGAGGCACCATAGAAGTCCATTATATGGAGAGAAATCCTGAAATGTTTTCTTCAAAAAACAATTTCTTTACGACTGAAGAAAAAAAGACATGAACATCTTGGATGACAAGGGGGTGAGTACATTATCTGTACATTTTTGTTCTGAAAGTGAACTAATCCTTTAAGCATTAAGAATCAAGTGTATGTAAACTTTTGGTGAAATAATTAACATTTTGCAGATTCTGCAAGGTGTATATAAACTTCTGACCTCAACTGTAGTTTTCATATATATGCAATATATCCATAAGGCATCATGCTTTTTTCTGTAGGAAAAGCGCATAAACAGAAAATATAAGAATTGTTTAAATAATGAAACAGTTAAGTAGTAAAGTTTTAGTTTAGACATCAACAGCTCTCTGAAATCTATTGCAATATATACTTTATGTATTTTACATGCACACTTTCCCCCTGCAATACTAATAAACATTATTCTGAAAAAATGCTGATAATGTGGTGTGGAAAAAGAAAATATATTGAGCAAATTAAAAATATATATATTTTATTTCATGCACACAACACCCAAACTCATAATCAAATACTGTAAACCAATTTTTATTAAGAAAGAATGGGCAAAATATTTCAATTATTTTATATTTTCAAACATTCAAATATTTTATTTTTTGATAAACATAAATATTTATCTTACTAGATGTTGCTTTGTTGGAGATGTCAAATGAGAGTTGTCAAATGTTCCTTAGTCTTCACTGTCTTCTGTACATTCTGATCCATTACATTTATATATGTTATACGCCTCCACCTGCAGCTGTACCTGTGCTTTTGGTTCATCCCATAATTAGTACTGAGATTAATCAATGTTTCTAATCTCAGAGAAATCTCTACCTGGCGAGTTTTGGTTCCTCCCAAGGTTTCTTGATCATCCACCCAAACCAACAGTGTTTCTAGACATTATATGTTGCAATGCAGCTTTGGATCAGCATGTATTATGCAAAGCATGCAAATAACACTTAAAACATTTTAATCTTACCCTGTAAAACATCGTTCCTACATAAACTCACAAGTTCCATGAGACTTTGACACACTAACGTAAGCAGCAAATCATCCAGTGACAATGCAGAAGATCAAGTCTGATTTGAATCGTCAAATTTGGACAATTCATAATTACCAAATGATCCTTAAATTAGGTTGTCTAAACTAATTTTCTTGACTAAAACCATTGTGAGTTTCTAGAATCTACTATTTAAATGTCAGCACCTTGCCCCAAAAGCGCTGTTGTGCAACAGTATTTAGTTTTTATAAGAAATTGTTATGTTTACCCTGCCAACAGGTCCACCCAAACAAAAAAAAAGTGAGGATTTAAAGCTTTAACAGTGATTTCTGACCTCTATTATCTGTCTGCTGCAGACAAGTGGAAAGTTAAAAGCTAAAATACAAGCTAAATGTGGTCGATTGGTTAGGGAGTTGGACTTGTAACCCAAAGGTTCAGGATAGGAAATTTAGGAATAACATTTTCCCAGTGTCCCCAAGATGGTCAGTTTGGGTGAAGGAAGAAATCTTGGGAGAAACCATCCTCTTTTGACACAAATTAAGATTAAAAGATTAATCTCATAATTAATTGTAGGATGAACCAAAAGCACGGGTGCAGCTGCAGGTGGAGGCACCTCTAACATATATAAGTCTGAGGGATCACAGTACAGAAGACAGTGAAGACTCTCATTCACCATCTCCAACAGCTAAATCTGGTAAGCCTCATTGTAATGTGTTATTTTTTTTTTTCTCTCTCAGCTGTTTGAATTGAAGATCTGTGCTCAAAATGGATATGCATGCAACACAATTTTGAACTGTACAATTGTTTACGCTTTTGTCACTTTTGCTCACCAAGGCTGCATTTATTTGATTAAAAATGCAACAAAAACAGTAATATTATGAAATATTATTATAATTTAAACAAACTACTTTGTGCTTGAATATGTTGTAAAATGTATTTTATTTCTGTGATGCAAAGCTGAATTTTCAGCATCATTACTATAGTCTTCAAAAACAATAAGTAAAATGTACTTAATTTTTATTTTGCAAGTTTTTCCACACACATTTTTAAAGTAAAATTTAAGTATGGAATTAAGAAAAATCTGTTTAACTAAGTTAACTAAAATTAGCAAAGGAAATAAATAAATTTAATGTGTTAGAGTTAGAATTTCTATTTAATTATTTTAAGTTTACCTTGCAGTCCTCAAGTACAATTCACTCAGCCATGGTCTGTACTTTACTCAAATATTACAGCACTGAAAAAATGCCATTAAAAGCATTTTTAAAAGTTTCACTTAGAAACGTAAGCAAGTAGATGTCTCCTTATTGTTTCTAAGGTTATATGTTGACACAAAGTAGTTACAAACCAAATTAACACAGAGACCTCAATAAATGAACTCTAGATGTTACAAAATAGCAAGTTATTTAACCTAACAACAAAGACAAC
The DNA here is from genome assembly GCA_033026305.1 of Cirrhinus molitorella. Classification (NCBI taxonomy): domain Eukaryota; kingdom Metazoa; phylum Chordata; class Actinopteri; order Cypriniformes; family Cyprinidae; genus Cirrhinus; species Cirrhinus molitorella. The sequence continues at coordinate 38,530,741 of CM065120.1, forward strand.
CATTAAACAGTGTAAATACATCTCAAAAACAGCATAAAAAATAAATAAATAAATAAAATTTACTTTATTAATTATTTGTGCCCAAGTGCATGATGGGAACAATGGGATCATGACTTTGATATTTACTTAAACAATCTTTGTAAAAATAACAAACGATTCCAAGTAAAATATACTTATAAGTTCAAATTTTAAATTCTACAGGCTTAAATTGCGTACTAATAATGAATTTACTATTTTTTTTTATTATTCTTGCCTGAACTAAATTATTTAATGTAAAAATTACATTTTAAAATTACATCTGTGTTATTTACTTCACCACAAAATCATTTTTATCAGATCCTTCAGAAATAATCCTAATATGCTGATTTATTAAAGAAACATTTCTTTTTAACAATGTTAACAGTCCCGCTGCTTTTTAGGATTCACTGACGAATACAAAGTTGAAGACAGAAATCTTCTGAAGAATTATACGTCTTTACAGTCACCTTTGATCAATTCAATGCATGTTTTCTAAATAAAACTTAAAATGCAACTATATTTATTTGCTTATTTTTAACATATTTTCATGAACCAAAGTGATGTAACTGACTAAAAAGAAGTTTCCCATTTATCTCAGTGTTCGCTCTCCAGATATAAAGATGATGAGTGTAAACCCAGTGAAGATGTTGGTGGCGCTGGCTCTGGTTTTTCTGGTTTCCAGTGTGACTCAGGGACGGATTATCAGCAAATGTGAGCTGAAGGAAAAGGTGGAGGCGGCTCAGATTGAGGTGATTCGGGCCATGGGAGACAAAATGACCCCGAACGAACTCACTGCTAGACGTGAGTAACAGGCCCTCTTCTTTCACCATATAGCCATGTTTGTGTCACATTATGTGAAGGTAACACGTTTTTTCCTTTCATGCTGAGGCAGTTGTCTGCTTGGCCGGCGCTACAGGCTTCAACACCAGCTTTGTCAAAACCATCCCTGCCAAGCCTAAAGAGAGCAAGCCCTTTAATGCTAACTCTGTGAAACTAAACGCAGCGTCGCGTCTCGCCTGGAGGATGTACGGTGTGTTTCAGCTCAGTGATCAGCTGGCCTGTGATTCCGGCATGACGCCGTCAGTCAACTTCTGCAACACGAGCTGCACTGGTGAGCTTGAGAAAGAAGATGCCACAATAATCAGAACATCACGTTTTCTCAATTCACAGACTCCAAATCACTATATTCCTATTGCTTTCAAGTTCAACATAAGCCAACTGAATAAGGATTTAAATGTTTTCTCTTTTCTCAAAAGCTTTTACTGATGATGATATCACTGATGACATCGCCTGCCTGAGTAGCATTATTAGCAGCATGTAAGTACACACACACACACACACACACACACACACACACACACACACTATAGACACAACATTAAATGATTTAGATGTCATTTCATAGTTACGGGATGGCATTAGAGCCAGTTATTACAATAAATCTAGCAAATCTTTATATATATATATTAGGGATATGCCGGTATCAAATTTTCATGTTGCGATAAATTGATAATGTTTTATCACGGTATACGGTATTATCACAGTATTGAAATTTAGTTGCAAAAAAGTGATGTCATAATACAGTAAAAAAATTCTGAACATTAAAACACAATAAAGCAATACACAAAAAATGTATAAAGTTCAAAATTTTACACAGATTAAAGTGCAAAAGAATTAAAAGACCAATAGGTATCGCTTTACAGTAAGATCTTATTAGTTAATTATTATTAGTTAACATGATCAGTAAACAAAAGATACATTTGATACAGAAGTTATTAATCTTTGTTAAAAATACAACTTTTAGTTCATGTTAGCTCGGTTTATTTAAAAAAAAAAAAAAACTTTGATTTTAATTTTAATTTGATTATTATTATATTGGAATTATCTAAGATTAATGCATGTTTAGAATAATTTTTCATTGGGAGTTTATGTTAACTAATTAATTAATTAAGTAAGTAATGTTAACTAATGAAGCCCTAAAGTAAAGTGTGACCGAACAATAAAGAATCACTTAGAATACACTTTCAAACAATATCTAGGGCATGTTGTAGTCCAGATTAAAATGTAAAAAGTGTTAAAATAAATAGCCTATGGAGTCTGAATATTTAAGTATTTGGTGTTGTGATAAACACCACTGCAAATACAAAAATCTAAATGGCTAAAGAAATCATTTAAATACGTTTTAGAAAGTAGCGCAGCTGCTTTGTTTCTGGGTTAACGTTGCATTTGCGGTTTAGCGCCATCTGCTGTCAGAGAGTGAATGACACTTTCACTTTAATCCTGAGCGTCCCTTAGGCGTTCTGCCATGTGCTTCTGTTTACATCACGCATCTTCGACGCAGTTTACAAGTGTGTTGTGCATTTAACCAGTTAATGGGAAAAGTATGCTTAAAATGCTTTCAAAATTCGGAATAACTTTTAATAAACAATTATTTTCGGTATTTTGAAATGCCCACAATAACAATACCGTGCATATTCATTATCGTGATATATCGTATTACCGAATACCGGCACATGTCTAATATATATATATATATTATTGTACATGCATAACACTATACTTTGTGTTTCATTAACTTGGCATTACATTTCAGAAAACTAGTGTTTGAGTGTTTCAAATGCAACAGTTGAGGAAGCATTCTTTCAATATTTTTATATTGTTTGTAAAGTCATAGTAATGCTATTAAAGCACACTGGAGTGGAAGAGATATATTTGTTATAGTTTCCATTCACTAACTATTATGACTTCTACTTAGTAAGGGTGTAACGATACACGTATTCGTATTGAACCGTTCGATACGAGGCTTTCGGTTCGGTATGCATTAGACCGAGCGATTCAATTTGATGGACTAATCTGTTATATTTGGAAAATAAAAGAGCTTACAGTGTGTGAAATATAATATTCACAAGTGCCACTGTACCCAACAAGGCAGCCCAAACGATGTAACAGACAAATTGATGTCTGCCCCTCCCACTCCCAAAGAAAAACACAATCAGCGTTGCCAAGTCTGCGGTTTTCCCGCTGAATTGGGCTACTTTGACATTGTTGCTGCGGGTTGTTTTTGATGTCCGCGGGTTGAATCGACCTCAATAATGTCATATTTAGCCCCTGAAATGCAGATTACCAGAAAAAACTCATCATCATTTAACAAAAAAAACTGTATTTTTTAAAAGAATGCGTTTTTTTTACGGGGGACCCCCTCGAAATGCGACTGGGCTAGTTTTGAGGTAGCTTTGAGAAGCAATTGGGTGGGTTTTGTTGTGAAAACCTGGCAACCCTGAACACAATACTCCAGGAGGGTTGTGACGGTGAGGTAGTTTGTTGGAATTTTCCTCCTTTTCCTCGCTTTTATTCGCTTTTAAATAGCTTGTAAATGCCTGTGCGCATTTTACTTTCACTTTTGAATTAGCGCCAATTCAACTTCAATTGACTGAATTGACAACAACAAAACAGTACAGCAAACTCACTTATATTATAAAATAACAAATAACTTACACAAAGTTTAAATATAAAACACTGGAAGCTTCCAGAGCAAAAGTCTAAAATACTTTTAAACCAGGCGATTTTGTACTTCGTTTTGAAACGGAATATTTCGCCAACTAGGCCTACTTGTTTTTCTCACCTAACTGATCAGCTCGACTCACTCTCCTCATGTGATAAATGAAATCCGACTCCTGCCCCTGAACAGAGATGCATACTTTATAATGTTAGTTTTAATAATTACAAAATGTGCAAAAATCAAGGAACTTTATCTGGCATTTCTTTCTTTTTGCTGTATCGAAAACGTACCGAACCGTGACACCACTGTGTCGTATCAAACCAAACCATGAATTTTGTGAACCATTACATATATTTATAACATAATGTTTTCTTTCTTCACAGTAAACCTAGACCCAAAAACATGCTCACTCTTCCACTTGTAACGTAAGTAGCAAACAATCTATCTATGACTCATTATAATTTCATTTTTGCAAAAAGCGCCTGTACATGATTGTGGCAAAACCAACATGTAGTGTCTCGCTTTTCTTACAACAGTGTGCAGGATGTATACATTTGCATTTATGAATTTGATCAGTTCTTGCTTTCCCTGGAAATCAAACTAGATTTGGCTATTTTGAATGAATTTGTTGAATGAGTGATTCAATGACTCACTCATGCATAATTCACTTGTTTAATAACTGGATGAATCAGTGTTTTTTTAATGAATAATACTTTAATGTTTTTTAATGCATATCAATGCAGTGGACACAAATGTTATTTGAAGCACCAATTACTTTCAAAAGATGAATTGCTCTATTTCGATCGCTACCATAAACAAAAACGTAATGTAATTTACTAGAAGCTGCGACAAAATATTAATTGCTGCAGTCTATTTTAAAATGTTTCATTAATTTGAAGGACTTTTTTGAAGAAAAATGACTGAATGACTCACTCAGTAATACTTAAATTGTTTCATTACTGGGTAAATCAGAATTGTTTAATTCTGAATTATTCTGAATGAACTACATTAAAATCAGGCCTGAATGTTAAAAGTGTGAATGTCTTTTGTGCGTTACAGGTTGAGCACTATTTTGGTGAAGGAGTGTCACTCCGTGGTTCCCTCTGAGTATTTTGCTGAGTGTGCGAGTGCAACTACACCGATGAGTGAAACAACACCAATGGCTGAAACATCTTAAACACTGGATTAATTTGTACTGGCTAACTATCATTATAGCTAGTTAACTATCAATACCAGTAGATCAGCTGCATACAGTCACTTTAAAAACACAACTGTCTGATGTTTCCACAGCAACTGCCTTTGAATGGTAATGAGGTTGTTATGATGGTGATGGGATCTGTGTTTAAAACATTTTGAAGAGAGGGTGCTTGTGCATTAATAAACTATATATTATTCCTGTAATGTTGTGGATGTTTGGTAGCATTTTGAATTACTCACTAGAATTGTAATAAAACAGCCTCTGATCATTGAATCAATGTGTGCTGGTGTTTGAGTGTGATTATGGTCAAAGTCCCTTTAAGGCTAGTCATTCCACTCGGTGGCCTTGGGTATTCTATAGTCTTTATTTGCTGCATCCCAATTCCCATAATATCCATCTAAAGAGGATTTGAAAATAGAATTAGTTTGTCCCAAATCATAGTATGTTTAAAAAAGTAGGGATGCACTGAAATGAAAATCCTTGGCTGAAGCCGAGCAAAATGAAACACTGGACCGAAGGCCAATTACCGAATACGTTTTTTTTTTTTTTTTTTTTTTTCCTATGTATTTTGCCAATTTTTTTCACCATTTTCACCATTGCATAAAATTAAAAAGACAAAATGTGCTTTTACAGTTTTGTCTTGCTTTTCAAAGAAAAAAAAAAACAATTACAAAACAACAATTTAAAAACATTTACTTAACACTGAACATTTTTAACATTCTAGTAGACATTATAGCCTTCCAACAAAGCACAGTTTAACTTAAAATAAATAACTATTAATAGAGCTGTAATTATTGTTATCATTGTTTTTGTCTTACTTTTTATTTTATTTTAAAGAACAACAGTAAGATTACAGTACTAACATTTATGAATGTTGACTTTTATTTTGGCAGAACGTCGGTACTTCAGATTTATGAATGATTCTCTCATGAAGCTGTTTCAGTGCAGATTTTTCTTTTCACTTTGGACTTTAAACCTTGGTTAACAAGCTCATGCAGCGCTGTCAGAATACATACAATTTGTGCGTGTATTAGAAAAAATAACGTTCTGTAGTTTATTTACTAATAAACATTTAGGCCATTTTGCGATTTCAGTCATCATACAGTAACCAGCAACAACCACCCCTTCCTCTTCTCATCGAAAACATGCAAAACAGTCTTTCGCTGTTGGTGCTTGTAATGATATTTGCGTCTTTCTCTGACAGTTTTAAAGGTCCACTGAAGTGCCTTGAAACACGCAGCATTTTTCTAAGTGGTGATGTAAATTCAACTAAAACAGGAAAACAGAGCGAGCCATATTGAGCAGCCCCACCCACTTGTTAAAATAGCCAATAGCGTTCCACTTATATCTGCTCGGGCCAGAGCCGTTGAGCTCGGTAAAGCCGCATTTTACAGCTTATGACAGCCACAGTCTAATAGATTACCCCCTAGATTCAATATGAAACACTTACTAAAACAAAACAGTGATCATAATCATGCTGAGGCTGTGCAGTTTAATATATGCGAGCGTGTCTCTGGACGGGGTCAAAGTCCGGAGTAAACTGCGCGCTGCCGTGGTTGAAACCAGACCTCATTTGCCCCGACGGAAAGCATATTTACACTGTCTGAATCGTTCCCTATCGCCTACCATACAGAAAGTACTAACTCTATGAACAAGTGACCGATCTCAGCCGCAGCTTCAGCGTGTATAGTGTAGGGGGCGGGACGCTACAGATTCTAGAGAGCATTTGATTGGACAGAAGGTTTGATGAGAAGCTGAAGTGCAGCGTGATGTCATCAAAATCGTTGATTCATATTGGCAGAAGTGATGAGACTGTAAGTTTTGAATGCTCATATCTTGTAAACATGAATTTTGTCATTGTTTTGAAACACACTAGCTTATAGATAACCTTAAGGCTAACATATTCATAACAAAAGTCAAAAAACTTAAATTTTAATTTCATGGGGACTTTAAATATTTCCACACTATGGACATGTTTGCTACATTAATGCGCACTTCTATTTGCTCGCATCACGTTATTGTTCGGTATAATTTATTCTGTCTTTTCGCTTATCGGGCGAACACTGAAATAGCTTTTTTGCTATTTTCGGCCAAATAATTTTGGTTGCCAATCATTCGGTGCATCCCTATATAAAGTATTCCAAAGATTCCCGGATGGTCTACTACTTCCAGTTAATATTCGAAGTGCAGATCGATGCACACTCATAATGGCTAATACTGCCCACAACACATTGTGCGGTGGACGAGGACTTGATTAAAACTACAAACACGCATAAAAAGTGTTCAAAAAACTACAAACATGGCAAATATGCGAGACCGACAGACAGGTAGAGAATGTTATCCTTGTTATATTTCATCTTACAGCAACATTGTGAACTTTTATAATGATATGTTTGGTCATTAACTTTTAAATGCATCATTATGCAAACGCAGAGTTCTCGGCATGAAAGATGAACGTGCCTCTTCATTTCTCTCCGATACGGTAGGAAATGAAATGAAATGTGAATGATGTTAACTGTTTGACAAGATGATTGACAGGACAGTTTAAACAATGACAAGATTGTAACTAAGCAACAGAGCGTTCGTTAAAGACGCAGCTTTGACAAAGTAGTATGACCCAAAGCTTGCCTACTATTCTGCTACATATTCAAAAGTATGTACTTTTTCTTCACAAAACAGTACATACTTTTAGAGCATAGTATAAGTATTGGGACGCAGCATTTGTTATGGTGTACTGTATGTTAAAGTCTGTGAAGTGCATGCTCCATCAGTCTCACTGTTTTCAAAACAGCTCTTAGACATACGAGGACATTTCTACTTCAGAAGTTAATATAGAAATATAAATAACAAAGAACATCACTGGTGAACTTAATAGTTAACCTGACAGACAGCATTAAACAACAGCCTAACCCTCAAAAAAAAATAAAAAAAATAATAACACTTATTATAAATATGAACTCCACCTTCACTTAATTGTTTTAAGAACCTGCTCCAAACATATTTTTAGTACAAATTTAATATTTAATTATTGTTATTATGTATAATACAGTATTGTTTTGCTTAAGAAAGGTGAATAAAATGTATTATTTATTATAATTAGTCCTTGAAAATGACACAGTTTACAGTCAGAAGTTTATGAATGTTAAATATGAATGTAAAATTATAGTAATCAAATATTCATGATGTTCAGAATGACCTGTTAAATATTTAATCTTCTACTGTTATTACAATTATTCTGAAGTACTATCATATAACTTAGTTTCTAATTTTTTTGTGTTGCCATTTCTAAGACATAAAGGCTTTGCTCATGAATATTAATTATGTTAGACGCTGTACCAGAATGCCTTACTATAAATTTGTTGTCAATAAAGAAACCCTACTAAACACATTGTTTATTTATTCATAAATACCATGCTGAAAAATCAATAGACACCATCACAAAATTTGTAATGGTTTTACTGGTTATAATGTGACTTGTCTTGGTTTTAATGGAAACTGTAATGGGCCCTTTTATTGGTCCTAATGAAAAATGTCACACTACGAGAACCCATTTTTAATGGTTTTAATGGTTAAATGTTGATGGTTTGTAATGGTATTTTAGTGGAAACCATTAGAATTTCGGTGATGGTTATTATTGTTTTTTTCAGGGTACTAGAGCTACTTGAAAAATAGATAAGACTTAACACTCGGTTTAAAAACAATGAACTGAACAGAACACGGGGCATTGTGTTTTGCGCTGTAAAAGTGGCTTATATTGTGATTATAGGTGTAATTATGTGGCTTACTTGGAAGCTGACAACGACGACACGGTAACACTCCTGAGGACGATCACTCCGCTCAAGTTTTCGAGCGCAAAACTAGTGCAAAAAGTAAATAGTAGAGGAAAACGAACCATAACAGAACTTTTGAACAGAGATATTGCAAGCAGCGCCCTCTGTTGGTCCAGTGAAAATGTAGGCTCTGTATTTCTTGTCAACCCAGGTGAAAAAAGTGCACTACACTTTATTTCAGTACACTTAGTACACTTCCATAATATACTCAAAGTGCTGTATTTTCAACCACTAAATATACTAATAATTATTCTTTAGTGCGTCTTAAGATAATTTTAGGAACATCTAAGTGTACTCAACTGTGCGTTTTTGGGACACAATGAATATGAGCTAAAATGGGCTTTTAACATACTATCCCTGTATTTAACAAAACGTATTTAGTACACTTGAATCAGTCATTCATTCACTTTTAAATATACTCATTATACATAGAAAATAGACTTATTAACACATAAATAATTCATTTCAAATGTATTGTTGTATTGTAACTGTATATATTCACTTTATTAACTAAATTTTCTCATTAAAATATTTAAAATATGGCACTTTAAGCACTTTATGCTAAAAGTACACTTATATATATAATTCAAGAATGTCCTGTTGTACTGCAAAAGCAAAGCACACTTCTGTGTAAAATGCTCACGTGGTTTTGTATCTAATCATGTGCTATTAGTGCATTTATAGTAGCCTACGCACAGTGAACCTCTAGGGTTTTACTTGTAATTAATACATTTCTACCCTATTTTTTTTTATAAAAAACTAAAATTAAACAAAATTTATCATAATAATGTAAAGCGTTCATAGCACAATTTTAAGTAATGCACTTATAAAACACATCTGTATATTTGGTTTACTTTATCTGACCACATTTAAAATGAATTTAAGTGTTATAGTGCAAATTAGTGCATTTATATTTATACATTACATTTATAATGCTTTTTTTTTTTTAAATAATAATTTAAATTTTGAAATACTGTATAAAAGTCTACTAAGATTGAACTTATTTTTAAAGCATTCAATGCACGCTTTTAAGAAACACACTAATAAAACCCCTCTGGATATATTTTTGTGGTGGTATACTTTATTTCAATGCGCTAAAAATCAATTTAAGCGTTAGTGGTATTTAGTATACTTTTTCAAGAGCACTGAAGTAGAAATGAATAAGTGTATTTATAGTGTATAACTTTTACAATTTTACAAAAATAAGAATGCACTACAAATGTACTATGCTTGTATATTATATAAGTATTTTTTTGTGCATTCAAGTATACTTTATTTTTACCTGGGAAATGTCATCTGTTTTGAACCTATACTCAAAAAGAAATGGGACATTTTCAGTCAGGTACAGGTCGGGGACATTTAGTCACTCTAAAATTATAGCCTCACCTGTTCTTCAGAGAGGGCTCATCTGTGTGTTGGTTGCTTGTGTGAAGTAAGAGTTTGAGGTTGTTGTATATCAGTATGTAGGTGGTTTATGCCACTTTATGTTCAGTATGAAACATTGTGGTTTGGTTTCAGTGGAACTGTGTGACACAGCAGGTTCCTAAAACAGAGTGAAATACAATAGTGATGTCATATGAGAACACATCAGAAGAGGCGTCTTTTGTCTCAGTGGGGATTGTGTGTCATGCACAGATTGTGTAACTAGACTACCTCTAGACAGATCTGAACCAGATTAGAGATACAAGGACTAGTCTCTATACAATACAAGTTATATATCTATAAAGTAATAATAGTAAAAATCTGTTTTTAAAACGACAACATACAAGCAAAAGTATGGTATAGAATATTCTAACTGTGTACATGCATTAAAGTCTATTTAGTAAGTAGTCCAAATTTAACAATTAAAATAAATGGTAACACTTTAAAATAAGGTTCATTAGTTTACATTAGTTAACTCCATTAGTTAACATAAACTAAGAATTAACAATACTTCTACAGCATTTTTTTAAACTTATGTTACTTTCAGCATTTATTAATGCATTATTAAAATCACAAGTTAACACACTGTGAACTTGAAAATTGAACAATAAACTGTATTTAACAAAGAATAATAAATAGTATAGTAAATGTACTGTTCACTGTTCTTTCATGTTAGTAATACATTAACTTATGTTAACAAATGACACCTTATTGTAAAGTGTTACCAAATAAATAAATGAATAGTATTACTAATAATGTTATGTTTATGTTATGTTTAATCATACATTTCACCTTTTAAATTCTCCTAATTTATCACTTACTCTAACTCTAACTTACTCACTTACACTTACTCTAATCTCTAATCTCACCTGAAAATCTTGTTTTTAAAGTATTTTTGTTTAGTTTTGATGGCAACACCCTGTATTCACTGTTTTGTCTAATTAATTTTTTTTTTTTTAAATCTGGATTAATCTGAATAGTTTCTAGTCAATCTGACATCTTAAGGTTGCAAAACCCGTTCCGATCCTGAATATAAAATGGTGTGCAAGGGCTGGTTTTGGTTATGATTGTGAATTATATAAATTTTTATAATCAAGTAATCAAGAAAAAACACTAAATTGCTTTCTTTTAAACTGGCTTGACAGAGAAGTTGGTCCACCCTGAATACCGATACTCCCAAAGGAAAATAACAGTCAGGATTTAACAATCTGGAGTGGCAGGAAAATGATGACCTGACTAGCGGCTAATTGTCCCATGCTAACCAGCATTTTACACTCATGAATAAACAGTAAAAAGCAGTTTTAGAAATGTAAATGAATATAAAAATACCTGAACATCAGCAACTTTATAAGTATGACATGCAAATATTAGCAAGATTGTGTTTAATGTGAAACATTATATTTTTCACCAACTCCAACAACATAGCATAACTGGCACAGTAACTGTAGCCTTTTTTAGTTTTGCAGTGAATCTGCTATGCAAACTTGTTGTTCTAAACATTTTTTTAGGATATAAAGCCATAAATTCAATACAATTTCCAATTTATTTTGCTATTTTAGCCAACAACAAACTAAAAATAGTGTTTTATAACTCCCCAAGACTGGTGGTTAGGGAGGATGAGTAAGAAACCTTGGGAGGAACCAAAACTCAGCAGGGAAAGCCCATCATCTTCTAGTCAACACACGTTAAAAAAAATATATTGACAAAAATTCAACAATGAATTAAAAGCAAAGGTGCAGCTGCAGGTGGAGGCCACTCTAACATATATAAGTCTGATGGACCACAGTACAGAAGGCAGTGAAGACTGAGGAACATTCGAAGACTCTCATTCAACAGTATCTCCAACAACAGAACATCTGGTAAGAGATTTATATATACTTTCATTTATATTATTGCTAAATCAAATGTGTTGCATTCGGCTCAACTTAGTTTTCGTGGTTATTTGTAAAATTATTTATGCATTCAGTTCTAATGGACATTTTTTATAACAAATAAAATGTCATATAATAAAAAAACTGTGTAATACATTTGTTTGTACCTAAAATAATATTACCTTTTATTTCCTAATTTCTCATATATTGATTTATCAGCACAAATGTGGTGATTTGTTCTTGGTGTTATTTCAAGACATATACAAAGTAATTTTGCATCATAATGTCAAATGTGCACCTTGACTGTAAAAGTTAACTAAATAATGTGTTTAACTTCCTGTGTTTAATCTCCAGAGATGAAGAGCAATATTCCAGTGAAGATGTCGGGGTTGGCTCTGGTTCTTCTGGTGTTCAGTATTTGTGAGACCGACAGTCAGTTCATTCCATATTTAAAGCCGCATCCAAAACCTCCACACTTCATCACAGCCTTCAGAACAAAGCCAGACTCAACACCCACAATATTCACCTTAAGCCCAACCACCACCAAAACCCCTACTGCGACCTCCACTTCAGCCGCAAACCCGACTACAACCTCCACCTCAACCTCAAACCCGATTACAACCTCCACCTCAAACCCGACTGCAATGACTGCAAGCTCCAGCTCAACCTCAAACCCAACTACAACCTCCACCTCAACCTTAAGCGCTACTAGAACTTCAACCTCATACCCCACTACAACCTCCACCTCAAACTCAAGCTCTACTAGAACCACCACCTCAACTTCAAACCTGACTATAATCTCCACCTCAACCTCAAACCCAACTACAACCTCCACTTCAACCTCAAGCACTACTAGAACCTCTAACTCAACTTCAAACCCGACTATTACCTCCACCTTAATCTCATACCCGACTACAACCTCCATCTCATCCTCAAACCTGACTACAAACTCTACCTCAACCTCAAGCCCTACTAGAACCTCAACCTCATCCTCAAACCCGATTATAAACTCCACCTCAACCTCATACCCAACTACAACCTCCATCTCATCCTCAAACCCGACTACAAACTCTACCTCAACCTCAAGCCCTACTAGAACCTCAACCTCAAACCGGACTACAGCCTCCACCTCAACCTTAAGCCCTTTTACAACCTCCACTCCAACCTCATACCTGAATACAACCTCCACCTCAACATCAAACCTGACTACAACCTCCACCTCAGCTTTAAACCCAACTACAACCTATACCTCAACATTAAGCCGTACTACAAACTCAACCTCAAACCCTAATACAACCTACACCTCAACCTCATCCTCAAGCACAACATCAACCTTCACTTTGATCCCCACCACAACCTCCACCGAAACATCAACCTCAAGCAAGACTACAACCTCGACCAACAGCACAACCTCAATTCTGACGACAACCTCCACTTCAAGCCCCATCTCAAACTCCACTGGAGCCTCAACCTCAACCACAGCCTCCACTACAAACTCAACATCAGTCCCCACTGCAAACTCCACCTCAAACTCTACCACCACCTCAGCCACAACTCCCAGCACAAACTGCAACATAGTACCACAAACGCCTTCCCAAATGCCCCCTTTCAAGCCTTCCCAGAAGCCTTCCCAAATGCCTCCTTTCAGGCCATCCCTAAAGGCTCCCCGCAAATATTTTAACAAACCTCCCTGCAAGCCCCACCCTGTCTTCCACGATTAATCTCCACCAAAGGCCCCAGAACAATCTCAACTTTAAGACCCATCTCAGTCTCCAACTGTACCTCACCTGCTGGAGAAAAAAATAAACCAATAGCAATCTATGAATGGTTAAAGGGCTCACTGTACTATTTTTTTTTTACCTGACATCCACTTATAATATAAGTAAGCTTGTGTTTTTTTAGTTTTGGGTTCTTCTATAAGATATTTATACAGCATGTTCAAATCTCCTGATTGTATAGTGGGTTGTTTCATGTTTCATTCCATTTCAATAAAAGCAGAACAAAATTAAATACATTTGCCTTTTTCTATAATGTAACTTCACAAATTATAACAATCTAATGAAAAGAAATCACAAAATATGAGAGGACAGTGGGTTTCATTTGTACGTAAAATCTGTGTATAAAAACTTTCATGCAGAATTTATGACTCTTAAATAATTGTACACTTATTTTTCATTCTCCTGGTGACGACAAAGTACTTTGTTAAGCCACTATGTCATACCATAGGTATATAATTAGTAATGGAACGAGTGACTTTACTACTAAACTATTTCTGAGTAACAATAAATAAACAGCCATTACAAAATGCAGCCTAAATATGTGTACGCAGACTTCAGACAAATAAGAGGTCCAGACACGATCCACCTTATTCCTACACCCCATTGCGTAAAAGTAAATTCCACAGCAATAACGGTCGGGTGAAATATCAGTCTAGTAATATGTCTGTATTATGTAACCTTGTCTTAACAAAAAAAAAAATCATTAACTTCCTCATTGCGTGATACTGTTTCAAAGTGATTTTCGTTATTTTGACAGATAATAATTTGTATTAACCTGTGAAAACAAACCTGGAAAAAGACGTGAGGATTTGAGGAGAAAAACTATAGATTCTTTGTGGATTCCAGTGAATTATTAAAGGGATATATCGTAAATTAAATCAGGAGAACCTACCAAAAATGTGCAGTATATGTTGTCCTTATTCATACTATTACAGCGGGATGCAAAGGGGAAAAGAAAACACTCACGATGAAAAGAATGCAGCGACTGAAAATAGCTCTTGCCGTAGATATTTTTGTTGTAACATGCCACGTTAAAATACCAAATTACATTGTTCATGATGTCTTAAACTAGAATATGAATTAAAACCGACAGCGCATTCAGTAAAACAGACAGATTCGTATTATTCGTAGGGCAACCTTAGGATTTGAAATTATTTATTTGAGTTTTTTTAATGGAAGCTCCCCAAACCGGAAGTGCCACCCATAATTTAAAAAGCAGTAGGCTCGTCAGGAAAAATGTGGATATTAAAGATGAAAATGGCACACTTACTTTTCTCTAAGAACTTAATGCGCATGCTCTCAGTGGGAAAGCCCACACGCGTGAGAAAAAAAGGTGAGCTGAGGTTGAACGTAAAGTTCGTTTTGAAATGCTTTATCCTGTTTTATTATTTTTAATTATTATTATTAGAGTAGAATCGTTTTGTATTTATTAATGTTAGAAAGAGGGTTTTCCTATACAAAAAGGATATCCATTTTTTTGCCGTATTGATTTGTATTGTATAAACAGTTTTACTGCCATTGTTACATTACCATGGTTAAACTATGCTTGGTGTAGCAAAACCGTGGTTAATTTGTGTTGTAATGGTTGCCATCTGTGCCCATGTGTGGTTCCTACGTGACAAACTGTTCTTCAAACAGCATTGTCTTGTGTACCAGTCAGTCTGTTCAGGTCTTTCTTGCTGTCATCTAGAGACGTCACATAACCCGCACATGACATCCGATCCCCGCTGAGACACAAAGACGATTCTTCAGATGTGACTGAAAGAATCACTTTGTGTTTTCTCTATTTATAGTACTTGAATCAGTGCAACCCAGAAACACTGAAACCAAACCAAAACATTTCATACAGAACTTGAGGTGCCATAAACCCGCCTACCACTGACACACAGCCATTCAAACTCGTATTTTAAATAAGCCACTGACGCAAAGACGGACCCTCTCAGGGGAACAGGTGGGCCTATATCTACACAGGTCGCTCATCCTCTACTTGCAGTGATTCCCTGTTAGAGAAACACAGAGATTGTAAGAATTCGTCCAGACGAGAAGATGTTGGCAGTTGTGGTTGTTTTAATCCTGGCGGCCGGCTTGAGTGACGCCGTGATTTTGAGTAAATGTGAGCTGAAGCAGCAGCTTGAAACGGGCCTTAATCTGACATTGCCCAATTACACTGATGTGCTGGCGCAGAGTAAGTTTCTATTTACATCCAGAGCTTACACTGATCACTGCTTCTGTGTAGATTAGTTTCCAGGTGAGCATATAATGAAGACCCACTTTTTATTGTGTGTGAAAATGTATGATGTATGACCTTTCAAGTTGCATGGAATAACGAAAACTCTCTTTACAGTTGTGTGTCATGCCCAGCTGAGCTCTGGCTTCAATACCAACACCATTAAGACGATCCCTGAGCCAAAAGAGCCCAATAGTGGTCACGGTTCTCGTCATCGCCGGTCTCCCGGAGGAAAAGGTAATGGCCGTCCCTCCAGTAAAGTCACCCCTCCACCCCATGACAGTAGCGAGGAAAATGAGGTCTGGACCCTGTACGGCCTGTTTCAGCTTAGTGACCATGTGGTGTGCAGCTCTACTCAAAGTAAAGCACTGAACCTCTGCGGGCTGACCTGCAACAGTGAGTATATTCAATAAGGAAGAATTATATATTAGAATGTAGATTAGAATAATTTCTGAAGGATCATGTGACACTGAAGACTGGAGTAATGATGCTGGAAATGCAGCTTTGATCACAGGAATAAATTACATTTTAAAACATATTCAAATAGAAAACAGTTAAACTAAATCGTAATACTATTTCAGAATATAACTGTATTTACTGTATATTTAATCAAATAAATGCAGCCATTGTGCGCAGAAGAGACTATTTATGTGCAGAAATATTCTTTAAAATGAAATTAAATGCAATTCTTCTCTTTTTCAGAGCTGATTGACGATGACACCAGTGATGACATTAAGTGTGTCCAGACCCTTATAAATGCAGTGTGAGTAAAACTGAATTTAATTGTACACAAAAATGTCAAATTATATTATCATATCAAGGTTTTATCAAGTGTAGTATGATTTAATTAACTGTGCTATAACATTGTACATTAATCCTGAAACAGTATTAATTCATATTGCAGACTACAGTATTCATATTTATGTAGAAGTTATAGTGACTAGTGAATCTTCATAAAGCATGTAAGTGCAAGTCCTGATATTGTGTTCATCTGACTATAACAGAACTGCTCCGATTCCTAACCGCAAAACTGCCAAACACATCAATGAAATGTAAGTGAATGAAACAAGAACCAATTCAATACAGCAGTTTGCATGCAACTATATTATAAATTTATATTGAGATCCCTAGCTAATGTCACTGCTTGACTGAACCAGCTTTACTAAAAATCATGCTTTAATGTTTCATATTTCCTTTGACAGGCTTGTGTTGATCCGCCAGCCAGAGTGTAGCACCGTGAAGGCCACTTCATACTTTGCCGACTGTTAACAACCCTGAAATCAAGACCTCTCTGTTTGAGTCCTTTTGTAGTGCCCTGCTTTACTTTTGCATTTATATTTGTAGCTTTCTTGCCAGACAACAACATACTAGCACAGGTAGCTTGTTTGTCTTGTACTATATGAGCCATTAAAACATTTGAAAAGCTGTGTTGTGCTCATGAATTTCATTAAGGCCTTTGGTCACTGTGGTCTGACTTTGAACATTTAATTTTGAGTGTTTATGTTCATTTTATTGCCAAAGACAACCAATTCGGATGGAACAATAAAGATGCCTTCCCAAATGCCCCCTTTCAAGCCTTCTCTAAAGCCTCCCCAGAAGCCTTTGTAAATGCCTCATTTCAAGCCATCCCTAAGCCTCCCCGCAAAACCTTTAACAAACCTCCCTGCAACCTCCACCCTGTCTTCCACGGTTTAGCTCCACCAAAGGCCCCAGAACAATCTCAATTTCAAGACTCATCTCAGTCTCCAACTGTACCTAATCTGCTGGAGAAAAAGATAAACCAATAGCAATTTATGAATGGTTAAAGAGCTCATATCATACACTGTACTATTTATTTTTTTACCTGACATCCACTTATAATGTAAGTAAGCTGTGTTTTTTCAGTTTTGGGTTCTTTTATAAGATATTTATACAATATGTTCAAATCTTCTGATTGTATAGTGGGTTGTTTCATGTTTCATTCCATTTCAATAAAAGCAGAACAAAATTAAATACATTTGCCTTTTTCTATAATGTAACTTCACAAATTATAACAATATAATGAAAGGAAATCACAAAATATGAGAGGACAGTGGGTACAGTGTACATTTGTAAGTAAAATCTATGTATAAAAACTTTCAGAATTTATAACTCTTAAATAATTGTACACTTTTTTGTCATACTCCTGGTGACGACAAAGTACTTTGTTAAGCCACTATTACATACAATAGGTACATATCATGGAGAGGGCGCTGAGGTCAACTAACTGAAGGGGCTCAAAGGGATCTTGTTGTAGGCCCTGGAGAACCACAGACAAATCCCAGGTTTTGCGACATACCGGTGTGACGTACACCCAGTATGAACCTTGGTGCCATGTCCAATGTGACAAGTTGGCTGCCTCCCCCCTAATTATCATCATCACCCCATCCTATAATCGCTGCTCTTCGCCAGGCTCCCGACGGCAGTGGGTGAGGACACCAGATCCCCTGTTTATTTTGGACAATGTTATTTTTCCCCCCTTTTGGACACTTTATTTTGTGTTTGTGATTAAAAAAAGCCTCTCTGAGGCCTGACGCCACACCCACTGTGTCTGTCGTGTGCTCCTCCCGGCCACACCATCTCGAGACTTGGGAATGAAGCCAGTGCTGTAGCGGTCTCATCTGCATCGGACCCAACAGCGTGACCGCGGCTGAGGATGCCATGTGCCCCAGGAACCTCTGGAAATGTTTCCGAGGAACCACTGTTCTCCGTTTGAGGTCTCTCATGCAGTTCAGCACTGACAAGGCATGGCCTTGTGAGAGGTGTGCAGTCATATTGACCGAGTCCAGTTGTACACCAAGAAAAGAGATACTCTGCACTGGGGAGAGTTTGCTTTTTTCCCAGTTGACCTGAAGTCTCAAACAAGCTAGGTGGTTGAGAACCACATCCCTGTGTGTGCAGACCAACTCCTGAGAGTGTGCTAGGATTAGCAAGTCGTCGAGGTAGTTGAGAATGCGTATGCCCACTTCCCTGAGAGGGGCAAGGGCAACCTCCGTGATCTTCGTAAAGACACGGGGGGACAGGGAGAGCCCGAAGGGAAGGACTTTGTACTGAAAAGCCTGTCCTTTGAAGGCAAACAGTAGGAACTGCCTGTGCCTTAGAAGGATCGAGACACAAAAGTATGCGTCCTTCAGGTCTAGTGCCACAAATCAATCCTGGTGTTTGACACATGTGATAATGTGTTTGAGGGTGGCTCCGGCTTATTATATGGGGGGGGGGGGGGGGGGGGGGGGGGGGTTGGGTAGGGCATGATTGTGTGTTTGATTGCCTCTGTCTGATTCTTTACTGCTGAGAACTGCTGAGCAAACTCTTCCACGGTGTTGCCGAAAGGGCCAACCTGAAAAAGGCGTCAAGAAAGCGAACTTTCTCTGCATCTCTATTTACCACCAGATTTAGCTAAAGGTGGAGCTGGACCACCATAGTGGACATCGACCTCCCCAGAGCTGTGCGCTGTGACTTTTGTAGTCTGGAAAGCATAGTCGGTCGCTGAGCGCAAATCCTGCAGTAGCTCTGCGTTAGGAACACCCTTGTGCAGATCTCTTAGCACCTTGGTCTAGTAGACTTGCAAGATGGCCATGATATGCAAGGCAGACACAGCTTGTCCGGAGGCCGAGTAAGCCTTTCCCACGAGTCTGGAGAAGATCTTACAAGCCCTGGATGGGAGTCTCGGGTGATCCCGCCAGGTGGTGGCAGATGTTTGTACACAGCAGATGCTTTCCAGATCAGGTGATCTTTAACAGACATCTTGCAGACATATGTGTGCTATCTGGGAGGTGAGCTGAAGTTTTTCTTACATATTTGACTAGTTTTACTAATTTTATATTTATTAACATTAGAAAGAGGGTGTCCCTTACAAAAAGGTTATCCCTTTTTGCCATACTGATTTGTATTCTATAAACAGTTTTACTACCATTGTTACATTACCATGGTTAAATTATGCTTAGTGTAGCAAAACCGTGGTTAATTTGTGTTGTAATGTAGATGATGGTTGCCATCACTTCCGTGCCCATATGTGTGTTTCCTACGTGACAAACTAAGTTCTCCACCCAGCATTGTCTTGTGTACCAGTCAGTCTGTCCAGGTCTTTCTTGCTGTCATCTAGAGGCGTCACATAACCTGCACATGACATCCGATCCCAGCTGAGACACAAAGATGATTCTACAGATGTGACTATCTGAAAAAGAATCACTTTGTTTTCTCTATTTATAGTACTTGAATCAGTGCAACCCAGAAACACTGAAACCAAACCAAAACATTTCATACAGAACATAAGGTGCCACAAACCCGCCTACCACTGACACACAACCATTCAAACTCGTATTTCAAATAAGCCACCGACGCAAAGACAGACCCTCTCAGGGGAACAGGTGGGCCTATATCTACACAGGTCACTCATCCTCTACTTGCAGTGATTCCCTGTTAGAGAAACACAGAGATTGTAAGAATTCGTCCAGACGAGAAGATGTTGGCAGTTGTGGTTGTTTTAATCCTGGCGGCCGGCTTGAGTGACGCTGTGATTTTGAGTAAATGTGAGCTGAAGCAGCAGCTTGAAACGGGCCTTAATCTGACATTGCCCAATTATGCAGATGTGCTGGCGCAGAGTAAGTTTCTATTTACATCCAGAGATTTAGACACTGATCACTGCTTCTGTGTAGATTAGTTTCCAGGTGAGCATATAGTGACGACCCACGCTGGAAACATTTATTGTTTGTGAAGATGTATGATGTATGACCTTTCAGGTTGCATGGAATAACGAAAACTCTCTTTACAGTTGTGTGTCATGCCCAGCAGAGCTCTGGCTTCAATACCAACACCATTAAGACGATCCCTGAGCCAAAAGAGCCCAATAGTGGTCACGGTTCTCGTCATCGCCGGTCTCCCGGAGGAAAAGGTAATGGCCGTCCCTCCAGTAAAGTCACCCCTCCACCCCATGACAGTAGCGAGGAAAATGAGGTCTGGACCCTGTACGGCCTGTTCCAGCTTAGTGACCATGTGGTGTGCAGCTCTACTCAAAGTAAAGCACTGAACCTCTGCGGGCTGACCTGCGACAGTGAGTATATTCAATAAGGAAGAATTATATATTAGAATGTAGATTAGAATAATTTCTGAAGGATCATGTGACACTGAAGACTGGAGTAATGATGCTGGAAATGCAGCTTTGATCACAGGAATAAATTACATTTAAAAACATATTCAAATAGAAAACAGTTAAACTAAATCGTAATACTATTTCAGAATATAACTGTATTTACTGTATATTTAATCAAATAAATGCACCCATTGTGAGCAGAAGAGACTATTTATGTGCAGAAATATTATTTAAAATAAAATTAAATGCAATTTTTCTCTTTTTCAGAGCTGATTGATGATGACACCAGTGATGACATTAAGTGTGTCCAGACCCTTATAAATGCAGTGTGAGTAAAACTAGATTTAATTGTACACACAAATGTCAAATTATATTATCATATCAAAGTTTTATCGAGTGTAGTATGATTCAATTAACTGTGCTATAATATTAAATCCTGAAATAGTATTAATTCATATTGCAGACTGCACTATTTATTCCATGTAGAAGTTATATTAGTGAGTAGTGAATCTTCATAAAGCATGTAAGTGCAAGTCCTGATATTGTGTTCATCTGACTATAACAGAACCGCTCCGATTCCTGACCCCAAAACTGCCAAACACATCAATGAAATGTAAGTGAATGAAACAAGGACCAATTCAATACAGCAGTCTGCATGCAACTATATTACAAATTGATACTGAAATCCCTAGTGAACGTCACTGCTTGACTGAACCAGCTTTTCTAAAAATCATACTTTAATGTTTGCTATTTTCCTTTGGCAGGCTTGTGTTGATCCACCAGCCAGAGTGTATCACCGTGAAGGCCACTTCATACTTTGCCAACTGTTAAAAACCCTGAATTCAAAACCTCTTTTGCATTTATATTCATAGCTTTCTTGCCAGACAACAACAGCACAGGTAGCTTGTGTGTCTTGTACTATATGAGTCATTAAAACATTTGAAAAGCTGTGTTGTGCTCATGAATTTCATTAAGGCCTTTGGTCTCTGCGGTCTGACGTTGAACATTTCATTTTGAATGTTTATGTTTATTTTATTGCCAAAGACGACCAATTCGGATGGAAAACAAAGATGTTAAGATAAGTAAGTTAAGATATTTTTACACCATTTATACTTACTTTTAGGCAGTGATCAGCAGGCAATATATTAAGTACATGGTACGTCCACTAGATGGCGTGCTTGTTAACGAATGGATTGTGGCGCTGGATTTGATTATTACTAGGCTTAATGGGATAAAACAGAGGCTGAAAGGCCTCAGTATAAAAATATATGTATATAAACGTTTTTGATCAATCTGTTCATCATGATGTATTTTTTTGTTTTTGTACAATCTCTTCATTCTTCCAAAATGTGTGTTGTTCTTGACACTCGATACATAAGATGTATCGAGATGTAATGTCACCAAGATGTAATGTCAAAAATGTGTTTGAGATTTATATTTATTAATGTTAACAAATCCAGCTAACTTAAATGAATGAAAACATTTATAAACATGGTTTTCAGTTCTAGTCAGAATAACAAAACCAATTTTTACAAGTAATGCAGCAGTTGTTTTGTTTTACTGGGGTTTATAGCTACAAATATGAACCAAGAACTAGGAAAATTACCTAAAAATCTCAAGCAATTAAAATTCGTCAGGTAACATAAAACTTTCACGAACACTCTCTGGAAAATGTGAAGAGTTTGGTTGCAAAACGCGATAAACGCCATTTTTTGACATTTGGATTTTATTATTGGAAATCACTGTTCAGATGTACCTTAATCTATGTGTGAATTGCTGCCATTAATAAAATTTAAGAATGTACATTTTAGGCCTACTATAAAATGTATTTTTTCACAAAACGCGATATCCGCCAGACCAGTTTCTTTACAAAGTGCGATATAACGGTTATAGAACGTTCAGGATGCTGCGCGAGCTCAGCATCCCCTGGGAAGAGAGTCAATGCCGGTGAAGTGCTCCGAGTTTGCTCATTGATTTAACGATAATATCAAAACAAAAAACATATATTTTTAAAAAGAGGATTCAATAGGCTAACTAAAAAACGTTTACCATTTAATTGTTTATACTGTAGGCGAGCTGTCAGTCACGTAGGCTACGTCACTGATCAACAGCTGTCTGTCAGTCAGAGAATCAAAGCTTCAGAGTCAAGCGAAGCTAGTCATGGATTTCGATGACGGATTGGAGCCGGTCATTACAGCTGTTGTTGGGAGAAAGAGGAAGTCATCTAAAGAAAATCATCAAAGGGAGAAGACCCGCGGGCCACATCCGGCCCGTGAGAGAAAATTATTTGGCCCGCGCTAATGTCAAATAATGTGGCATAAGAATTCAAATACAGTGACATTAGTCTGACACTGTGTATGCATCAGACGCGAGCGGCGCTACGCGCTAAACGGTCAGGACCGTGGTGCCGGCTTGCTTTGAAATATGTTTGATGATTGCGCCCGATGCGCCCGCGCCCGCTCTGTCTCCCGCTCACCAGATGCTGCCTGTTCAAAAGAGAATGTCAGAGGAGGCGCGCGAGTGGAAAGAGTAATGATTATTATTGATTACTGATTTAAATAATTTCACAAAAACGACAACAATATCTTACAAATAAAGCCTCACACTCCTAACCAGACGCGATGCAACAACGCAATGCGACAGAATCCATTCAATGCCATTTAAAAGCGAAAAGCACACTGCACTCCCAACGAAATTGACAAGTTTATAATCTAATTCGTAAATATTAAACTGTTTTAACATTATTAAAACTGCATACTGAGTGACTGATACCTTCTTTGTCATGGAAAACACTTGCAGGTCCGCATTGAGTGCGCAGTTTTAATGTAGCCTACATGTTTGCTTTAATTTATTTTCAAGAGCTGATGTAAACTATCTGTTGTTGCTTTCAGTATGGCTATAAGTATTCAAACTTACATTAGACCATTTTAACAACTGATAAAGCACGCAATCATTACCTGAGATTATCATTATCAGTTTGTATGTTATTCCAGCCGCTACATCGCAGAAAATAGAAACCATTTCGACAATAGAATGCTTTCGCTTGTCACTGCGCGCGTGGTTAGCATAAAAACTAATGGAAAAGATACCTTTTATCGCGTCACGTCTGTATGGGACACGTTGATACAGTTTGATCCATAAAAGTATGAAAGTATAAAAAAAATGAATGCTAAAAACTAAATTTGCAATTAGGGAAAGTGGAGAGAAGAGAGCCAGCCTGAGCAGGAACAGTTGACTTGCATAGCAGACATGGAAATTGGAGAAAGCTGAATATTGTGTATGTTCTGGCCAAAACTAACTCAGAATCTTATTATTATTAATCAATCTTTGTATATACTATTCCATATATTTATGATGTATTGTTTTTTTAACCAATTTAAGATGTTTGACAATGTTAAGATAAATATGTTGCATTTTGGCATGGTTTTTGACTTATTTATGAACTATTTATGGACATAAAATTAAATAAAAAATATCCTGGATTTGAAAAATATTGTGTCCCTGGCCTTCACTGAGTTCAAGTAATAGTTTAATGTACAAAAATTGTGAATGAACTTGACTGTTGATGTCTTAAATAATAATGTCAAATAACCAACATTTCTCAAAATGGATATATCTCGTTTTGCAACGAAACTCTTCATGTACAAAAGCTGTTCCGGTCTCATCAGCGCGTTTTGCTGCTTGATATTGCAAATTTGTGTGACTTAGCATTTTTTAATGTATTATGTTAATTCTAAATACACTGGGTTGTGGTGCAAACAGTTACCGTTTACTGCGCGTTGTTATTCTTCTAGTTATTTCCGAATAGCGGATAATGTACCGGAAGTCTCGCCCAATGGGCTTACTTAGTACAGCACGTAAACTGTATGTGTGCAAAAAGTTCAGCAACACTTAGCAGTGTTTAATATGGTCTTTATTATAAGTACTTAGGATGCCTACATGACTAATGCAAAACCTGTCAGGATTGTGTTATGTTTTAATGCAAACGAGGACTGATGCAGTCTTGCAGATATAAAAAGTGTCATCATACTGTCGTTGTCTCTATTAATTGCGTCTAACTAGACAGTATTTCAAAGTAAAACACATGGTGATTACTCAGCCTACTGTAAAATACAAGCACAAAGATTTACTCTCATGTTAATGTATAATACATAGTTTAAATTCAAAACTAATATGAATATCAAGATGTCTTATTTTGTGTATCGTTTTTTTTTATTATTATTATTATTTTACAATATAAAAATCCCTGCAAAATTCAGTTTAGAATCAGATGTCTTCATAATAGGGGGACCGGGGCTAGTTGTCACACTTTTTACTCAAGTGAGTATTTCTTACTTGAGTTTAATTTTAGAAATTCAGGCACATACCTTAAATTTTTTCCTCTGTTGTATTAGTATGTGAATTATAATTAAATCAACACACAACACGTTCTGGGAAAAAATGCATTTGTGTGACTGAGAATACTGAGATAGCCCTTGTGTAATCTTCAACATGTGACAACTAGCCCCGGTGCTTAGTACTTCTTTCAGACAAACTCCCCGCTTGACTTAAGCTCTGGACAAAGTTTGGCTTCGAGGTCTTCAATCTTGATGGACTCGACGTCCTTCCCGCTGCTGAGGCTGGCGGCGCGGGTGATCTTCGTCAGCGTGTCCTCGTAGGGTGGCGGTAGGTATACCATGAGGAAAACCCCGTCAGACATGTCCGAACTCGTGCTGTTCAGCCGCTCCGCGTTCCCGGTAAGTGACGACAGAATCTCGGCGTTGCGCTCCGGGTCCTGCAGGTCCAGTGCGATGATGTTGGCCAATCCGAGCTTGTTCTGCCTGAATCTTCGGTAAAGAAGGACAAACGCGACCCCGAAAACAAGGAGCGTCACAAGCGGTAGAACGACGTACAGGATAAGCTCTGATTTCCCGTCGTTTTCGGTCGAAAGCTCATTCCAGTGGTAACCCTAGGCACATAAAGAACATCATTGGTAACTTTAGAGGCCTACTTAGTCCAAAAAGCTGGTTTGCTGCTGGTCTTATCAGGTTTAATCTGGTCTTCAAATGGTCAACACTGAAGAACGGTAACATCTCAAGATAAATTAATTAACATAAACAAAACTTAAAATAGCTCTTCAAAGGTAAAAATGGCTTGTTAAACTTATTTCAAACTTGTATTTACCAGCAAACTCTAATTTGTATGAACTTGTGCGATGTCATTTGTGACCCTGGACCACAAAACCAGTCTCAAGCATATATTTGTAGCAATAGCCAATAATAGGCTACTAGGTCAATAATACAATAATATTGGTCAAAATTATGCATTTTTCTTTTATACCAAAAATCATTAGGATATTATATAAAGATCATGTTCAATGAAGATATTTTTCTTTTATACCAAAAATCATTAGGATATTATATAAAGATCATGTTCAATGAAGATATTTTGTAATTTTTTTTACCGTAAATATCAAAATCAACACTTAATATTGAATTAGTAATATGCATTGCTAAGAACTTAATTTGGACAACTTTAAAGGTGATTTTATCAATATTTCGATTTATTTATTTATTTATTTATTTTTTGCACCCTTAGATTGCAAATTCTCAAATAGATGTATCTTGGCCAAGTATATCCTAGCAAACCATCAATGGAAAGCTTATTTATTTTTCAGATTTTTCAAAAAATGGACCCTTTTGTGGTCCAGTGTCATATTTGTACATATTTGTATGATCTGCTTACTGCTCACTGATAGCTAAGTTCTAAAATTCATACAAAATTGCCACCTTATAAAACGGTTATATAGAAAATTCAAATTTTCTCATGAGATCAGGAGTGCATTTCCCAAAAGTAACTATGGTCGTAAGTTCAGTCTAAATAATAGAGTTCAGTGGGTCTAACGACCATAGTTAGCTAATGATGCTTTTGGGAAATGCACCCCAGGTTGGTATTTACTTGCTTTTTTCTGGATGGCCAGCTGAAAAGTGGCCAAAAACCATTTAAAACCAGATTAGATCAGAGCAGGCTGGGAGAAAAACTACAATAACCAACTGTTTTTAGTACTGAATTAACATCCAAATGTATACAACTATTGACCAATAAAATATAATGAAAGGGAAGACTAATCTTTTTATAAATCTCATACAAACTTTTTATCCTCTAGTTCATGAGAAACCCATGTACTGGTGCTTTAAAGAGCCAAGAAACCACAAGAATGACTTGAAGAACCTAAAACAACATTTTAAGTCTTAAAAGAGCCATATCAAGACTACAGGGAAAAGTTGTTTCGGAAATAGGAAATTCTTTAATAAATACAGCTGTTTCCTAATCCAGAACCAGCGAGTCCACCCTAACTGGACTGCATCCCAAAATCCAGTGGTTCTCCAACCATTTTACAAACACTAATCACATAATGCTGCTTTTCAGCTAGATTAGATATTTTGGTCCTTTAAACCCCCTTGTTTTTAAGCCAAACCACTGTGTCACCTCAAGTGAACCCCTGTGGAGGTTACAACTGGAACTTCAGATCATCACAACACCAAAATTGAAGTGAATGACTAAAGACTAAATATCCTTAAAAATAAAGATCCACGAAGAGCCTTGAGCATCCATGAAATCTTTTCAGTGCACAAAAGGTTTATAGTGAAAGGTTCTCAAAATGGTTCTTCTATGACATTTTTAATAGTGCAAGGAACTGTAGTTGTTTAATCTCTAATCTTCTTTTCCTCATCTTGGATCATAATGACTTCCATCTCAAATGGGATTGATCCCTAACCTGTAGTCGTTGTTCTGCGGGTGGTGGTGATGGGGACCCAGACACCCAGTCATCTCTTCCAGCAGGTCCAAACTTTATCCAGCTGCTGTCCAGCAATCGCCGCATGCTGCCGCTGACAGAAGAGCGTCCGGCTGATGAAGGATGAGAGCGACAGACCTGCAGCTGTCTAAAGAGCGCAGCGGGATAACAGCTGCATCTTGTGTCTATCCGAACGTGCGTGTGAGAGTCGGAGTTCGCGTGTGTTAAGTACTGTCTCACATGCTCGCACATGCAGATCAGTGGAAATCAGGCCAGCGGTCAGCCAATGGCGCGAGGCGAAAGAAGACCCGAAAGGCAATCATTTGCGGATTTGTGATGCACACAGCTGGCCTATATTTAATAAACAGCGGCGAGGGATAGAGAGCATGCAACTGTCAATCAAAAGAGTTTAAGTGCTGCTGTGGTTGGCGATGGTGGCAGAAATGGGAGGGGCTTGTTTTCCGCATTTATGAACTTTTAGGAATGCTTCAGTTCAGTTGCTTTAATATACACTTTTTTTTTTTTTTTAATTGTGTTGATAAATTAGAGCTCTTAGAAATCTATATAGGCCATTCTACAGAATTGGTGCAAACTGCTGTCACACAACCATGAAAACACATTTAAAAAGCATTTAAATATTCCAATCTTAGATGTTTACTAAGATCCTTTTATTATCTGTTGAAACCCACAATAATATTTAAAATATCAGTAAGCTTAATATATATATATATATATATATATATATATATATAAATCATAATTTAATGGGTAATTTCAATTGGGAGTTGGCTGTCCTGAACCCTACACCCTAAATTTTAACTTACATTTTAAATTTTAACCTACATTTATGATCAAGTAATATTCATGTGTCACTCTCTCTCTCTCACAGCTATATAGTGAGTAGATAGGCCCCATCATTTTGAGGTAAATGTGTTCAAAAGAAAATAATGATACCGAACACTGTTTTTCTATAATTAATAACACTTTTTGGGGAGTTAAAATTGTTTTTAAATGTGTACAACTGTTCTGAACTGCGCTAGCTAACCATGTGCTGATTAGCATCTTTGAGCTAGGTTCTAAAGTATCTACTGAAACCGTCTCAACCAAAACATGTGGTGAAGTTTCGGTAGTGACGTCTTTGTTTTTCGGGGTGTTATCCCATTAACTTGTCACTACCGTAACAGTCACGACTGAAACGTCATCATTGTTTCGGTAATGACAAAAGGGAACACATAATCCTTTATTTGAGGAGAAATGAACTAAATATTAGTACAGTTATCCAATTTTTAGTAGTGATGTTTTAGTATGTAGGTTAAATATCTGTAATGTGATATGGTCGCTACCAAAACATTACTGTCACTACCAAAAATGTGCTGTGACGAACGAAACATGAGATGTTTTGTCAAAAATAAAATATACTGAACTATCAGCTAAGATGTTATGATAGTTTTTGGTTCAATGTGTATTAAAACTAATGAATCCTTAAGTTTGAAATCAGTATGATCAACGTTTTGCCTTCTGCAAAGCAAAATTGGATTCAAAATACAACAAATGTCATAAATCACACTTGAAATATTGTAAAAATTGTAATAGTTATTTATATTTACAAGGACAATAAGCGAAATCTTAGTTTTTGGAGAGAGGACAAATATTTACTTTCTGAAAATACAGTATGAGAATTAACTGCACAGTTACTAGAATTATTTACCTTGGACAAGATATTTCCAACTCTGTCTTTAAACAAATTCTGTAGAAGCAGAGGAAACTCAACACAAACATGCAGATTTGAAAGTCTGCATTAGTCTGGTTGGTTGGAGACATGAAATGATTGGCAGGGCATTTGAGCTGAGCTACAGTCAATCAGCGATAAAACTCTGCTCAAGCCGAAGCGGCATCACGGCGATAGTCTCATTAGGAATAAAGCTCATTACTGATATGCTGTGGATCACTGTCAGTACATTTGCTTTATTAATGTCTGAGGTCTGGCTCCAAAACAACGAAATAAGCACTCGTTTTGATTTCTCGAAATGTTCACGTGAACGCCAGCATTTGGTTTTTACTACTGGCTAAAATGTCCAAATTTGACTTTGTACTATGCACTATATCCTTTAACATATAGCAATATTGTAATGTGCATTTCATCTACCTGATCTACCTATAAAAATGTACTTTTGCTGGTGTGTCTTGCAAATGAAGCACATTTTTCACACAATAAAAAGTAAATGATGGTTGAGCTTAATTCAAATCATCAAAAAAATATGAAAGAAAGTCTTGAAGATTTGCAGGGACATTAGGGTGATTAAAAATGTTTCTCATTTTTGGCTGAACTTTACTTTTAAAACACAGAATATGCACTGATGTTTCATATGCATATTAAATGACTGCGGCTGTTTGGACAGATGACTTTGAGAAGCAGAACAATCCTAATATCTGGGTTTATAGGGGATGGCTGGGATTGAACATTTCAGGTTTAGCAGCAGCCATGTTTTTAATTAGAGATATGGAAATTTCTGTGTAATTCAGTCGAAATCTCTGACGCACACGTGAAGGTTTTCCAAAGAATTTCTTTGACCATTGTTAATGAGAGTTTGCCGGACGTCCTGTGGATAAAGCAATCATGCAAAAAGAGGTTTATTGAATAGACGCTCTAATCACATGACCAGACAAAACAACCCCGCGTGAACCCCACATTCATTTTAAAACACAGAAGATTGTACACATGAACATGCACTATTGCTCCAAAATGAAAATAACTGGGAAAAACTGAACCCGAACTAAAAATAAAATGGCCACAAATTGATTTTATTACATAATGAATGAAACGAAAAATACAAATATTAATAAAAATAATATAATTAAATATACAAATATACAAAAAATCTAAAACTAAGCTGAAAGTAGAAAACACTTAAATTAAAAAATCAATATAAACATAATTATACAATTTTAGAAATATATAAAAACATTTAAAAACTCTATAAAAATAAGTTATATATATATATATGTTATATATAAATATATATTTATATATAACATATATATATACTGAAAAACTGAATTGGAAATGACAAATAGAAAAGTTAATAATACTAAAAATAAAATATATTTATTAAAAATGTATAGAAATAATAAATATATATATATAGCGCCTTCAGCTTATGTTTCATGTGTCACCCAGCTTCATGTTTAGTGCTAATCCTAACCCGACACGTTAGCCCTTCACACACACTTAATCACACACACACACACACACACACACACACACACACACACACACACACACACACATATAGCATGAGGCTTTGCCATGTCAAACACAAAATGGGGTCACTGCAGCCCAGACCAGGCCAGACCAGCGCTGACCCAGACCAGAGTCTGAATCTGAGGACATCCGGGTGTGATAAGAATGAGAAGGGCACACTGATCATCTCTTAATGTTCAGACAGGAAATAACCCAATCTGCTAATAAAATGTTTCAGAGAGTCTCCTACTGTGACAGCACTGTCATTTCATGCTGTCAGTGAACATTTTAATGCGAACAGTCATTTCACAATGGGTTCTTTGTTTCTTTTTTCAAACATCAAATTTAAATAAAGAGAGAATCTGTTGAGAATTTGTTCAGTGATGCCGTTATACCCTTGTCTTGTTTTTTAAGCCGTAATATAAAGTCTTCATTTGTGTTTTCACTCTCCCGGCCTTATTGCTATAAGTACTGCTTTCCGTTACGCAACCACTTTGACTGAAGATTTACACACACTGTCCTTAATTCTACAATAATATCTTTGTCTCTGCATGCAAATGACCTCAAGTTCATTTATCTGGATCTGTTTCAAGCTGTTTACAGTTGACAGAGAAAGAGAGAGAGAGAGATTATATATATATATATATATATATTTATATGTTCATAATATACAGTTGAAGACAAAAAATTACATAAACCCTGCAGAATCTGCTAAATGTTAATTATTTGACCAAAATAAGAGAGATCATACAAAATGCATGTTATTTTTTTATTTAGTGCTGACCTGAATAAGATACGTCACATAAAAGACGTTTACATATAGTCCACAAGAGAAAATAATAGTTGAACTTATAAAAATTACCCTGTTCAAAAGTTTACATACCCTTGATTACCTGAATGATCCACACCTGTTTTTTTTTTTTTTTGTTTGTTTTGTTTAGTGATATTTGTTCTTATTCATGATAATTGTTTGTCCTGAACAGTTAAACGGCCCACTGCTCTTCAGACAAATCCTTCAGGTCCCACAAATTCTTCGTTTTTTTCAGCATTTTTGTATATTTGAACCCTTTCTAACAATGACTGTATGATTTTGAGATCCATCTTTTCACACTGAGGACAACTGAGGGACTCATATGCAACTATTACAAATGTTCACTGATGCTTTAGAAAGAAACACGGTGCATTGAGAGCCAATGGTGTAAACTTTTGAACAGAATGAAGATGTGTACATTTTTCTTGTTTTGCCTAAATATCTTTTTTTTTTTTCATTTAGTACTGCCCTTCAGAAGCTACAGAAGATACTTGTTTCCCTACATGTTTCCCAGAAGACAAAATGCATAATTTAGAATTCTTAATGCATAATTTTATCCTCTGAAGCATCAGTGAGCATTTAAACCTTCTCTAATAGTTGCATATAAGTCCCTCAGTTGTCCTCAGAGTCAAATTCAACTATTATTTTCTCTTGTGGACTATATGTAAACATCTTTTATGTGAAAAAATAACATGCATTTTGCATAATCCCTCTTATTTTGGTAAAATTAACATTTTGCAGATTCTGCAAGGTGTATGCAATCTTTTGACTTCAGCTCTCTATTAATAGTGGACTTTAATTGGCATCAATGGGTTAAGGTCCAAATTGCAGCTTCAATGCTTCAAGCTTCAAAGAGCTCTACACAATCATTTCTTTTCAACTGAAGAAAGACATGAACAATTTGGATGACATGGGGGTAAGTAAATTATGAGGAACATTTTGTCTGTAAGTGAACTAATCCTTTAAATAAGTATCATTCTGTCTGCTAGAGTTAGAAAGTGTTGGAGGATATAAAATAATCAGATCTTTCTCTCGTGTGCTTAATTTCATGTCATTTCTCTCTGTTAATTACATTTTAGTAGAGCTTTATTTTCTCTCTTTCATTCAGGATAAACATTCAGTAAACAGATGTCAGACTGGACATCTGTCTCAACAACATTCATGTGTGTGAGTGTGTGTATGTGTTTAGTTATATTCATAGGAGGAGTATAGTATTATGGGTAAATAGGAGAAAACCTTGTTTTATTTATTTTTGCTTAAACTGTCTATAAAATATCCTTATTTATTCATATAAAATATGTTGATGTTACCCTTCAGGACATGTACATCTGTGTGACCAGTGTGCTGTGTGTTTGAAGACATGGCAGTCAGAGATGGCAGTTCTGTGAGGCCTTTATGTGCATGTTGCGTGTGTGTTTGGGATTTAGTCTAAGGCGTGTGGAGCCGAACCACTGTAATTATACTGTCACGTGTCAGTCAGAGTGGACTGACCGCCTGAGCCATACACAGGACAGTCCACACCGACGCCTCAGCATTTTACGATCTGTGTGTAGTGCTCCTAGAATGATTTTGCCATTATTCCAAAATAATCTTCATTCATTTGAAGTGCAGTTGTGGCCTAATGGTTACAGAGTTGGACTTGTAACCCAAAGATTTATTTTTTCCACAATCAATGCTGTATTTATTTGTTTTTATCATTTTGACCTGACCTGACCTGTTCTGGCACAAGTTAAAAGTCAAGTCTCCATTTCTCTGATATACTGGTCTCTAGATAAATAAGTCGATTCAAACTTATTTATAATAGTCCTTTTCTAAAAATCAGTTTTGCATAAGTGAATATGAAACAAGAACACACATTTGGGATGCTGATTGCCTAGTTGAGGGATCTGGGATTATAACGGAGAGTTTCCCTCAGGAAAAACACTGTAATTAGTGCACTGCGAGTCTCTGTGAATGAAACGCCATCATGTTGACTCTTTCCGCCTGTTTGCACTCATTACTCCCAATATCAGTACATCTTGGAAATAAAAAACAAAAGTTCACCAGTTACTGCATGTGTGATGATGGTTGTATGAAGGGCATTAAAGGGAGGGTGGAGACATATGCCAGGGATTTGATGGTGTAGTGTTTGTGTTTGAGTGCCCTTGACCTGTGTTTTGCTGGAGGTCAGACCAACCGCTGAGCTCTCAACATATTGCAGCTATTTGAAGATCTGCAGTGGCTTTTCTGTGTAAAGGGAATTAACGTAAACAGGGCAGTATGTGTGTGTGTGTGTGTGTGTGTGTGTGTTATCTATGAGAGAAAAACAAATAATTTATTTTGTTTTTAAATATAGGTGAGTAAAAATGAATAAAAACCCAGTTTATGTTACTTTTTGTCCTTACTTATAGATATAGTATGCATATTTTAGACGGAAGCAACAGTTTGAAGTTTAAAATATCTAATTAATGGATTATTTCTTACAGACATGCAGCTTTTGGCTTCACAAGACATTAACTGTCGGGCTGGAGCGGTGTGAATTACCTGTGGATTATTGTTTTTTTTTCTTTTAGCTGTTTGGAGTCTCATTCTGACGCCACCCATTCACTGTAGAGGATCCATTTCCTGAGCAAGTGATATAATGCTACATTTATCCAAATCTACATTTTGAAACATTAATTCTTTTAAAAACGGTTTAAAATCATGTGGACTCACATGAGATGAAGTTGCCTATTAAAAACAGGTGCCTCCTTTTAATACACTGCCTTTTAGTGACAGTGGCACAGAAACTACATCATACTACATAATATGATGAACATGAGTGTCACCTTGTTTGTTCAGTGATCACATTCACTCCACATCTGCTTCCACAGAGCGGCTGTAATGCTTTAAGAGGCTTAACTTACCCCTTTCTGTTTCTTTGTGCTTGCGTTTATGTCTGTTTTTGTTTTATCGCCACTTCAGGGTTTTGTCTAAATACCTGATTGTTAACTTTCTCATCTTTGCAACTGGTTTGTGTTGTCATTGCACTTTTGATGTTTGACGTGTCTAGCTATATGTGACGGACACAGATGCTTCAGTCTGCAAGCATTGCACATGTAAACCTCACACAATAAGTTACGTTAAATTGTAGTAATATTTCATACACTGTAAAAAAGACAGTGAATTTAACAGTAAAAAATGCTACAGTAAAAACCAGTTAAATGGTCAAAAAAATCGGTAAAATAACCATAAATTGACATTCCCAGAATTCCCTGCGTTACATTTTTTTAATGTGTTTTTTTTAATGTTTTTTTTTTTTTTTTTTTTTTTTTTTTTTTAAATAACTCTTCTTAGTTTTTTTCTTAGCAGTTTTGTACATTGGGGTTGTATGCTACATCTAATGTTGTTATATTAATGTTTATTGCATTATTTCACACTGTGCACCTTCTATATATGTTATTATTTAAAAGCTGCTTGTGATGGGCTTTAGTTTATCATGTGACTTTCTCATCACCACCTGGTTTTGGTGGTTATCAGTGTATTACAAAGGTATAAAACAGATTTCAGTACTTCAATAGGTTGGTACATTACAATTATATCAGTTAATGAAATTACGGTATTTACTTGTAAATTTAAACTGTAAAACTGAAAACTGTAAAACGTTGCTACTGTATTTTTTACGGTACAATTCTGGCAACCACAGCTTTCAGTTTTCTACCATAAATTTTACGGAATTTTTTTTACAGTATTAATGGTCAAATAAATGCAGACTTTGGTGAGCGCCTTTTCCAAAAAACATTTAAACATCTTTCATTGTTCTTGTTCATATACAGCATTAAGAAGTCCAGATCATTTTAGCGAATCAGCT
The DNA here is from genome assembly GCA_033026305.1 of Cirrhinus molitorella. Lineage (NCBI taxonomy): Eukaryota > Metazoa > Chordata > Actinopteri > Cypriniformes > Cyprinidae > Cirrhinus > Cirrhinus molitorella. Next base: position 38,566,347 of record CM065120.1, read on the forward strand.
TGTTTGGCCGGTTGCCTGTTTGGCCGGTCAATACTTGCTATGCATTATTTATTGTGGTGTTTTCTAGTTTCATTAGTTATTCATTAGTTAGTATTTTGTATATTTGACTCTGGCACAAGTAAGTAGCACAAGTATATTTATAGTAATAGCCAAAAATACATTGTATGGGTTAAAATGATTGATTTTTCTTTTATGCCAAAATTATTAGGTTATTAAGTAAAGATCATGTTCCATATTTTGTACAGTTCCTGTAGCATATATAATAAAACTTAATTTCTGATTAGTAATATGCATTGCTAAGAACTTCATTTGGACAACTTTAAAGGCAATTTTCCTATCCTAACAAACCATACATCAATGGAAATCTTATTTATTCCTTATCTATCTATCTATCTATCTATCTATCTATCTATCTATCTATCCCCCTCTGTGAGTCCTTGATTCTCAAAATAATTTGCATTGACATTGGCATGTATTTGGATGCAAGCCACAGTTAAAACTGCATCAAAGTGTTCCAACTGTATACATTGTACATACATGATGTCATCGTATAAATGCGTCACAGCTCAATATGTCAGAACATGTGCACTAAATGCAAGGCCAAGGCTCCTAGTTCAATCTCTGGATTGGCATCCATGAGAGCTGTACATCAGACATGGAGAGAGAGATTAATCTGGAGTGACTGACCTTTCTTCTCTGGATTTGAAGTTTTCTGCCTCACTTATATAACACATCAAAGCTGAAATGGTCTGGAACAGGCTAAAACTGGGCAGGAAATCACTTGAAGGTGATTTTGTGGGCATGTGGGGGTGGTTGTTGGATATTTTTACTTGTTTAGTTAGCAGTATTTATTTGGCACGATGAGGTGTTAGATCATCCCTCCACGCCAGAAATATAAGATCCAGCCCTGTATGCCAGATCCTGTCAGGAAATATCTGTTTTGTCTGGTAACAAAACAACTAGTGAGCAAAATTGCCTAATACCCAAAACCCGTTAACAGCAAGTCTTGTTTAGTTCCCAAAACCAGTGTTTTGTCTGGTATCTAAAAGTGTAATAACAGTCAGCCAAGAAGTTGATGGAGCAAAGACAGTGAAGAGCAGAAGCAGGAGACAAAGTGATGATGGTAAAAAGGTGCAGATTGTATTGAATATTTTTAGTTGCATCTGTTTCAATGCTCAGATGAACACAAATCCAACAGATAGTGTTATACCAAACTGATTCACAACATTCATAAGCCTTGAAGTTTGCGTTAACAATCCCTCATATCTCTTATTCATGAAGACAAACAGCCCTTGAAACACACAACAATGGAAAATATAAATGACTAGTAATTGATTCATGAATCAATGATATGAGTATATAAATGGTTAAATGCTTATTATAAATGAATATATGATGAATGAAGAAAACATGAATATAAAAGAAAGAAAGTAAAACAAAACACAAATGTATGGTTGGTCTCTTGAAGCAAAACACACAGTTTGCATCTGAGGATCCTTAGATCTTTTAGAGGATCAAATGTTTCAAATCAAGAGTGCAATGACAAACACAAATCAGCTGCCACGATGAGCAAGTTAACAGTCGGGTATTAAGACAAAACCCTGAAGTGGCGATAAAACATACACAGACATAAACACAAGCACAAAGAAACAGAAAGCGGTGAGTAAAGCCTCTTAAAGCATTACAGCCGCTCTGTGGAAGCAGATGTGGAGGGAATGTGTTCACTGAACAAACAAGGTGACAGGTGCAAGAAGACGCTCATTTGGCTGCATGTTCGTCGTGTATTTTTGCGCCACTGTGTCACTAAAAGTCTATGTTTGAGACAAATACACCTGCTTTCGATATAATTGAACACTGATTCATCCTTAGACCTCAGACTCTGAGTTTGTTTCTTCATCAGAACAGGTTTGGAGAAATGTAGCATTTTGTCACTTGCTAACCAATGGATCCTGGATCCATCAATGGAGTCCAAAAAGCTGATAAAAACATCACAACCAATGCACACCACTCCAGTCCATCGGTTAACGTCTTGTGAAACCAAAGCTGCATGTTTGTAAGAAACAAATTCATCATTTTTCCAGCTAAAATATCTTTATTCCACCAGTCATCATTTGCGGGGGGTTTATTTATTTGTACTCACATTTAGACACACAAAATAAATAAATCCTCTTGTTTCTCTAATAAACAAAACACACACACACACACACACACACACACACACACACACACACCCTGTTTAATTCTATAATTCCCTTTTACACAGAAAAGCCACTGTAGATCTTCAAATAGCCATGTTGAGAGTTCAGTTGGTCTGACTTTCAACCATCAAATCCCTGGCAAAGGTCTCCACACTCCCTTAATGCCCTTCATACAAGCATGATCACATGGTGAGCCCATACGTCTCTTTGCCTTCAGTATTTATGCAGTGTAATGGCAGGATTCAGGGAAACTATGTTTTGATCCTGATTTGCAATCTAATTTATTTTGACGTCAAAATTTTGGATGCATCTACTAATTGTCTACTATGATTTCGGAACAGTAAAGTCAGTGAAACTACAGAATAAGTTTTTAAAAAAATATGTACATGAAATGAAGTGAATGAAAGATTGTTTGGTTGAAATTGCACTTACAACTTCTTATGTCTCCTATGAAACAGCTGCTTCTGAGAATGAAAAACCCCTATTTTAACGATCTAAGAGCATGGTCTAAAACGCACGGCGCAGGTGCACTTTTGCTAGTTTAAGGACGGAAAAGATGGTCTAAACGGGTTGTCCATATTTTCTTAACGAGTCGTGGGTGTGTTTTGGGTGTAACGTGCATTAAACCAATCAGAGTCTGGTCTCTCATTCGCTTTAAGAGCCAGTTGCGCTACTTGTACAGCGGAATTTGCAAGAACAACGAATGAACGGGGGGCATTCGCGGACCGTGCCCCCCAAACGAGTTACTATGCACCCCTTTCCATCCTCTCCTCTCTTTGCTGAACGTGGTCGTTTAAAACCGAAAGTGAAAAAAAAAAGACAGCGCGCTTAATAAAGCGATTGATTATTGATTACGAATGGCGCAGTCTATTTCAATTGCCTCAAAACAGCAACGTGCCAACAATGCGCCTGAACACACATCGTTTTCAGACCAGCACGCCCATAGGCGCACAAATGGGCGCTAATGCATTTGCTATTTAGACAACATGGCGCAGGACGTAAAAATGATAACTGCGTGGGCTGAAACTAACAAAAATCACTTGTCTCGCGCCTGGTGTATGATAGCGCCCTAAATCTTTCAAGACATATTTAAGATACATTGCTGAAAATAGATGAAGAAATAAGATGATAAAAAAGTTGCTTCTATATGAAAACTTCTTTTAATACTGTGCCATCCCACTTCACATGTGCCAACCATATTCCGTGTTGGGCTCAACATTAGTTAGTCATCATAATGATCATTTAGCCTAATAAATATTTAGGGGAAATAAAGTTTGTTGTTAATTAATAACAAACATTTAAAATTGTTTAAATGTATGTAATTAATAAAATATTACTCCTATACCACTAAATTAAAAATATCATCTTACCCTCTGAGGCGGATTTTTGCATCAGAATCAAGACAGTGACACTGATATAGATCTGTATCTGCATTACTGCCAGCGAGTTTTACTCTTTGAGTAAAAACATATTAATCCTGTGGAAATTACTGTTCTCCAAGTGTAGTTAAAGACTTTTTTTTTATTAAGATCCGGATTGCTACAGAGCCAGTGGGGCAGCGCGAGGGTTCCAGGGAAGCCAGGAAAATTGCCAGGTTTTCACAATCCTACCCAATTGTCCAATTTACCCAAAACTAGCCCAAACGTGGTGAGTTGTTTTTGGAAGGATTCCGCGGATTTAGCAACACTGCTTATCCATTCTCTCGCCTTGACAGTGACTTAACCCTTTCACACGTGAGTTTAAAATATTCTATCTGAGCCCCCCAGGGTGAGTTTTTTTAGGCCACCGTTATTTTAGAACGTATCGCTTTATTGTTTCCATGGCGACGCGTCATGCTTGTCACGTGGCACACCGCAGCCACAATAGAGCTGTAAGACAGATGGATCGCGTTTATTTCGTTTTTCTTATTTTATTATTCATATTCACAAACGTGCTCACTATATTATGAAACATCTGATATTCCGATTCTGCAATATGTGCAAGTAAATGTATTTGGAAGTTTAAACACTTCAATAATGAGCCTGTTAGTCGCTCTGTGCCGAGTGATGGGCGCCGCCATGTTAGTCACGCTGAATCCGAGCGGCAACACGCAAATTCATCCTCTCCTCCCGAAAGACATTAAAGTAAGTCTCCGATGATCTAGGAGAAGAGCAGAGTAAACTTTACAGTTACCTACACAAATGTGTATATGATATTAATAAAACATGTCGTCAGATTATATTTGTAAGATCATTATTGCCGCTTCCATAGACATCAGCGTGTGTTTTACAAACTATAAATGTATGGTTTTGCTAGTACTTATGTGTATTTAAATGTGTGGAACCTAAAATAAGCATTATATGGTTGAAAACACTTAATAGTTGTGATAATATGACAAGAGCTCAGCGTGTCCGAGCGCCAAATCGGATTTGAATTCAGCAGCTGATCACGTGATGCGCTCAACGTTCGAATCACACTGGTGTGATCGTACGCTCCAGGGACCAGCCAAGACTGATCACACCGGTGTGATCGTACGCGTTAAAGGGATAGTTCACTTTGAAATTAAATTGATATGTTTTAGCTTACCCCAAGGGCATCCAAGATGTAGGTGTAGTTTAAATTTTGATATTTTTAGGTCCAACCGTTCTTGTCTGTCAGTCATATAATGCATGCCTATGGTCACCTCATCAAAGAAAATGCACAGATTCAAATTAAACAATTCCCCATCCTAAGTACACATTGATGGCCTAAGACATGAAACGAGCGGTTTGTGTGAGAAAACAAAGAGCATTTATATAGTTTTATCTGGAAGTGCTCGCGCGAGCATACATAATTCTTTTCTTTTTCGTCCATTTAAACATCCCGGATAAGCGCAAACTAGTACCATTTTTTGAGAGATCAAATCAATCAGCCAGAACGCGGTCACACACCAGGAAGCTCGCGCCCTCAGATAACTTGGACGTGGTGTAGTACAAGAGGTAAAAAACTATATAAATACTGTTAGTTTTCTCACACAGACCCCTCGTTTTGTGTCTTAGGCCATCAATGTGTACTTACGATGGGGAATTGTTTACTTTGAATCTGTGCATTTTCTTTGATGAGGTGACTATAGGCATGCATTAAATGACTGACAGGCAAGAATGGTTGGACCTAAAAATATCAAAATTGAAACTACTGCGGAAACAAAGACACCTACATCTCGGATGCCCTTGGGGTAAGCTAAAACATATCAAAATTTAATTTCAAAGTGAACTATCCCTTTAAACGCATCTGGAAGAGTTACAGTTATTAACCATTACACTCACTCGCGTTTAATATACATACAGTGTGATACATCCCCCAGAATGTGACCCCCTTAGTTTTGGGCTAGTTTTGAGTAGCAATTGGCCGGGTTTTGTTGTGAAAACCTGCCAACTCAAAATGCTGTAACTTGCTATGCGTTATTTTTGCCAACATTATTGTGTTTTCTAGTTATTAGTTGTGTTTAATATATATATATATATGCATGTTCAATTTAAATGAGATCCTCTGAAGAATCTAAGGATCCTAAAATGCAAACTACGTGTGTTTTGCTTTAAGAGAGCAACCATACATTTGTGCTGTTTTATTCTCTTTCTTTTAAATTAATTTGTTCTTCGTTCATCATTTAATTGTTTTATTACTCAACTGAATCATATAATTGTTACGACCCTGTTTAGGGCCAACATAAGAAAGTCATTCTAAAGGAAAAATACCACAGTGGCCAGGGCAAAAAGTTAAAAAGCATTTATTGTAGGCTATATGGGAAAAGAATATGACCAAAAGTAGAAAACAGAAAGATATGTATTTAAACATAAATCATAAATAAGGACTGGCTAAACTAGCTAACTAATTTAAACTACAACTTACTGAAGAGTTAAGAAAACTTCCCATTGCCCAAGGAAGAAATCAAACACAGCAGTCTTCTGGTTCAGCTCACTTACCTATGCTTTCTATGTACTCTGTATTAACTAAACAAACAATCACTCACCAACCTTAAACAAAAGAGAATAAGGAAAATCAAACACAATTAAGCCACCACTGAAGCACCATCAGCAGCTCTTAAATAGCCAGAGGCCTCAGTTGTTTGTACTAGACTCCGCCCCCATCCAATTAGCGGCTGCACTCAGGAAAGAAAACAAAGAGAGAAAGAGCAGGTGCTCGTAACAAGAATCATTTATAATGATCATTTTATCCATTTATATACTCATTGATTCATTAACTGATTAGTCATTTTTATATTATATTTTCCATTGTTGTTTAGTCTTATGGCCAGGGATTGAAATGAACTTTTTCACTCACCAGCCAATTTGGCTATAACATTAAGTTACCGGGCTTCATAACTTCAACTAGCCACAACAAAAAAAGACAGAAAAAAAGAAACCAACAGCTTGAGGCTGTCTACAATTGTGACAAAATGACCGTTGCAAATAATTTTGTGTCAGAGACTGTGTTATATTGGGGATATACTGGGATTTTATCAATAAAGATAATTAGACAATATTTTTCTGAGTGTGTTATTGTGCTGACATCTCAAGTACTACCATGGACAGCTGACTCCATATTACCTTTTTACCCGCATTTGGCGGGTTGGCGGGTGTTAATTTAATGTAAACCCTGTTTGACTGTGTGTTTCAAAGGCTTTTCTTCATGAATAAGAGATACAAGGAATGTTTATGAAAACTCAAGGCTTATGGGATGTTGTTATGAATCAGTTTGGTATAACACTGTCTGTTGGATTTGCGTTCATCAGATGAAGTCTGAGCATTGAAACATGCGACTAAGACTATTCAATAAACTGCTCCTTTTTACCATAATCATTTTGTCTAGTCACTTTTGACCGAAAATTTTTATATTTAAAAATTAAAAAAATCATAGCTTCATCAGAATGAGATGACACTTGATGACTTTCATTACAATAGCAATGTGAACACAAAAAAATCATGGACATGATTCGGGCATTTTAAAGGGTCAAAAAAAAAAAGTCACACTTGCCTTCTTCATGATCAAAAATGACTCAAATGATCAAAAAAAAACTTAAAACTTAGAGACTCTTTTTGTGGTACAAACTACAAATCAGCCACTGTGCAGAAAAAAAGTGCACAGCAATCAAGGGGTGACACTCTAAAATATACACAGTGCAAAATTCACACCCACGTGCACGCGTGCACACACATGCACATACAGAGAGAGAGAGAGAGAGAGAGAGAGAGACCCATTGAAATGAATGGGTAAGACTGCAAATTTTGAGTATATGTGTAATAAAATGAATACATGAAAAAAAATACAAAAGATGCACATGCACCCCCCACACACAGAGAGACAGAGAGATATGAACTACTAAGACTGCAACAGGCCTGGTTTCTGATTGTAATTACAATACAAAACTTGATATTTATCTAACCAAAAATATCTAAAAATTGAAAAAAGTAGTCTTTTAGAATGTCTAAATATATTTCTAAATACAAAACCTAATAAAATTAAGAAACTGTCTAAAGCAATGGGAATCCAAAAGCCTCTGTATATATGTATATAGGGAGTTATACAGGAGGTTACATGACATTACACAAGTTTTTAATTTTTTTAATGCCACCAATGGCATAATTTTCAGTTAAAAAATATATATTTTAAATGATTTTACTCTATTTTAATATGAAGTGTTGTATTTATTGAAAAATAATTTATAAATAATTAAATACAAAAATATATAATATTAGCTTATTAGCTTATTAAAATTGTATAAATATTGCATAATATCATAAAATCTCCTTAAAATTCTAAATAATAATAATAAAAATATTATTGAACAAAAATGTATTGATTTTCCTGAAAAAAAAAAAAAAGTTAAATTTTAAGGCTTCGGTCACTAAAGTAAGAGTGACACTCAAATAAAGAGGGCCAGAGGGTTAAGCATTTTTTTTCTGACTAGTTGTTCTGTTATCAGACAAAGCAGATATTTTCTGACAGGATCTGGCATCTGGGGCTGGATCTGATATTTCTGGCATGGACGGATGATCTAACACCACGCTGTGCCAAATACATACTGCTAAATAACCAAGTAAAAATATTCAAAAACCTACAAGTGATTTCCTGCTCAGTTTTAGCCTGTTCTAGACAGATCCAGCTCTGATGTGTTACAAGTGATGTAGAAAACTTTAAATCCAGAGGTGAAGGGTCATTCAATCAAGAGTAATCGCTCTCTCCATGTCTGATGTACAGCTCTTATGGATGCCAGATCATATAAATTAAACTAGGGGCTTGCATTTATTGCACATGCTCTGACATAGCCTATTGAGCTGTGATGGTTTTATGAGGATGACAGACATCATCTCCTGATCCTGTTCTCTACACCGTTTAAGAATAATATTAGATAGATAGATAGATAGATAGATAGATAGATAGATAGATGTGCATGACTGTTTAATAATTTCTGTGTACAGTATATCTGACATGTAATGTAACACAGTGAAAAAAACATCAGATGGCACTATAGTATTTTAAATTGAGAGCTAATATCTGATCATGTAGGCTACATTAAATGAAGGTGAAACCTTCCGCTTGTAAAATTAAATACGAGCGAATGAACCTGTCCAAATGATTCTGATTCATAACTGTAATGGTTTCAGACGAGTTTAAGTCAAGCCTCAACAAGTGAAAAGTTCCCGTCTAGCGAGCGGGAGAGTGAGTAAAGTAACCTGTAGCTACCGGTAAACACCTTTATGGTGCCGGAGGGAGTGAGCGAGACACGTCATTTCCCTGAAGTGCGCCGCTTTCCCTGGAACCCTGGCACTGTCTCACTGTCTCATGTAGCTCAGTAACAATACGGATCGTAAGAAAAATGCGTTTCACAACACGTGGAGAACACTAATTTCGACAGAGGATTAACGTTTTTTACTCGAAGATGTGATATGTGAACATTGGATTGAAACTCGCTGGCAATAATGCGGATACAGATCTATATCAGTGTCACTGTCTTGATCGTCTTTCAAAAATCCGCCTCAGAGGGTAAGATTTTATTTTATTCTGAATACGATTTATGTATATTAATGTTTATTAACCTGTTAATCAACAACAAACTTTATTTTAAGGTTTTTTTTGGTTTTCTTAAATGGGAAAACTGGCCCATTTAATGTCACTAAATGATTCAGAAATGTTGATAATCACTAAAGTTGAGACCAACACGGATATGGCAAGCCGTTTTGACTTTTATTCATTCGCAGGATATGCATTCTTGATATCAACAATTCAGTTTTCAAGTTAAAATGCTAATTCGTGATATCAGAAATTGGAATTTTACAATTTCGCATATCAGAAATACAATTCTCACTAGTAAAAAATTATATATAATTTTTTGTTGTTGTTGTTTTCAGATATCAGAAATAACAAATGTAATATGTTCAAATACATTTTCAGATATCAAGAAATAACATTTCAACTAGTGAAAATTCAGTTCTTGATATCTGGATTTTGTAATTCCAACTAGTAAGAAATCAGTTCTTGATATCAACTGAACTGAATTTGAATGGCAGCCTATGGTGACATTTAACTAGTGAAAATACAATTATAGAAATCAAGAATTATAGTTTTTACTAGTTTAAATGTAATTCCTGATATCAAAAATTGCCATTGTTACTAGTAAAAATCCAATTTCTGATATCAATAATTAGCATTTTAACTAGTGAAAACTGAATTGTTGATATCAAGAATTCATATCCTGCAAATGAATAAAAGTCAAAACGGCTTGCCATACACGGATATGGTTGTCAAATGTGCACAGCTGTAAAAGGCTTTAGCTTTAATATACAACTAAGGTTAACCCAACACACACTGTTACATATTTTTCTATTTTATTTTCATGATTAATTTTAAAATCTTTTCAGACTCTTATAGCAGCACAACAACAAGGTCATGGGTTCAATTCCCATATGCAAGAGCTGATTAAAATATATGTTAGCGCAATTTATTTTGTGTTGGATGAAAGTGTTTACCAAATGTAAACTGTTTTAACACATTCATTCACATTAGATGCCTTTTTTGGGTGTCCGACGATCTTTGCAGTGAGTTTTACCATGTTGTTTTCTATGATAAGAGTGTAGGTTTATGTGTTTTGTGGTCCAAAGGCCTGGTGCAAGTGTCAGTTTTTATTGCACTGACGTCTGAGATCAATCCTTAATGCTGGTGTGTCAAAACTCATCAAGATGAACACAAACCCATCCCTTTACTGTCAGTCCTGTCAGTCACATTTAACATTTCACACATTCCTCTCATTTATAGTTTAAAGTGTGCTACACTTTCTGTGAACGTCTGACATACGATCATGACAGTCACATAATGTACTCTCTACATTTTAACTAAATCCATAAAGCAGGTCAAAGTTCAAGCACAGCTGACTAATTAGTCCGATTAGAAAGAATAAATGAGTGTGATAAGAAGTTGCTGATGTGATTGTGAGGCTTTTAAAGCAGGTGTAAAATGACACCATTTAGATCGAGTTAATGATTCGACTATCTAAAGAGATCTGATTTTGGTCATAAGTCATTTTTATCCAATTTCAGCCCCATTAGAGGTTGCATGCAATGCGACAGCTCGGTGCTGTGAGTCGAACATTTTTTCTTTGTATGCTGCAATATGATTCATCTCATTACTGGGGTGGGGAGCTTGTTGAGTTGGAGTTCTCAGAAGTCCTTAAGGAAGTTGAAGTCTGTTGGTTTCTGGTTTGCTCTTTGTTACGAAAAGATGGTTAAGACCGACTGACACGGCAGTGATTGACACCACAGATCCAGTTTTACACTGCCATTTCTCTGAAAAAAAAATGCCAGTGATTAGAACAAAGGAGTGTGTTTCTTTCTTTGTGTTCTCGTCTCATTGACGTCTCAGTGATGTTTATTAGTCGAAAGTGGGGAAACAGGTCTGGGAGCTTTATTACATGCACAAAACACTGTGAAAATAGTCCATGTGATTAATGACTTATGAAGCGAATCAAATCAACTCACTCAGTAAAAGCATTTGTTTTTTTATTGTTCAAAAATGTGTAGATGGTAAGATTTTTTTTCATGTAGAAGTCTCACAAAGACTGCATTTATGTTAACAAAAATACCATACAAAACAGTAATATTGTGAAATATTATTGTAGTTTGAAATATATGTAGTTTTCCATTTGAATATATAGTAAAATGTAATTTATTCCTGTGATGCAAAGCTGAATTTTCAGCATCATTACTCTAGTCTTTAGTATGGAAGTCTGTTTCTGCCACTGAATAAAAAATAAGACAAGGTAATTGTGACTTTTTATCTCATAATTCTGACTTTTCTCTCAATGCTGACTTTTTTCTGTGATGAAAATCTGACTTATTACAGGCAATTCTGAAAAGTAGTTCCAAACTCAAAATTTTGAGAGATAAACTGGCAATTCTGTGAAAAAATTCTGAATTGCAAACTCACAAAATTTTGAAAAATAAAGTCTGAATTGCGAGAAAGTCAGAATATGAGATAAAAATGTGCAATTACATTGTTTAATTTTTTATTCAGTGACAGAAATGGGCTTCCATACATAGTTTCAAATTATCGTTCAGAAATCATTACAATTTGCTGTTCGAGTACTTTTTTGTAAAATATCATTAACTATTTTTGTGGATATCGTGATACCTTTTTTTTTTTTTTTTAGAGGCTTTCTTTGTTTTGTTTTTGTTTTGCTTTGTATTGTTCAAAAATTTGGAGAAGGTAAGATTTTTTTTAATGTAGAAGTCACACCAATGGTGTATTCATGAGATCAAAAATACAGTAAAAACAGTAATATTGTGAAATATTATTGCAATTTGAATTTCTTATTCAGTGGCAGAAATGGACTTCCATACTGTAGTGTCACATGATCATTCAGAAATCATTCTAATTTGCTGATTTGCTGCTCGAGTACCTTTCTTATTATTATCATTGATGTTAACAACAGTTGTGCTGCTTAATTATTTTGTGGAAATTGCAATACTTTTTTTTTTTACGTACTGCTTTTTCAGAGGCTTTCTTTGTTTTGTTTTGCTTTTTATTCTTTAAAAAATTGGAGATGGTCAGATTTTTTATGATGTTTTTAAATGTAGAAGTCTCACCAAGGGTGCATTTAGGTGATCAAAAATACAGTAATATTGTGTAAAAGTAATACAGTAATACAGTAATATTGTAAAAACAGTAATATTGTAAAATATTATTACAGTTTGAAATAACAGTTTTCAATTTGAATATATTTCAAATCGGTTTTTCAGAGGCTTTGTTTTTGTTTTGCATTGTATTGTTCAAAATTTTGGAGATTTGAATATATTTTAAAATGTAAATTATTCTTGTGATGCAAAGTTGAATTTTCAGCATCATTACTCTCTTTGTCTTTGGTTCTGAGAAATTCTGAGAAAAAAGTCAGAATTTTGAGATTTAAACTCACAACTGCAAGAAAAAACTCTGAATTGCAAGATATAAACTCGCAATTCTAAAAACAAAAAAAAAATTAAGAATCATGAGGAAAAAAGTCAGAATTGCAAGTTTATATCACACAGTTGCGAGAAAGTTGCAATTACGTTTTTCATTTTTTTTATTCAGTGGCGGAAATGGACTTCCATATGGTAGTGTCACATGATCATTCAGAAATCATTCTAATTTACTGCTCGTGTACCTTTCTTCTTATTATTATTATCGATGTTAAAAACAGTTGTGCTGCTTAACTAGACATTTTTTTAATTCTTTTTTTTTTGTTTTGTTTTTGTTTTGCTTTGTATTGTTTAAAAATTTGGATATGGTAAGATTTTTTTAATGTAGACGTCTCACCAAGAGTGCATTTATGTGATCAAAAATACAGTAAAAACTGTAATATTGTGAAATATTATTGCAATTTTTTTGTTTTTGATTCAAATATATTGTAAAATGTAATTTTAGAATTTTCAGCATCATTACAACTAGTCTTTAGTATGAAAGTCAGAGTCATAATTGTGTGATAGAGACTCACAATTGCAAGTTACAAACTCAAAATTGTGAGATGTAAACTCAGAATTTCAAGAAAAAAGTCAGAATTGTGAGTTTATAGCAGGCAGTTTAAGAGAAAGTCAGAGTTGTGAGATGATTTTTCATTCGGTGCCAAAAATGGGCTTCCATACTTTAGTGTCACATGATCATTCAGAAAGCATTCTAATTTGCTGATTTGCTGCTTGAGTTGAGTGAAGATAAGAATAGAGTCAGGAGAATAAAACGACTTTACAATGTGAAAAACTCTTAAATATGTCTCATAATTTATAGGTTTATAGGGGTTTAAAAATGCATCTGAAGACCAAAGCAGTGCAAAGTCCAGAATACAAGACACAAAGCTGATATCAGTCAGAAACTGGCAAAGGTCGATGGTAATAATACTCTGCGTGACAGGTAAAAAGGCATCTGTTAACAAACAGCAAGTGTAAACGTGTGTGTGTGTGGGTGTTTGGACAGTTCAGCCAGCGGGAAGGGAAGGGAAGGGAGGCGGTTTTGATACGTGTTGTGTTTACCATACGCTGGGATGGGTCACAAGGGGACATGGACCCTGTAAAGACTTGTTCATACTATTTCAACAAATGCCAACAGCCATTAAAAATCAATGTTTGATGACATTGTCAGGCCAGTCTAAACCAATACAACAGGATTTACTGCAACTGTGGCTGAGATAGTTGAATGATATTTAGCACACATGACGAAAATTAGGCTCATTTTAAGAGCAGCCATTAAGGCTTTTGTTATCGTGACATTATTTCTCATGTGGTCAGACTAATGCAAACGTTGATCAAATGCTAACATGATTATGTCTCTCTTTTAGCTGTGAGTCTCCCGTCTCCTGCTAATGTGTCTATTCAGTGTGACAGCTATGGAGTGGAAGTTCGATGGAAATATCCTGATCACAGTCAGGACGTACAATTCCAGGTGGAGGTGAAAGGCAGCAACCAAATGTAAATAACCTGAATAAAACACCTAAACTTTCCCAGCTACTAGAGCCTTTTTATAGTCTCTAAAATACCAGTCGAACCATAAGGTTGTTTATTTGAAGTTCAAAAGGGTTTTGTCTGCCATCGTGAGCTTACTGTTATTATTTTTGTTCCAGGAGCTCACAAAAGCTTACATGGCATCAACATTTAAACATATCCAGTATGCTGTTCAATACTGAATTCGGTCGCTACTATGTCATTGTGACGGCCGTGCGAGGAGGAGAGGAGTCAGAGCCGGCCACATCAGATATCTTCAGCTATAATGAACTTTCTACCAGCGAAATTAAGTGTACGTTGAACGTGTTTTTAGTGGAAATATCATCTATCATAGCAAATACCGGCCATATAATCAAACTGTACTCTTGTGTGTTCAGGTTATTTGGATTTTCCTGAGGTTAAACTTTCTCCCAAAGATAACAAACTTCACGTCCAGTTCGCCAACCCTCTTCAGCTGTACAGACACTCGCCGGCTCTGAGCAACCTCAGCAATGATCTGAAATACTGTACTGAAACAGAAGAGGTAACGTTAATGTTAACTTTCCTGTCTATTTGCAGTAATAGTTCAACCAAATACAAAAAATGTCTTTAGCAGCTTATCATAATAGTTTAAAGCTCCAAATAGAACAAAAAAGTTGCTAATGAGTACTTTGAATGAGGAAATTTAAGTAATCTTCAAAATAAAGTAATTCCTGAAAAGGTTCATATACACTAGTGTTCAAATGTTTGGGGTGAGAACGATTTCTTTTAATATTTTTGTAAGTCTCTTTGGCTTACCAAAGCTGCAATTCAAAAAACACTTTTCTACTGGAATATATAGCAAAATGCAGTTCATTCCTGTGGCATAAAGCTACATTTTCAGCATCATCACTCCAGTCTTCAGTGTCACATGATCCTTCAGAGATCATTCTAAGATGCTGATGTAACATTTATTATTGCCATTGTTGAAAACAATAAATGTAAACACATTTAATGCATCCTTCCTGAATAAAAGTAGTGATTAAAAAAAAACTTACCCCAATTCTTTGAACAGCAGTTACAATAGTGACAAAATGCTCATTTGTGTGAACTGTTCTTTTTTTAAATAGTTGTAATAGTTGTTTTTTCCCCCACAGGAGAGACCCTGCGGAACCTGTGAAATGACGCAAAATACATGCGAGATCTCCATTGTGTTTTCTAAGCATGAAGGAGAATTCTGCATCAATCTGACTGGAAATATCGGACAGAGGAATTTCAATGATAAAAGCGAATGTTTCACAGGAGACATAAAAAGCTGTAAGTGCGATTTCAACCAAACAGTCTTTCATCCACCTTTTCAAAATCTAGCAACTAGTCCTAAATGGAAAATAAGTAGTATTTGCAAACCTTTGACTTCTAACAAATTGAATTGCAAATTACGACTAAGGCATAGTTAGCCTGAATCCTGCCATTACAATACATAAATGCTCAAGGCAAAGTATATATATTAATTGATACAGCTGAAGTCAAAAGTTTACACCCCCTTTCAGAATCTGCAAAATGTTAATTCTTTTATCAAAATAAGAGGGATTATAGAAAATATATGTTATTTTTTTTATTCAGTATTTCGCATAAAAGACAAGACTAAATAATAGTCAAATTTATAAAAATGACCCCGTTCAAAAGTTTACATCCCCTTGATTCTTAATACTGTGTTGTTACCTTAATGATCCACAACTGTTTTTGTTTTGCTTTGTTTAGTGATAGTTTTCAAGAGTCCTTAACAGTTAAACTGCCTGTTGTTTTGCAACATTTGAATCCTTTCCAACAATGATTTTGAAATCCATCTATTTTACTCTGAAAAGGGGATGTAAACTTTTGACCTCAACTGTACACTCAACAGTAAATACATGCACAACCTCGTACGATGAAATTCAGTGATGTTTTTTACACTTCCCCCCAGATCCACCAATCACAGTCTACGTGTATCCAGTGCTGGGTGTCTTTTTAACGCTGCTGTTCATAACTGGCATCATTATGCTGTTAGTGACAAAGTACAAGGCGACAATTAAGAAGAAAGCTTCCACTTTGTTTCCGCCTTCTTTGGTAAGACTTATTCTCAATATTTGTGTTCATTTATTTCAGTAAGACATTCTGACATTAAATTGAATTTAACAATTTGTGTAAGAACTGCATTTCAAACTATTTGCACAACAACTCCTTTTTAACTTTAACTGTGTATTTACATCACTGCTGCACAATCCTGTAAATGCAAAACAGAGTAAAATGGTCATATGTATTTAGGAAATAAACACCACAACAACGTCACAATAATTTCTAGTTTGTTTGAGCTCAGACCTTCTATTTTTTTGTATGCATCAATAAAACAAAAAATGGCGGAAACTATGAAAGTGCTAGTTTGAAGTGGTCAAAAAAAAGTTGTGAATGTTGACTACAATTTGTACATTCCATGAAAAATTGATACAGGACAGCTGTAAAGCTGAGTACTATCCATTTAATACTCCAGATAATTATAAGCAAATAACCAGTCACCATCAGTGTTAATTATGTAGACTATAACTTTATATAAACTAAGTCCCCATGAAATCAAAATGAATGTTTTTTGTCTTTTAGTATGAATGTTTTAGCCTTAAGGATATCTGTAAGTGCTCTAAAACAACAACAAAATTCGGTTTTACAAGATGAGCTTTCAAAACTTACACTCTCACTTCCACCAATATGAATCAATGATTTTGATGACATCACGCTGCACTTCAGCTTCTCGTCAAACCTTCTGTCCAATCAAATGCTCTCTAGAATCCGTAGCGTCCCGCCCCCTACACTACAAATAGACGCTGAAGCTGTGGTTGAGATCTGTCACTTGTTCACAATGGTAGTGTTTTCTGTATGGTGAAAGGCATGTAGTGCAAAATGTAGGTGATAGGGAACGATTCAGACAGTGTAAATATGCTTTTCATTGGGGCAAAAGAGGTCTGGTTTCGCAAACCACAGTCTGCTGTACTTTGGCTCGGTCCAGAGACATGATAGCACAGAGCAGATCATATGCATGAGTCCGCATGTATTAAACTACACAGCCTCAGCATGATTATAATAACATCATAAATCTAGGGGTAATCTATTAGACTGTGACTGTTATAAACTGCCAGATGCGGCTTGGAACGCTATTGGCTATTTTAAAAAGTGGGCGGGCTGCTCAATATGTCCCGCCCTGTTTTCTTTAAAATTTTAAAATTTCTATGTGGTGACGTTAAAATTACGTCACCACATAGAATAATGCTGTGTGTTTCGAGCAAGTGTGCCGCTCAAGTCTTGAAAAGTAAAGCCCCCAGGTGGCTGGTCCCAGTATAGGACCCAGTATATATACCCTGCCCTCTCCATGTAATCTAATGGGACGTGAGGCAAACTAAATAATTACATTTTACTTCAAATAATTGTTTTCCAACAATGTTTTTTATCATTTTATGTGTTTTTATAAATTATGTAAGTTCAAGTGTTTGTTTTGTTAAATAAGTGACGTCATGATTGACAGCTAAGCTTGATAGGTTCTCTAAGGGAATTGAGGCACCAATGGACATTTTCGGGATCTTCATTAGGAGATTGGGGTTTTATTTACCTTATTTTAACCTCTGGTACAGCAATAAGCAGACAAAAACTGGAAGCTACATATTAGATGAAACTCTAAAACTTTGCCTAGGAAACTAACCAAAATTACAAACAACTAATGTGATTATGTATTATTTTTAATTTTTTTTAATTTTTACGAATTTAAAATCATTTCTATTTAATAAATGCATTAAAACATTTAATTTAATTTATCAAAACATCCTGAAAAATAAAGTGTATCACCATTTCCACACAAAATATGATGCAGCAAAATTTTCAACCTTGATAATAATTAGAAATGTTTCTTGAGAGTCAAATAAATTGATTTCTGAAAGAGTAATGATTTGAATGAAAATTCTGCTTTGTGTCACAGGAATAACATATATAAATATAGTAAAATTAATTTTTTTTACTTGTAATATTTCACAATATTGCTGTTTTTATTTTGATCAAATAAATTCAGCCTTGATGAGCAGATTATACTTTAATAATAATAACAATTCTATATACTTTACTATAATATATTATAGTACTTTATTATAATGTATTATATTGTTATATTAAATGCAGCTTTTTATTTTATTTTTTACAATACTAATACATAATAGTATGTATTATTACAATATAAGATATATAATTTAATTTTCCTTCTTTTTTGTCTCTAGCTGATCACATGCCTGAACAAACTAAAAACTAATGTTACTAAAACTGCGTAAAAAAATACAAATAACCAAGAACATAATATTAGGGTTAAAAAGCTTTCAAAAATGAGAAATGTTGTCTGAAATGACTAAAAGTGAAATAAAATTAATGAAAGCTAAATATAGACATTTTTAAAAATAATAATAAATAACACAGGATTTGTCCAGCAGTCGATTGTCTAATGCTGTTTGGTTCCTGATGTTCTTCCAAATATCTTCTTTTGTGATGGAACACTTGGTCAGATTAGTCCTGATGTCTTTGGTGTGCACATGTTACCCAGCAGCATTCCTGCACAGGGATTGGTGACTGTAAACCGTCTCTTTTTTTTTGGTTTAACAGAGGATCAGTCTACTACCAAAAACAAACCTGTACACTCCGGATCCGGTCCAGGTGGACAGCAATGTGCATATCGAGCCGAGGGCGTCCACTGAAGAAGAAATTTTAATTGAGATAAGTGACGATAAAACAGAGTACTCTGATACCAAGGATACAGGAAGCAGTGTTTCGGAAGCTAAAAACCCCTACGGGGGTAATGACCTGGTTGGGTCAAGCTCAAGCCTGTCGGAGGGTTACGACTGTCCACATGCTCCCAAACAGGAGATGAGTCCTGGAGATATGGTACAAGGCTATGGACCCTAACTGCTTTTAGAGATCTAGAAGTGAAGGAAAGTACCATAAAGACAGCAAAAGTCCCGGCACCTGTCGCCTGGATGCGTTTTGGGAACATATGACATGACATGGGACTGTTCGTACAAATACAAGCCCTCACATGACATCATGAATTGGAATTCCCCCAGGTTTTCCGGTTCGTGGCACAATTGAAGAACCTGTTTGGCATTTGTCTTCATCACGGCACTCCTTTTCTAGGAACTGAAACTCCTCCTATGCTAGCCCAGGACGTTTTTTTTTAATTCGCCTCCTTATTGTGAGCATTTTTTGTTCACTGCTTGTGTTTTATTACATACTGTAGCCTTATCTTGTGGCCTTTTGAACAAAGTTTTACAATCTTTTACGAGTGCTGCTCAGGTCATGTAACTCAGGTCATTGGATTTGCGTTTTTTGCGGATTTACTGGCATTATAAAACAACTACTGTATTTTATTTGCTTCTGCTGGAAAGCTAACAACACCAATTGGATCCTTGCCTGGCTTGGATGAGTTGATTACAGAAAAATATTATTACAGTAATTCATTTCTATATTTATTTCTTTTTTTTTTGTAAATATAAAATGTCACCTCAAACAGAAATGTACACTTTCGTCAAAATGTTTGTGGTCAGAGTGATTCTTTTTTAAAGAGATTAACACTTTTATTCAGCAAAGATGCATTCCTCAAAAGTGACAGTTTATGTTAAATAAGTGCTGTTCTTTTGACCCTTTTATTCATTAAAAACCACAAGATCATGGTTTCTATAAAAATATGAAGCAGCACAACAGTTTTCAATTATTCAACAGCTTATAAAAATGATTTCTGAAGGATCATGTGACACTGAAGACTGGAGGAATGGTGCTAAAAAAAATTCAGCCTGGAATACATTTTACTGTATATTCATATCAAAAACCGTTATTTGTAATTGCAATAATATTTCACAAACGTATTGTTTTTACTGTATTTTTAAACCAAAAAAAATCTAGCCTTGATGAGAGATTTTCTTCTCAAAAAAACGATCTCAAACCTTTGAACAATAGTGTGCTACTAAACTTTTAAAGACACTGTCATTTTATATGATGTCAGGGCTTTTCTAAAACACTTCCAATTTCCGACAAATATTTGAATGTTTTTGCTGACTTTTTGTTGATTCTAAAACGTCGTAAACACAGAGCACATGGTCACGTAGCAAAACTTCAACCTGCTCACTCCATGATGAAAACAGGAACTTTTGAGGTCAAATTTTATTGTTTAAATCCTGTGAATGACATCTATGCACTTTGTATAACAATGAGATTTTCATCATGATGAACTCAGATAAGGCAATCCTGTCTAGCTTACAGACACCTGATAGTTTGCTGTGCCACTGGTAAAAATAAATGTGATTGTAATTTTTTTCCATATTGTGTTTTTATAAAAACAGATTGGGATTCTCTGGAAACAAATAGTACTTGTGTCTTTTTTATACTTATGGTTTGAATATAATGAATGTGTTTAATTACATTTTTGTACAAAAGAAAAGCTGCTGCGTCATTCAGAAATGAACTCCTTTTGATTGATTGTTTGAAGGTAAACAAACATACATAGAACAGTTTCTAACAATTCCATTTGTTATGATGTCTCCATGGCAACACTATTCAAAACTGCATATTCACTGTATGAGTCCAACACGGCAGTTCTGATAAGGAAAATGATGTCATCATGTGCCGCAACAGTGTAACCTGTGATCTTCAATAAGGTCCTGTAGTCTCTGCGGTCCTACGAGAGCTTCAGGCCCTGAACGTTTGCTCTTAAATTGAGCATCTGCTTCTCCTGCATCTGTTTCTCCTGTTTGAATGCCATTGTGTTAGCTTTCTTCTCTGACCTCCTCTCCTGAAACAACAAGGAAGAAAAAGAGGTTTGCTGTGGTGCTTTTTAGGTAGATACACTGCTAATATACAGTTGAGGTCAAACGTTCACATCCTTTTAGAACCTGCAAAATGTTATTTTACCAAAATAAGAGGGATCATACAAAATGTTCGTTATTTCTTTTTTTTTATTACTGACCTGTTCGAAAGTTTACTTACACTGTGTTGTTACCTGAACGATCCAGGACTGTTTTTTTTTTCTGTTTAGTGATAGTTGTTCATGAGTCACTTGTTTGTCCTGATCAGTTAAACTGCCTGCTGTTCTTTAGAAAAATCCTTCAGGTCCCCCAAATTCTTTGGTTTTCCAGCATTTTTGTGTATTTGAACCCTTTCCAACAATGACTGTATGATTCCTGAGATCCATCTTTTCACACTGAGGACAACTGAGCGACTCGTATGCAACTATTTCAGAAGGTTCAAACACTCACTGATGCTCCAGAAGGAAAAACGATGCATTAAGAGTCAGGGGTGAAAACATTTGAACAAAATAAGGATGTGTACATTATTTTTTATTTATTTATTTATTTTTTGCCTAAATCATATATTTTCATGTAGTACTGCCCTTTAGAAGCTACAGTAGATACTTACATGTTTCCCAGAAGGCACAAGTTACATTTACCATGATCTTCAAATTCAAAAAGTTTTCACCCCTGGCTCTTAATGCACAGTGTTTCTTTCTGGAGAATCAGTGAGTGTTTGAAGCTTCAGTAATAGCTGCATATGAGTCTCTCAGTTGTCCTCAGTGTGAAAAGATGAATCTCAAAACCATACAGTCATAGCTGGAAAGGGTTCAAATACACAAAAATGAATTGGTTTGAATTAAAACCAAAGAATTTGTGGGACCTGACAATTTTTTCTGAAGAATGTCAGGCAGTTCAACTGTTCATGACAAACAGGAGACTCATGAGCAAAGCTGTTTTGTTTAGGGATCAGTGGATCATTCAGGGGTATGTAAACTTTTGAACAGGGCCATTTTTTATAAATGTAACTTTATTTTCTCTTGTGGACTCTATGTAAACATCTTTTAAGTCAAATATCTTTTTCAGGTCAGTACCTAAAAAACAATAACATGCATTTTGTATGATCCCTCTTATTTTGGTAAAATAATTAACATTTTGCAGATTCTGAAAGGGGGATCTCAACCTCTGTACTACTATGTGGGATTTTTCCACTCATTTTATTATAAAAACAAGTCTAACAACTTGAAGTGCCAGCACATTTCTTCCTCAACAACCTAATAATGTCTGACAGAACAAAGAGGAGATAACAAGTAGATAATCACTGGTGAGCTGGGTTAGATTAATATTTAATATTATTCCCAGCATGACACATTAGATTAGACAAACAAAACGCTGCCATCTGGAGTTGGCGCTATCGTACGCACCTTTCTCTCCATCTTGATGGCCTGTTTCCTGGCTTTCCTCTCCTCTGTGTTTTCTTCCCGTGAGCGGGGCTGTGTGGAGGCTCGTGGAAGGTCTGAGTCGTTGATCCTCTCCATCCTCTCCACCTGTTTGGCTGTCAGGCCTCGTTTCGGCAGGACGTCCAGAGGAATCCCCGTCTTATTAGACACTCGGATCTGCTTGGGCTGAAAACATTTATATTTATGCATTTGGCATTCAAGATATACATGATACCAGTTCATGCAGGAATCAAACATTGGTGTTGCCATTACCATGCTCTACTGTTTGCATTATTGTTTGTTTTTAAGCTCCATTAAACTCATTTAAACTTGCATCCATCCCTATGAACAAATATCTTCTCCTCTAATGACCTTTGAAATGTGTTTGCCACAACATTGCATGCAAAGCATTCTAAAGAGCAAGCAAACAAATTAGGTGTGTGCTTTAATTAGTCATATTTTCTATGATTGAGCTCGATGTATCAATGCATTAAGATGTTAGATGTCAGATGGTAAGTATTACTTGTTAAGATTAACATGAAAACAAGATCAATTAATAAAAAAACCTCACCATTTGTTTCGGAACTGATTTCACAGCCTTACTGTTATAAATGTAGCATGTTTGCTTGTGTCTCTGTGCTATATAGGTGAAAGTCATAAAACATGCAACTCAAACCACATCTGACATTTGGTTCACATGCAAAATGGATGTGGATTTGAATTGGAAATGTAACTTGCAGTAAATCTAATCTGTCCCTTTCCTTCTTTATGTGGGTAGTGACTGAACAGTTCATTAAATATGAAACCTGCAACGCAGGGTTCTTCACCTTTGGAGGGTCCTGGATCAGTTTGGGCCGGTTGTAGAGGTTTGAGTATGTACCTGAGAGAGAAAGACAAACCAGAATGTACTCAAAGCATGATTATTTTAATACTTAGTTTTCAAAACATACTGCAATTCATTTAATATGTAGAAATACATATGATAATGTGATATAAATATGCTCTATATCTCTACATATTTTTGAAAGAAGTCTCTTTTAAATCACCAAAGCTGCATTTATTTGCTTAAAAATACTGTAATATTGTCAAATATCGTTTTCTATTTGAATACGTTTTCAAATGCAATTTATTCCTGTGATGCAAAACTGAATTTCCAGCATCACATGATCCTTCAGAAACTGTATGGATTCAGACTCACTGATGATAGTCTCACAGTCCCAGCGCTCTGCAGGCGCCTCAATAACAATTGCCTCAGTTTCCATCTCTTTGTCGTCTTCATCCTCCTCTTCCTCTCTCACAGAGGGGAGCTCTGGAAGACCCAGCTTATCTGGTTTCTGACAACTACAAATACACAAAGTGATGAGCTCTTTTGGTGCAATCTCTCTCACATACACCGATCTGTGACAGTCGCACACACTCACTCTTTCTCTTTCTGTATGAAGTAGTCTTTGATGACCTCCTCCAGTCGCATGCTGTCCGGTTCAATGTAGCCCTCCAGCTCCGCATTATCCAGCGCACCGATCTCATCATCGTCAAACTGCTCGTAAAACTATTCAACGACACAACAGACAATTACTGATTACTAAAGACTCTTCTGCTCACCAAGGCTGCATTTGTTTCATAAATATACAGTAAAGAACAGTAATATTGTGAAATATTATTACAATTTAAAATAATCGTTTTCTGTGTGAATATAGTAAAATGTAATTAATTCCTGTGATCAAAGCTGAATTTTCAGCATCATTACTCCAGTCTTGAGTGTCAAATGACCCTTCAGAAATCTTTTATACATTTAAAATTACTTAGATTTATGGTTTTAGTCGTGGCTCAAGTTAATACGCATTTTAATCAAGCTCAGAACAACTCAACAAATGTTATAAATAGGGCTGTCAAACGATTAATCGCGATTAATCGCATCCAAAATAAAAGTTTATATTTACATACTATATATGTGTTTACTTTGTATATTTATTATGCACATATAAAGACACACACATACATGTATATATTAAAACAAAATATTCATATGTATATATATATTATACCTGTATACAATTTAGATTATAAATAAATATAAATATTTTAGATATAAATCTAAAATATTTTTCCTTAATATGTACATGCATGAGTGTGTATTTATATATACATAATAAATATACACAGTACACAAAAATATAGTATGTAAACATAAACTTTTATTTTGGATGCGATTAATCGTTTGACAGCACTAGTTATAAAACATGTAAATGAAAAAAACTAAAGAAGTGTGGAGGATCTGCTGACTGACCTTTTCAAAGCGGTCATCCAGAAGCGTGAGCTGCTCGTTCCTCCTCATGATGGAGGACGTGAGTGAATACTCTGTGAAACGACTCTTCGTCTCGCAGTCGGCAAACATGAACTCTCTCTGTCCACCTTCCTCATCCCCTGACAGACCACCTTCTGAATCATAATCTTGCTCCTCATCTTCATCATCTTCCTCATCAGTGTCCTCCCATTCATCATCATCATCATCATCACCACCACCACTGAGGTCAAAAATACAAGTGAAATTGGTGATGGCATCTGATGTGGGCAGGGTATGCATATTCAGCCATTCAGTCCATTGGCTAACTCGCTTAAAGGGCTAGTTCACCCAAAAACAAAAATTAGCCCATGATTTACTCACCCTCAAGGGATCTCAAGTGTATATGGCTTTCTTCTTTCAGTCGAATCCAGTTGGAGTTATATAAAAAGTTGTCCTGGCTCTTCCAAGCTTTATAATGGCAATGGGCGGGTGATTTTTTCTTCAACAGTCCAAAACAAGTCTAATAAAGTGCATCCATCCATAATAAAAAAAGGCTCACATGGCTCCAGGGGGTGAATAAAGTGCTCCTGTAATGAATTGATGCGTTTTTGTAAGAAAAATATCCATATATAATCAATTTTCTTTAGCTTGTGCTAACTATTATTCTTCCAGGTGGATGACGTAGGACATATATGTAACGAATGCACCGTTGATCTTGTGAAAACCAACGTTTGTTTACAGGGGCAAAGGAAGCAAAGTTTCCTTACTTCAAAAGAAAACCACAAATCCTCCTTTTTTACTTCTAATTAGTGACCGGTGTTTTGTTTTGCTCTCTCCTCTCCACTTCCACGCTCGTTACATCTGAACAGCGTATGCACAACACAGACGTCTTGCATTATCCGCCCAGAGCTTATTCCGTGTGCAATCATTTGGTGCAAGCTAGAGAAAAGTGATTATTAAGTTTTAAAAATCAATATTTTTCTTACAAAGACGCATCAATTCGCTACAGGAGGTCTTTATTCACCCTCTGGAGCTGTGTGGAACACTTTTTATTATTGGATGGATGCACTTTCTTTTGGGCTGTTGAACAGAAACACCCAGCCACTGCCATTATAAAGCTTGAAAGAGCCAGGATCATTTTTAATAGAACTATAAGAACACTTAGGATGCCTTGGAGGTGAGTAAATAATGGGCTAATTTTCATTTTTGGGTGAACTAACCCTTTAATTTACATCCAATTTCTCGAATTATCAACAAACCAATCAGGCTCATGCTAATCTTTTGTCATTTGTCAGTTTTACCCCATGACATCATTGGCTTTGATGATGAAGTCATCTTCCAGTATGTTCTCTGGGTCGTCAAAATCAAAGTCCTCATCCAGTGCAGCGACAATGTCAGGATCCATATCCAACCGCGGCCCTGGAAAGCAAGACGCAAAACTACATTTGCATTTGGCAGTTTCTTTGACTACAGGCATTTTGCTTAAAGGAATAGTTCACCCAAAACTGAAAAATTCTCCATAATTTACTTACCCTCAAGTCATCCTAGGTGTATATGACTTTCTCCTTCCAGACGAACACAGTCGGAGTTGTTTAAAAATGTATCCTGGCTCTTAAGCGCATATCTCCATTGTAAAACTTACCCATACACCTCTGGGGGGTTAACACATGTCTTGTGAAGCGGATCCATGGGTTTTAACAAATTTTTTTCTATTTTCTAAATTATAATCTCAAATCACTGACTTCCAGCAATGACCGTATGCATGTTCGCGAGTCGAGTTCCTGGTCGGTGTTACTCTGGTTCAAACAAATAAGGCTGTGCAGAAAAACTGAAGCTGTCATTTTTTAACTTCTCTTTTCCGACTTTTAATTCAATTCCAGTGTTTAGTATTGCTCTATCCTTGTTTGTTTATTCTCGCCAGAGCTTACACTACAAATGCGGCTTACGTCATACATCGAGTCAGAGGCGTATGCCGTTGCCGGAAGTAAATTATTTGATTTTATAATTTTAAAAATATAAATATTTTCATTATAAAATCCCATGGATCCGCTTCAGCAGACATGTGTTAACCCCCCGGAGGTGTATGGGTTAGTTTTACGATGGATATATGCGCTTTTTATAGCTTCAAAAGATCGGCTACCATCCACCACCATTATAAAGGTTGGAAGAGCCAGGATAAATTTTAAAACAACTCCGACTGTGTTCATCTGGAAGGAGAAAGGCATATACAGCTAGGATGGCTTGAGGGTAAGTAAATTATGGGAAAATTTTAATTTTTTGGGTGAACTATTCCTTTATTCTTTTTTTTTATGAAAATATATTTATTTTTTGCTTTTTGTAAATCAAGGTCACATTACTATTTACTATCATTTGGTTTTGCTAATTATCCATATACAGTAAAATGTAATTTATTCCACTGATGCAAAGCATGAATTTTCATCATCAGTTCTTCAGTATTCAGTGCCACATGATCCTTCAGAAACCACTCTGATATGCTGATCAGTGTTGAAAACAGTTGTGCTGCTTCATATTTTTTGTGAAAACCATGATTTTTTCATGATTCTTTGATGAACAGAAAGTTCAAAAGAACTAATTTTTCTAAACAGAACTTTTAAATGTCTTTGCGGACTCTTAATTTATTTAATGCATCCTTGCTGAATAGAGATATTTATTTCTTTGGATAGTTCACCCAAAAATGAAAAATTCTTTCATTAATTACACACCTTCATCTGGTTCCAAACCTTTGTTCCTCTTCGGAGCACAAATTAAGATATTTTTGATGAAATCAGAGAGTTCTCTGATCCTCCATAGAGAGCAAGGGTCCTACAATGATCAAGAAGGTATCACGAACATCGATAAAATAGTTCATGTGACATTAGTGGTTCAAATGTACTGTTTATGAAGCTACAAGAATACTCTTGTATCGTGATACTCTCCAAAATGGTGAAGTTGTTATTAGTTTTTGTGCACAAAAAGCATTCTTGTAGCTTTATTCCTTTAAAGTTGAACCACTGAATCATGACAGTCACATGGACTATTTTGTCAATGTTCTTGATACTTATCTGGACCTTTTTTAAATATCCCTTTAATTTGGTTTTCTTCATGAATCAACCAAAGGATCAAGACAAGCCAATGTGGTATGCTTTTAAATAGAGTAAATGTTTGTTCTGCAGGTTTCGTGAAGCTGAGCAGGACTGATTCTGATCTCACCTGAAACAGGAGCTGCTTTGTTTAATAAACCCACTTCCTCTTCAAACTCAGACGCAAACACGGACGAGGGCAGCTTGATGGAGGCCGTCTGCATTTATGACAAACATCAACATAAAATATCAGCATGTCATCAAAACATAAGCATAATCATGCTCATCAACTGCAGGAGACACAGCAGGACCATAACGCTGTTTGTTGTCACCCTCACTTCATCTGCACGCATATTTTTAGTAAAAACAACCACAAAGCTATTTAAAAACACATTTAACATTTAAAATCCTTCTCTTCATGGAAAATGAACTGATATATTGATAAAATCAAGGATGTGTACACATTTTTACTGCCTAATATTGCCCACTTTTAATTAGAAATAGCAAGTAACAAAACCTGATTCAAAGCTGTGATGTGAACAGAAAGCTGATGGCTGTTAATAAAAACTTCCTCAATTTCATTTTCATTGGAAATGCCAACCCTAAAGAATTCACCCCCATGTTGTGCTAAAAAACTTTTACCTAATTTGGTGTCTCTGGTCAAAAATAGCTTATAAAACGGTTATCAGTCAATTTCCTTGTTCCACCGAAACAAAATACAGGTTTATAATGACATGAGGGTGAGTATTTTCATTTTTGTGTGGATTGTCCTTTTAAAGATACAGTATATGTGTGAGTGACCCTAAACCACAAAACCAGTCATAAATAGCATGGGTGTATTTGTAGCAATAGCCAAAAATACATTGTATGGGTTAAAATGATTTTCTTTTATGCCAAAAATCAAAAACATCAAGTTCCATAAAGATATTATGTAAATGTCCTACCATAAATATATCAAAACATAATTTTTGATTAGTAATATGCACTGCTAAGAACTTCATTTGGACAACTTTAAAGGTGATTTAAACATTCCCTCAGATTCCAGATTTTCAAAGAGCTGTGTTATATTGTAAAAATATTGTCCTATCCTAACAAACATACATCAATGGAAAGCTTATTTATTCAGCTTTCAGATAATGTATAAATCTAAATTTCAAAACATGTACCCTTACGACTAATTTTGTGGTCCAGGGTCACATATTAAACATATATATCTATATATATATCAGTGTCACATGTGCAGAATATTTTATTAGATATGGAGATCTAACAGCTGTATAGAGGAGCTGCTGTCGAATGGCCTTACAGGGACGTTGTCGTCCTCTTTCTCCATATCCTCTTCATCCTGTGCAGGTTTTGCTCGTGTGTCTATGTGGAAGAAAGGTGCTGAGACCAGCTGTGCGGGCTGGGACGACTCTCTCAGGTGCTGCAGGTAATTGTAGTCATCATCAAAAAATACTCCGAACTTACGCTGTTCCTCCTTCCTCTTCTCCACCTCCACCTGCAGGAACAAATGTCAACTTTAGTCACAAGGTCAGGGGGGGATGATATTTGGATATCATGACTGCATGACACTACAAAACCTGTTTTGTGTGTTTGTTTTACCTTGGCAGCAGGCAGAAGCACATGCTGAGGTGCCTTCTCGTCTGCTGCGAGCGGATCTTTCTGGCTTCTGTGCACCAGGTGGAAGGACACAGCATTCTTCTTATTGATGAAGGGTTTCTTTTTTCTGTGAGGCTGGAGACAGACAGATCACAACTGTAAAACACAAAACTGCCATATTCTTTTATAGCAGGATCATTACAGTCACTTTTGGATTTATATTATTAATTCTTTGTGTGTTTGGGACAATTGTTTTACAATAAATACATGTATTGATATAGCTGCTGTAAGCATATAAGCTGTAAGCTGTCTTATAACAACGCAACACAAACAGATTTGTGATCTAAAAAATACTAAAGAACAAACCTCTACTGAAACAAGTCTACTTAAGAACAGACACTGTATTTAGTGTTTAAATGACAAAGTTATTTAATTAACCAACAGTGTAACGTGACTTACACACTTAATGAGTTCACTAGCGTGGTAGCTAAATATGTAAACAAGACAAAAGTTTCTTACCATTCTTACAAGCTAATGTATTATCCAATCGTCTGTATTTCAGGTATGAAGTGACTTTAATAATATCGCTGTTATGAAACGTAAAAAACGAGGAATCAAATCATAGAAATCCTTCTGTCAGCTCGAAACACATGGACAACAGCGGCCATTTTTGAGACTCTACCATTCCGATTGACTGAAGGAGAAGGGATAGTCCTGCTTTAAAAACCTGTTATAAGCAACAAATTATTATTTATATATTATTGCTGTTTATTTATATGGTTTAAAATTATATGTTGAAGCTAGTGAATAAATGACAGCTCCGACAGGCGCGACTGTTGTAGTCAAGAAACACCCCCGAATCACTTTTGGTTTAGTCTAAACGAGAGACGTGACGTACTGATGATGACGTTGGCCGCTACCCTATAAATTCTGCATTTCTGAGAAATTAGATGGTTAACTTTTAAATTCCAACACACATTACATTGGCTTTTTTACCTGTTAATTAAGTAATTTTTCCTATGTGTTTCAGTGTATTTAGTGTCGATGTTTTAAATATTTTTCCATATTTCCTATGGCTGTAGAATGTGAGAATGTGTTCACTTTATTGTCTTCGTTTGTTAGTTTTGACAGTACGATTTTTAATGTTTTTTTAAAGTCTCTTCTGCTCACTAAGCCTACATTTATTTGATCCAAAGTGCGGCAACAGTACAATTTTGAAATATTTTTACTATTTAAAATAACTGTTTTCTATTTGAATATATTTTAAAATGTAATTTATTCCTGTAATTTCAAAGCTGAATTTTTAGCATCATTACAGTCACATGATCCTTCAGAAACCATTCTAATCTGATTTGCTGCTCAAAAAACACTTGTTATTATTATTATTATAGAATAGAGCAGAATTTTTTCAGGTTTCTATGATGAATAGAAAGTTCAGAAGAACAGCATTTATCTGAAATAAAAATCAGTTGTAACATTAGAAATGTCTTTATCATCACTTTTGATCAATTTAAAGCATCCTTGCTAAATAAAAACATTATACTGACTCCTTTTTTGGTACAGTCTATAATGTTACAAAAGCTTTTTATTTCAGATAAATGCTGATCTTTCTATTCATCAAAGAATCCTGAAATAAGTACTCAACTGTTTTAAATATTGATGATAATGATAATGATAATAATAATAATAATGTTTTGAAGGATCATGTGACACTGAAGACGGGAGTAATGATGTTTAAAAAAATTTGCTTTGATCACAGGAATTAATTTAATTTTAAAATATATTCAAATAGAAATCAGTTATTTTAAATAGCAGAAATATCTCACAACAACACTGCTTTTGCTGTATTTTGAATCAAACAAATGCAGGTTTGGTGAGCAGAAGAGAATTCTTTAAAAAAAAAAACATTGAAAATCTTACTGTTCAAAAACTTTGTCTGGTAGTGTATTTCTGTGTACATTGAAATTAATCTCCTTGATTTGTGTGTTCCTTCATTTTTGTTTATTTATTTGCTTTTATGTTTCATTTTTACTAACCAAGAATATGTTGTCCATTTAGTTCAATTCAGTTTTTTTCTGGTAATGATTAACTGACAGAATACTTGGACCCTGTTTAATATTAACCAAACATTTTTTAATAAACATATTTCAGTTATTGGATGCTCTATCTATCACAGCTTCCCAAAAACGACAGCCACAGTAATTTGTTTTTTATTCATTTATAATCCTGATTTACTTTATTTATGCATGCACCTTTTGAGATGAAAACTTTGCCGTTTAGCAGCTCTGTGAATAATACATCTTGCAATTATTAGAAATTCCTGCAGCATCCATAAGGGTGAATATGCCTCACATCACAAGAACACAACACTGGAGAATTTGTTTACAAAATAATTTTGGTAAAACTTTCACATACAACTGTAGTCAGTGGCAACGGGAAAGACCCCACAAACAAACAAAAACGTGTGTCAAAACTGTTCAGCATAACAGCGAAGCTCCAGAGTGGCACAGCTGACTCCATCCATCACATTTGCTGGATTTTGTTGAATCCTCAGATGTTCATGGACAGCAGCAGGAACTGTGGAGAAATTAAGATTTGTTTATGACTTTGACCTCACTGCATGTTAGAATTATTAGAATTTTTTTTGTTAATTTAAACCATTTCCGACAATGATTTTGAGTTCCATCTTTTCACATAGTAAAACTGAGGGACTCTTATGCAACTATTACAGAAGGTTCAAATGCTCACTGATGCTCCAGAAGGAAAAATTATGCATTAAGAGCTGGAGGGTGAAAACTTTTGAACAATGAAAATGTGTGCTTTATATATATATATATATATATATATATATATATATTAGTGGTGTCAAAATTAGCGCGTTAACGCAGGAGATTAATTTTTTCATTTTAACGCGTTCAAAATATTTAACGCAATTAACGCATGGGCGGGGCCACCCCACTCACAACTGCTTATGAAATGCTTTTATTTAAATGCGCAGAGCGTCTTTAGGAACACATCAAACAGGAGACTTTTCAGATGCGCGCTCCAACTTTACTTCAGCACCAGACGCGAGTCAAACGACCGCGGAAGCGGTACCGGTGACGGGGAGCTTAAGTAAAACGTTAGTGAACTGCGGTCAGATGAGATGCTGTCAGGCCATATGTCGGTAAAAACGAATTTAATTGTCCTGTCAGCCTATATACTCTGCTTGTAGCGTGCGCTCTTGAAGTTCATGCGCAAATGTGCCGACGCGCGCTGTATTAGGCTATATTAAACCCAAATGAAACTGCGAGCATGCAAAGTCGTAGTTATATCGTCAGGTAAAACATGAATTCACAAAAAAAAAAAAAAAATATTTATAGGTCAAAGCAGTGTCAGATCAAGTTCAGCAGTGACAACCTTTAACAGCAGCCAAAATATCCTTATAACCAGTTGCTGTGATGTCTGTTAATTAAGGAACAAAATTAAAAAGAGGAAATTAATAACTAAGTTTTATCTTTATATAATTTAGAATTTGATATAATTTAGGCTATATTTTCTTGCTGAAGGGCACAGGTAGCTACTATATATATATATGACATTTATTATAATGGGTTTGTGTGAAGATTGTTTCAAGTTCACTTAAATTATTATTATTAGTTATTTTTTCTAAAGTCTAATAAATGTTAAAGTGATAGCTCTTAATGATACTGTAATGTTGAATGATTATATATATATATATATATATATATATATATATTTTTTTTTTTTTTTTTTTTTCAATGGTTAAGTATTAGGGGGGGGAAATCAATCAGTGATATTTGCCTTCAGTCCTAAAACAAGATGGCGTTAAACAAATATTAAAAATATATGTTCTTTATGTTATTTCTACATTAATTTGAAGCAGTAAAGTGAAATTATTGCAATATAAAAGTATAATTAAAAACTTTAATGTCAGGTAGAATTAATCGCAATTAATTAATTTTTTTTAATCGATTGACACCACTAATATATATATATATATATTGCCTAAATATCTTTCTAATATTTTTTTCTTTCATTTAGTACTGCCCTTTAAAATTTCTTAATATCTGAAATATCTTATTCAGGTCAGTACTAAATAAAAAATAACATGCATTTTGTATGATCCTTCTTATTTTGCTAAAATAATTAACATTTTGCAGATTCTGCAAGGTGTATGTAAACTTTTGACTTCAACTGTAAGCCTTGCAACTCTATTGCAAAAAGAATATAAATAAATAAATACTGTTATGCATTTACTAATTTAGATAAAACAGTAAAAAGTGATTTAATGAGTTTTACCTGCATCATGTTCAGATTGATTGATCCTCTTTTTGGCTTATCTAAGGCCTGGAAAATTCCTGTAACATACGGCAAAATCTAGAGTTAAGTGCCAGGTTTTATTTACACCCCACATGTTTTGAAACATACTAAATATTAATGAAAAATATTCATTAATGCATCGTCATAACGTACGGAACATGTTCTCCAGACGCACGATGCATGTCAGATAGTCATCAAAATCAATGTCATAATTCTCATCTGCAAACCGCAGACCCAGCAGCTGCAAAATCTTATTGTTCAACTGCATGCCTGAATGAAGAAAACACAAACAAGGTCAGACAAAATCCTGCTTTCTGAATAATGATGTTTAAGTTGCACTGTAATAATTCATTACGGGACTGTCCTGTGTTTTTACCTGCAGCATTAAGAGCACTGCGGAGCTCGTAGGATGACATGCGTCCAGAACGATCAGTATCGTAAGACAGGAACAGCATCTACAAAAGCACACGACACAACTTTACAGTTTCTCTTCTGCAACTTCATAATGACACGCTAACAAATACATGTATGAATCTGTAACTTACGATCCATTTCTTCAGCTTATCCCAGAAGACTTTGAACTCCTCGAATTCCAGCATTCCGGTGTTATCCACCTGCACTTGGTTCAGGAAAACTCAACAACAATGGCTCAAAACATGTAAAACTCACATCATAGTTTATATGTTAGATCTTGTAATTAAACGTGAGACAGAAGTGGGTTAATAAAACATGGACAGCCATTGAGAGGATACATCCATCAGGTTTATGATGCTGATGCAGGTATTTAGGCTCAGCCCATCAAACTTCACTTCTTTCCCTGCAGAGAGACAGTTGCATGACATGTTGGCTTTTTATTGTATTACTGGTTTTGGATTAAAATGCTTAAAAGTGGTGACAGACTCACTTCTGCTCAGAACGTTGTTCAGCACATGCTGCAGCTCTCTGGGACTGATGGCTTTGTCCTACATAAGGACATAAGGAATAGCGTAAAACATACTGTAATTCACAACTACACCAGACGAGGACGCTCTCGGTCCGTTTATATCAGTACCAGCCTAACTCCTTTGTTAATATTTCCATAATTTAATATCACATTCTATGTTTTGCTTTTACTTTTAATTGTTTACTTTTTAATCATTTGACCTAAAGTACTTGCTCCCTAAGATTTTAAGTTGATATTTCAATAATTTAATAACGCACTCGCATTGACCTTACATTTGCTCTTATATTGGTTAATGGTCACATGACATGCAGGTAAACAAATAAAATATTTTTTTAATACGCTTTTAAATTGTTTTTATTTTTAAATTGTTTATTATAATCATTTGACCTAAAATGCTTACTTAAAGTGTCCCCTAAGATTTTTAGTTAATATTTTAATATGTCGGTTAATGGTCACATGACGTGCAGATAAATAAATAAAATATTTATATTAAGCTTTTTTATTTTAACATGTTTTTATTTTCTAATTATTTGTTTATTTTAATTTCACATTTTTAGGAATTACATAATTATTAGTTATTCATGCAGTTCTCTTTGGGAAAACCCTGCGGTAAACGGTTGACTGAAGTTTTTGGTTTCTTACCGATCCGGCGATCTGTTCAAACAGTCTCCTCAGGCCCTTCTCCTCATCTGTCTCCTCCTCAGGTGGGTTTGGCTTCGGTGGCTTCGCAGATCAGACAGAAACACACACACTTTTAGCATACAACATCATGTTTAACTATTTAACGTCTCTGCTGACAGAAAGACTATAAATGAACCATGAACCGACTCACTTCTGGCAGATCTGCTTGAATGGTGTTTCCCATCTCACTGCAAACATAAAACACATTACATTGTACAGTTATTTGGTGTACAAATAAATCTACGGGATATAATGAGTATAAATTTGAGTATATGTAAAGGAAGATCTCATTGACCACCATCTGACTAATAATAACAGCATGTGAGCATAAGACATGAGTAAATGTGAGTAAATTATGACAAAACGTTCATTCTGGGGTGAAGTTTTCCTTTAAAATCTGGCTGTTTACACTGAACAGTATTTGCATGGACATACATGGCTTTAGCTTTGTTCTCTGAGAAGATCCGGATTAGGAAATCAGCCTCATGGTGCGGCTGAAAGGTGGTGGGCACCAGCAGGTAGTTTCCTGGTGGCAGTCTGAAGCGTTCGGACACCTCCCTCATGTTGATGTAACTACGGCTCCGCGCTTTAGATGGGTTGTAGCGGAAAAAGTCCTTCCCCTGGTGGTCTTGATCATCAGGAGACTATGGGTACGGTAAGTGAGCAGGTCAGACTTCAGTAGAGCAAATGCACAACCCATCTTCCAATACAGTATTACATCTCTCTCACCTCGTAAATAGCAAAGCCAATGGTCTCCATGTCAAGGCCCTCTTTCCTGAGCCGACGACGGTTCTTCTGCATCAGGGCTATGATGACGCTGCACAGCTTGTCACCATCATCTGCATGGTCCAGACGAAGCTTAAACTGTGGGTTTGTCCAGAATGTGTCTGAGAAGGGGAAACCGAGATCAAAAAGAATTGCTGGGTCTCATGTACAGTTGATGTCAAAAGTTTACACACACCTTGCAGAATCTGCAAAAAATGTTAATTATTTGACCAAATATGAGGGATCATACAAAGTGCATGTTATTTTTTATTTAGGACTGACCTGAATAAGATATTTTGCATGAAAGACGTTAACATATAGTCCACAAGAGAAAATAAAATTACCCCATTCAAAACTTTACGTACACCTGATTCTTAATACTGTGTTGTTACCTAAATGATCCACAGCAGTTTTTTTGTTGTTGTTGTTTAGTGATAAATGTTCATGAGTCCCTTGTTTGTCCTGAACAGTTAAAGAAAAGACAAATTTCTTTAACTGAGACAAATTCTTTGGTTTTTCTGAATTTTTGTGTATTTGAACCCTTTCCAACAATGACTGTATGCTTTTGAGATCCATCTTTTCACACTGAGGACAACTGAGGGACTCATATGCAATAATTACAGAAGGTTCAAACGCTCACTGATGCTCCAGAAGGAAACATGCGTTAAGAGCTTTTTGAATTTGAAGATCAGGGTACATTTAACCTATTTTCTCTTCTGGGGAACATGTAAGTATCTTTTGTAGCTTCTGAAGGGCAGTACTAAATTAAAAAAATATGACATTTAGGCAAAATAAGAAAAATTTACACATCCTCATTCCATTCAAATTTTTTCACCCACAGCTCTTAATGCATTGTTTTTTCTTTCTGGAGTATAAGTGAGTGTTTGAACCTTCTGTAATATAGGCATATGAGTCCCTCAGTTGTCCTCAGTGTGAAAAGATGGATCTCAAAATCATACAGTCATTGTTGGAAAGGGTTCAAATACACAAAAATGCTGGAAAACCAAAGAAACTGAAGGAAATCTGACCTGAAGGACTGTTCAGGACAAACAAAGGGACTCGTGAACAACTATCACTAAAAAAATGAACAAACAAACAAAACAGCTGTGGATCGTTTAGGAAACAACACAGTATTAAATATCAAGTGTATGTAAACTTTTGAACAGGGTCATTTTTATAAATTCAACTACTATTTTTTTTTTGTGGACTATGTGACCCTGGACCACAAAACCAGTCTTAAGTGTCAATTTTTCGAAATTGAGATTTATACATCATCTGAAAGATAAGTAAATAAGCTTTTCATGGATGTATGGTTTGTTAGGATAGGGCAATATTTGGCCGAGATGTAACGATTTGAATATCTGGAATCTGAGTGCGCACAAAAATCGAAATATTGAGAAAATTGCCTTTAAAGTTGTCTCCAAACTTACAGCATGGGTTCACCATCCAGCTGGGCTCTTCCACAATCACTTCTTCAAACTCAATCAGGAATCTGGGTGTCATCTTTGATGACCAGCTGTCTTTCAAAGATCATATTGCAAAGACTACTCGATCTTGCAGGTTTGCTTTGCACAACATCAGAAAGATCAGGCCCTTTCTAACAGTGCAGGCTACACAACTTCTTGTCCAGGCCCTTGTCATCTCCAGACTGGACTACTGCAATGCTCTTTTGACTGGTCTTCCATCATGCACAATCAAACCTCTACAAATGATTCAGAATGCAGCAGCA
Organism: Cirrhinus molitorella; assembly: GCA_033026305.1. Taxonomy (NCBI): domain Eukaryota; kingdom Metazoa; phylum Chordata; class Actinopteri; order Cypriniformes; family Cyprinidae; genus Cirrhinus; species Cirrhinus molitorella. The sequence goes on from CM065120.1 coordinate 38,604,166, forward strand.
CGGCTGGTCTTCAACGAGCCCAAAAGAGCCCATGTTACACCTCTCTTTATCTCCTTGCACTGGCTCCCAACTGCAGCTCGTATCAAGTTCAAGACTCTGATGCTTGCATATAGGACAACCACAGCTACTGCACCTGCTTATCTGCACTCGCTATTGCAAATCTACACCCCCTCCAGAACTCTGAGATCTGCTAGTGAGCGACGCCTTGTGGTACCATCACAGAGAGGTGCTAAATCACTATCCAGAACATTCTCTTTTACTGTTCCTGGCTGGTGGAACGATCTTCCTACCCCTATCTGGAATGCTGATTCCCTGACAAGCTTCAAGCGACAGCTTAAAACTCATCTCTTTCAACTCTATTTGCTGTTACCATAAAAAAAAAAAAAAAAAATTAATCTCTTTATTCCTTCCCTTTCTAGCTTGTACTTGTTTGAAGCACCACTTGAAATCTGGTATTATAGCACTGCCTGTGTCTGTTTGTCTCCTTAAGAAGAATCGCTCTATGTTCTCCCAACTGTATGTCGCTTTGGACAAAAGCGTCTGCCAAATGCCTAAATGTAAATGTAAAAATGTAAATGTCTAAATGAAGTTCTTAGAAATGCATATTACTAATCAAAAATTAAGTTTTGATATATTTACAGTAGGAAATTTACAAAATATCATCATGGAACATGATCTTTACTTAATATCCTAATGATTTTTGGCATAAAAGTAAAATCAATCATTTTGACTCATGTATTTTTGGCTACTGCTACAAATATACCTGTGCCTAAGACTGGTTTTGTTGTCCAGGGCCACATATGTAAATGTATTTTATGTGAAACCTCTTATTCAGGTCAGTACTAAATTCAAAAATAACATGCATTTTGTATGATCCTGCCTATTGCTGTAAAATAATTAACATTTTTGCAGATTCTGCAAGGTGTATGTAAACTTTTGACTTCAACTGTATAAACGCAGGCATGGATTAGCTTGCAAACGTTTATGATGAAATCGATTTTGAAGTTTGCTACATGATACTGACCGATGTAGTTCCTGCAGCCACCAGCAGTGGAGCCCCTGATCCAGTTGCCCTCAAACATATTCACTTCCCACTTCTTGCTAACGTCGTCCGACAGAGAATCAGCCGTCAGGTTACAGATTTCGATTTTGTCATAGTTGGCTTTGAAGTCCCCAAACTCCATCCTGCAACACCACAAATCATGTTGAGCTCACTGAGTCAGATCCTCCTGACTATCATGTAAAAAGTGATTCTTAAAGAGAAATCAATCTGATGTGAACTGGACTCTATATCTGATGGGCCATAAGTACCAGAACTCTCCGTCATCCAGGGAGTTATGCAGCAATCGGTTCTTCTCTGAACTGTCAATGGCGCTCCATTCTCTGGAGCTGAAAGACGAGTTTAAAAGAAAGATTAGTTATAAAGAGTTAATAAAGAGTTGCTGCAACCAGGGAAGCCTGTGGGTCTGTTTTGTCACCATCTAATGCTTACTTGTCGCTCCAGGGTCCGTTCCACTCCACCTGACCCCAGGGGTTACGAACACGAATCAGCTGGACCTTTGCTCCTCTGTAGTTGACCTGTGGAAGCAAAATAAAAAAGATCATGAAGAGAAAATAGACAGTAAATTTGTGCAAAATAAAGAGATGAAGATGCTGGGGTTACCTCCTCCACTCCAGTGATGGAATAAGCGTGGCCTTTAACCAGACCAGTAGTGGTTTGGGCCTCGGATTCAGCAGAACTTGTGATCTAGTAGAAAACACAAACATCTGGATTTCAGGAACGGTAGAATTTGCTATTGATCTCAGTTTGAGTCCAACAAAGCTTTGCTTACATCAATGGAGCAGCCGAGCATTGATCCTCTCTCCACGGCTTTCTTGAGGATGACAAAGAGGTTGCCGGGGGCGTTCTTCGTCTCGTACATCTCGCCCACGCCGCCTGTGAAGTCCTCCATCGCCTCCATGGTGCTTCCTCCTTTCAGGGATTCATAGCTGCCGTTCAGCCTGAGGGACGCAAAGGAGATGATCGACTTACACAAGCACAAACAGGTTTGACGTCTCAACTAGATATGACAAGACGTCAATCTTGTTTTGTAAACTCAAGCGCATACTTGGCATAGGCCTTCTCTAGAAGTGCACTCCAGTACTCAGTGTTGTCAGCGGAGTGGACGAACATCAGTTTGTTCCTCACACAAGGGAGTCGGTCATCCACAACCACATCCATCCATTTATTATGCTGCCAGAACTGCACAACAAGGTGAGTTTGGTTAGGGTTCAAAGGAGTAGAGAGAGAGAGTTCAGAGAGTTTCCTGGGACTTACCTGGAAATGGAAGATTCCAGCGTAGCCACGATCAAAGCTCTGGTCGTGTGGTACGACCCTCTTCAGTGTTTCGTCATGAAGGGTCAGGGAGGCAATCGCTGCCAACAACCAGCAGTCTCCTGTATGGCCATACATAAAGGGTAATATGCATGAAGATCATAATATGATCATTATTGAAGGATTACTCCACTTCCAAAATAAACATTTCCTGATAATTTACTCACCCCCATGTCATCCAAAATGTTCATGTATTTCTTTTTTTCAGTCGCAAAAGAAATGACATTTTTGAGGAATACATTCCAGAATTTCTCTCCATATAGTGGACTTAAATGGTGCTCAAAGGATTGCTTTTTCATTGCAGCTTTAAAGGGATCTACATGATCCCCACCGAGGAATAACGAAAATTACAATTTATATACTTTTTAACCTCAAATTCTCATTTTATTTAGCTCTGCGATGCGCATGCATATTCTGTGCACTCAATCTGGTTCAATACAGTTAGGGTATGTCTGAAAATTCCCATCTTATTTTCTCCTCCAACTTCAAAATCATCCTACATTGCTGCAAAAGTACCCACCCAGTGTTTACAAAGTGAACATACAAGGAGGGTCAAACACCATTTACAAAAAAGGCATACAGCAATGTAGGATCATTTTGAAGTTGGAGGAGAAAATGAGATGGAAGTTTTTTGACATACCCTAACTGTCTTGAACAGGCGTGCACAGAGTATGCATGTACATCACAGAGCTAGACAAGGCCTTTGTGGTTAAAAAGTGTATAAATACTAATTTTTAAGAAAATGGCTGATTGTTTAGCTAGATAAGAGCCTTATTCCTCAGCTGGGATCGTGGAGAGGCTTTTGAAGCTGCATTGAAACTGCATTTTTATCTTCCAATTCATTGAGCACCATTGAAAGTCCAAACTGCAGTTTCAATGCGGCTTCAAAGGGCTCTACACAACTCCCGCCAAAGAGTAAGTGTTTTTTCTAGCAAAAAAGATCTCAAATTTTCTTTAAAAAATGTATTTAGATAATTTCTAACCACAAACACCCATCTTGCACTAGCTCTGCGATGCGCATCTTCACGCATTACACAATCATGTTGGAAAGGTCACACACCTTTAGATCTTTGTCTGTGCATATCAGTTAAAAAAGGTAGGGTAGGGTGAAAAAATTTATCTCATTGTCTCCTCCAAATTCAAAACCGTCCAACATTGTTGTTTTACCTTTTTGTAAAGGGTGTTTGACTTTCTTTGCACGTTACATCATGCATGAGGTCAAGCCAGTGCATTTGCATTTACATTTGTGTTTTTCTTAGAAAATGACTGATTGTTTCGCTAGATAAGACCCTTATTCCTCGGCTGGGATCGTGTAGAGCCCTTTGAAGCTGCATTGGAACTGCATTTTTTACCTTCAATTCACTGAAGTCCACTATATGGAGAAAAATCCTGGAATGTTTTCCTCAAAAATCTTTAAAAAATATATATATTTTTGACTGAATAAAGACATGAACATATTAAATAAAAGGGGGTGAGTAAATTCATTCTGGAAGTGAACTTCCCCTTTAAAGTTGGCAAAAATATACTTTTTTTTGTTTATTGTAAACAAATAAGCAAGCCCAGCCCAGGTGGCAAAAAGTAATGCAAGGTAATGCATTACTTCTCATAAAAAAATAACTCTTTCATGGAGTAATGCAGCAGCATCATCATGCTGATGCATAATTTTATTCTTTGTTCATTGGAAGTGTTCTGCTCAGATTAGGGTCTTATTTTATCATAAACCATTTGAGTAACCTGAGGCGAAAGGAAACATACCCAGTTGCCCCTGACAGATGTCTGTCCTGGTGGCTCCTCCTGTGATGAATTTTGGGTCTTTGCAGATTTCCTGAATTTGAACAGATCGTGGAAATATCAGTCAGGTCAAATCAAATACCATAACATCATGCTATCTATTTATCTTGCAGATTTGCTGAATTTGAGAAGATCAGACAAAAAAATATCAATTTATCAAAAAACATCCATCTGTCATGCTATCTATCCATCAGTTTTTAGAATGAGATGTTTTGCATGTGATAATGACAGAAGAGTTGGTTGCTGTAGGGAATTTATACAACAGTATCTGAAATTTGAACTATTTTTACTGGCATTTCCAGAAGGTACAACACATCACATGATCTGTCATTTACTGTAGATCTAATAAAGAGTTTGATTAGAGACAGAGGGAGACGTGTAAACGCCCATGATGCCTGTGTGAGGTGTGTTCGCATTCTAACGCAAGCCCACACTCTTCACGCGCCGCATGTCTAAGGTCGCTCTGCAGGAACGCCCTGGAATGAAATGCAGTTGTAGTTTCATTCAGAGGTCCTTAAAATTTTACAAGCGTGAAGGATGGGTGTGGACCATATGTCGCTTGTCACAACCACTGTCGTACCAGCTCTCAAACTCAACCCAGTAATCCATTTCCAACAAAATAAAACCAACATTCGATCACTCAAGACTAAATAAACAATGTGCATTCTGTGCATGCCAAAATTCCATTTGCGTTCCTAACCTGCTGCATGGCAACAGTCTCCAATGGCTTCATGACTTTTTAAAGATGAACTCAGTTGTGATGGAACGTGAAATGTCGGCGAATAGGGCACTGATGTGTTCATAAGGCGACCAGCCAGGTTGATTCAAGGTCTGGGATTATTCCGCAGACTTGCGTGACGGGTTTTAAAGCGCTGTAATTGCATTCTAAAATATGCAAATTGCACACAAAATAAGTGTAAAAAATGTAAGCATTTTTGGAATGCGCACAATACTATAGTGAAACTACTTCCATTCATTCATCTGACATCCATCTTTACATGAACAGAGAAGGAAATGCTTCAGATTTGACAGTTCTATACAGATCCTGTCGGATCCCGTCGTATTCACTTAGAATTCCCTCTGCAGCGCCAATTTATATGAAAGAAAAACCACTACACTATTAGACTTTGCTGTATCAAATCCAGCTGGTTTGTCATTTGACTGGGGTGTCATTTGTTTGGATGGCCAAGTGCAGAAATCTCCCAGATTGTCATCTTGCAGCATCATGTATGCAGGCTCACTTACCCCTGGCCTCTTCCATTCGAAGTTAACAGGGACCCTCTGGCTGAAAAAGAGCGAGTCGTCTGTTGCTGGGAAGTCTGGATCCTCAAACAGCTTTCCCTTTTGCAAACACTCCTGGCGGAGCTGTTGAAACGTCTTGCCGTCCGCCTGTGTGCTCTCGATTAGGGTCGCCTGCCCGGAGCCATTCACACTGTAGGGCATCTTCAAACCGGCTGCTAGCCAAGCTCCAAAACCACAGACAGGACACTCGTGACGCTCGTCTGGAGCAGTAAGCTTGTGTTTTGAGAGCCTACGAGATAAATTCAGCCACTGTGGCCGACGGACAGGCTCGTCAGGTTGGCGTCACGCCCATCAAGAATAGAAACTGGTTTGGGTGAAAGCAGCCACACCTGTGTGAGAGGAGGTGGTTCGGATCCTGCTTGAAACCTTTACTACGGTACATACTGTAGTAATCAGACTTGCAACATCAGGAATGAGATTGAGACAACTATGAAATGTTACAAAAATATATTTACAAGTATCAGAATAAACCAAACAATACAAAGTCCGCTTTCTTCACTGTTAAAGACCAACATCCCATGATGGTGTTGTTGACCACCAGGAACACCAAAAGTAAACTTCAAACTGAGAAAGCTGACTTGCCTTGTACAAAACTAAGTGCAGGGTTGCAGAATCATTCAAACTAAAGTCTATCCCTAGTGACTGGGGAATAAAACTAGATGAAGGATTTGATTTTGCTTCATCAGGACTGTTTTTCCACCTTAACTAGGATGAATCCAGTTTATCTGGATTCACTGTGAACATCCAGAAGAACAGTGCTGGATGTGCTTACCTTTATAAACACAGGCCATCAGCAAAACAACAGCAATGTTACAGAAATTAGCTGAACTGAAAAATACAGACATGGAAATAATGACCTAACTTTTTGTCCAGAAATAATACATGTCTAATATTTACATCTCTATGAAAACAGCAGGCTGCACCCCTGACATTTAGAGGCATCAACACGCATCCTAACAATGACAATGAACCAAAACATCAAAACTCTCACTTTACAAAACACAAGTCAATCTCACAAAAACGCATCCAGGCCATATTTCACAAGAAAAAAAAAACATATTTTGCACAAAGAAAAAAGTTGATTGTATTGTGACTTCATGACAATTATCACCCAACTTCTTACTGTAATGGCAATAATAATAATAATAATGAAATCAAGGTAGTATGTTGTACTTTAATAAAATAAAAACACTGTAAATTCTGTACGTATAAACAGTATTTGATTACACTGATTATATTACTGACAATTTTTTTTATTGCAAAACATCTAGATGCATTAAAGAAAAGTAAATTATGTGCTTATTTAGTTAAATCAACATGAATGAATGGCAATACAACAACCCTGAAAAATACCTCACAATTTAATTTTTTTTTTAGAACTTGAGAGGGCTGTCAAACGATTAATCGGATCCAAAATAAAAGTTTGTGTTTACATACCATGTGTTTACAGAGTATATTTATTATGTTTGCATAAACACAAATAAATGTATATATTTTTTAAAAATTATATATATATATGCATTATATAAACTTATTTTGGATGCCATTAATCGCATACAAAAATAAAAGTTTTTTTTACATACTATATATGTGTTTACTACGTATATTTATTATGTAGACAAATACATGTTCACATTCAAAAATTATATTTTTATATGCATTCATATTTATACTAGTGCTGGGCAACGTACATGTACATGTGTACATTTATTATGTATATATAAATACACACGCATGTATATATTTAAGAAAAATGTTCTGTTCAGATATTTATATATAATTAAATTATAGGAATAATGTAAATACATGTAAATATCTTCAAAATATATATTGTATGTGTCTTTATATATACACAAATATACACAGTACACACATATAAACAAACTTACTTGGGATGTGACTAATTGTGATATATGTGTGTTTACCATGTATATTATGTAGACAAATACATATACACATATATATCTATATTTTATATTTATATGTACATATATTTATACTAGTGCTGGGCAATGAACAATCATGATTAATTGCACTGAATAAAAGTTGTACATGTGTGTATTGTGTATATTTACTATGTATATATAACGCACACATGCATGTATATATTTTAGAAAATCTATAATATCAATTATATGAATCATGTAAATACATGTAAATATTTTCAAAATATATACTGTGTGTCTTTATGTATACAAATAATAAATATACACAGTACACAAGTGTACATATTAACAAAAACGTTTATTTTGAATGTAATTAATTGTTGCCCAGAACTAATTTACACTTGTATATAATTTATATTTTATATATATAAACATAAAATATTTTCCCTTAATATATACGAGTGTATATTTATATATACATAATAAATATACACAGTACACACACATATATAGTATGTAAACAAACTTTTATTTTGGATGCGAAAAAAAAAAAATATTGGTGCTAAATGGCTTCATTTTATACATAGGGTGAATTCAGCCACTGAGACGACCCATTTAACCTGAACCCTAATTATTTATCTGATTATGGAGTGAATTATGACCTGCGCTTGTTTTTTGTGAGACTGACCCGCACACACTCTCATTGTTCCTGTTTCTCCAGCGCAGTGCCTGTCACCAGCAGCAGGTTACAGGCCATGAACTGCACATTGAGGATGTTGCTAGTGCTGCCAGTGTACTGTCCGATCAGCTCGCTGCTGGAGCCGTCGGTGGGTGCGGTGCCATGGGCGCTGCGTATGTCCCACACTCGCACTGAGTTGTCCATAGAGGCAGACGCCACCAGACTGCTATCCTGGCTGAAGGAGAGGCTCGTGATGCTGTCGGTGTGACCCCGCAGGTCTTTAAAAAGGCTGCCGGACGCCAGGTCCCACAGCTTCAGTCTCTGGTCCTCTCCGGCCGACGCCAGGTACTTGCCGTTTGGTGAGAAGGCGAGCGACAGAACGGGACCTCGATGCCCGGTGAACAGCCTCACGGACGCCCCCTGCTGGGTGCTCCAAAGGCGCACGGTTTTATCCGTGGAGCCCGTTGCCACATAGTTGGAGTTGGGGTGGAATTTGACGCAGTCGACGTCAGATAAGTGTCCGGCGTAGAGGCGCAGCGGATAAGTGCGCGCAAAGCTCCAGAGGCGAGCGGTGCGGTCGTGGGACGCTGTGGAGAAGTACAGGCTGCAGGGGCTGACGTCCACGTCCCAGACGGGGTACGCGTGGCCGCGGTACAAGACGGTGTTTGTGAAGCTGTTCAGATCCCAGAAGCGCACCGTCGAGTCCTCCGAACAGGACAGCAGTCCGGAGCCGTCTGTCAGGAACGCAGTGCGGTAAACAGGGCCGCTGTGAGCACGCAGGGTTTTTATTTCACTGCCTGAGGCGTCCTCGTCATCTGCCTGATTAGAAATTAAAATAAATGTGAATATCATGTTACAATAACAAGATGGATGAAAACACCTGAGGAGAATGTTTATTCATCTTGAGTGTGATTTTGGACCAATAACAATGTACATAATGTAATATATTTACAATATGCTTTATATTATGTAGATGACCTAATAAATTAAATAAACTGAAAACTAATTCAAATATTGGTTTTACTCGGAAATCTCAATGGCATTATAAAAACTTTAAAATCTTCCTATATTTATGTATGCAAATATTTAATATAAAATACAGTTATTTAAAAAAAAAAAATAATAATAATAATAATAATAATAAATATATATATATATATTTTTTTTATTTTATTTATTTATTTTTTTTCCCCCACTGTTAAGAAATAAAGAAAAAAATCTATTTGTTGTAAATTATATTGTATTTTACTTAAACATTTCAAATCTACTGGACAAAGACTGGTTAAAATGAGAGCTTATTTTACTTGAAAATAAAATAAAGTAAAAATAATACAACTAAATAAAAATCCAGGCACATTAAAGTAACTTTATTTTTGTTATTGACTGATTTGGTAAAAAAAAAAAAAAAGCTTATTTATCTAAAATAAATTTAAAATAAATTATATTAATTTATTGTAATTTATATGGTATTTTACTTAAACATTTTAAATCTACTAGACAAAGGCTAGTTAAAATGAGGGTTTATTTGCTTAAAAAAATAAAATAAAGTGAACATCCAGGCGCATCAAAGTAATGGGGGTCTGTGCCCTTAATTATTTTTATTATTGACTGATTTGGTATTTCTGTAAATTAAAAGCATATAATTATATAATATAATATAATATTTTTATTTATTTGTATTTTTTTGCATGACAGTGATGAATTTGTCACAGAAATAACGTCATAAAACTAATGGTGCTAAATGCTATGCAAAAATTAGTAAGCAAATAAATAAATGTAAAAAATAAATACAGCTTTAAAAAAAGCTTTTTTTTTATTTTTGTAAGAATATATTGCTATTTATTAGCCCATGTGGTTCTATTAGTACATAAGCATTTCTAAAATACTGTTCATTTAGTCAAAAAAGCATTTATTGTAAATTACACTGTATTTGATGTTTACTTCAAAAGTTAAAATATACAAGAATATAATAAAATAACGTTTTTGTAGTGCTGTCAAACGATTAATCGCATCCAAAATAAAACTTTATATGTTTGTGTACTGTGTATATTTATTATGTATATATAAACACACACGTATGTATATATTAAGGAAAAATATTTTGGATTTATATCTAAAATATTTATATTTATTTATAATCTAAATTGTTTGCAGGTATAAATATATACATATAAATATTTTTGTTTAATATACACATGTATGTGTGTGTATTTATATGTACTTAAAGAATATACAGGGTAAACACACATATAGTATGCAAACATAAATTTTTATTTTGGATGCGATTAATCGTTTGACAGCCCTAAATTTTTGTAAACCATTTCAGAGCAAATAAATAAGACTGTAAAAACTGTCAAAAGACTGAAAAATATCTAGACACATAAATTTATCCTCAAGCTCCTAGACCTATCAGGTATCATTTGATGTGCACAAATACTGCCAATGTGAATTAATAACACCATCATCTACCCAAAACAAGAGAGACCGACAGCCGTCATTCACTCACCTCCTCCTCCAGCACATCACAGGCGAGTCTTATTTTAGACACGTCGGCCCTGTGAGGTCCCGCCTTCAGCTTCCTGGCCCGCAGACTCCACAGCTTCACGGCAGAGTTATCGAAGCCGGCCGCCAGCAAGCGGCTGTCCGCCGACACCTCGGCCGTGTTCAGCAGTTGATCCGTGTGCTGGAAGGCGTAGAAGCAGACGGTGGTGAGCGAAGGCGGACCTTCACGTACACGCTTTATGCAGTCCTGCAACGCCTCCAGCGCCGCCTCGTTCTGAGGTAACCCCGCTGTGACCTCCACACGCTCCGCCCCCTCCGACCCGTCCACCGCAGTCCATGCGGTGGAAGAAGAGGAAGTGGAGGTAGTGTTTCCCGCTCCTATGCCTGCACCGTACAGCTGGTAGTCGGTTCGGCGTGCTGCTGTCACCTCCACCTAAAAAAAACGTGAGAGGAATGAAACCAATTAGAAAGAACACAAAGACTCATGTGATGTAGGTCAACTGGTTTTCTTTGAGTGCTTTCAGTTGTTCGTTATTTTAAGGAGGCTCATACCTGCACATGTGTGCTGAGCACCCAGCAGATGGCGCCGTTGTCATCACTCTGCAGATAACGCAGCAGGTAGCTGTACGCTTGATCTGTCAGGTGCACCACGTACTTGTGATCCAGGAGCGAGCAGAGTTTAGGGTTTGAGCTCACATCCTGTAAGATTAAAAAAAAGTTTAAGCATGCTGGAAGAAGAATGACAACTTTGCTGCTGGCGTGGAATACTGCATCACACAATGCAATGCGCCTACTATATTTACCATGTGACAAACAAACTGGAATTGAAGTCAGACATCATTTTTTTAGCACTGCTATTTTCACAGTCAGAGACAAGTAAATGTCAAGCAAATAATTTGCTTATATATTTTTACTTGATTACTTGCATTTTATTTTAACTCGGCCATTACATTTACTAATTTAGTATTTGATTTGTATACATAAATGTTAAAATATATCAAATAAATAAAATACATTTTCTGTATTGCATTTATATAAAAAAGTATATTATAATATAGAATGGCTGAGTATAAATAAGAAAAGTCAATAAAATAAACCATTTAAAATGTAATTTACTTATTAATTTGTAAATTTGCATGCATAAATGAGAAAAAAAATAAAATAAAAATATTAAATATGTAATACAAAATATACAATAATAAATATATATATTTATTACAATAATAGGTATAATAATAAAATTGAATGGTATAAATAAGTCAATAAAAGAAACAATTAAAAATGTAATTAACTTATATTTGTAAATTTGTTATTGACTTGTATACATAAGTGTGCATGTGCGCGTATAAAAAAAAAAAAAAATATATATAAAATATATACAATAAAAAAATAGATAAAAATATGTAGTACAAAATATATGATAAAATAATGTTTAATAGAATGGCTGATTATTAATAACAAAAGTCAATAAAATAAACCATTTAAAACGTAATTACAAAAAAACTATATAAAATGTTAAATAAATACGTACATTTGCTTTTTGGTTTGTTTTTTAATTAGTTTCGATTTATATATGCGTGTGTGTGTGCGTGTGAGAAAAGTGAGAAAAATCTTCTTTTCTTTTCAACATACATCAGCCAAACAATCAGCCATACAACAGTGAGTAGTACACAAAACACATAAAATAAATAAGAAATTAAAGTATGTTAATACAGTTTATATTTAAATCAAACTAAATATATTGTAAACTATCGATTACTGTTACTTTTAAACAACTGACTGACTGTATTCGCTTTAAACAACTGAATTATATATATTATAAATATAAATAACTAAACATCACTCCACATGATGGGATCATGTGACAAAGTAACACACTATTGCCAATTATGTTTTTCAAAACAATATGCAGTATACAGTGTGCACTACAAAGTATTCAGAACTAATATTTCATTCTAAACATCAGCTTTCTATTCTTACTTTCCTAACAAACACAGGAAGCAGCTTCAATGCTAATGTAGCAATTCAGAACAAAATATGTGCATTTGGTAAGTAACTGATACTTTCAGCACCACAAAAACTTAGGAAATTAAGTTTGGTCAGTCTCTTCGCTTTTTAAGAGTAAAGCAACTGACCTGAGGCGTTACGGCTCCTCGTAAAAGGTCTACGATTGCTTTCTGCTCAGGGTCCTGCTGGAAGAACGAGTGGAAGCGACTGTAAAATGAGTCTACCGCCCCCTTCAGGCCACAGCGCGCCATGTCTAAGTGCAGGTAGAGGAAGAGCGGAAACAAGACGCCGCTCACCTCCTTCACTAACGGTGCTTCTGCATCTGAGACAGAGAAAACGGCTGTTAAAACCATATGGAGTAAAGCACTGAGAAAGTGTGTTTGTGAAAAGTTCATCTCTCACCCTGCAGGAAGGAGCGCAGTCTGGAGAACTGTGTCTCGTACTGCTGCGGGTCTGACTGACACGGGGCTGCGGACACCACGTTCGCACAGCTGGACTCTGTCTGAACTGCACACGACAGAGAAAGGGATGAGTGAAGATGAGCATTGCTAGTACTATCATTTAACATAAGGAAACCAAGAAAAAAAAATTGAAGTGCAGTTACCCGTCAGACTTGCTGCCATCTCCTCAGCCGACTGGGAGAGTTTGGCTCCCTTCAAAGATCCATCTGTGTCTATGTACTGCCTCCTCTTCAGGTACTGGGTCACCGCATACTGGATCTGCTCTGTCCGCACCCGCTTCATCTCCTAAAGGAGTCACAAAACACACACACACACACACACACAGTGTCATTTATCTCTTCACAGCAGACATTAATGGTTTGCAATGGGGAGGAAAAAAAAAATAAAAAATATAGACTTCAATTTCAATTTCAAGGAATCATTAGATTGCTTGAATATTTGATTCAATTTTAGAGTAAGTATAAGTGCTTAGTTATTTAATTAGATTTTAGAGAATCACAAGAGTGCTTGAAATTTATTTGATTTTAGAGAATCATAAGTGTGCTTGAAATATCGGATTTGATTTCAGGGAATCATTTGAGTGCTTAAATATTTGATTCAATTTCAGATAATCATATTAGTGTTTGAAATATTTAATTCAATTTTAGAGCAAAATATTTGATTCAATTTCAGGGAACCATTGGAGTGCTTGAATATTTTATTCAATTTTAGAGAATCATATTAGCGCCTGATTACTTAATTAGATTTTACAGAATCATAAGTGTGCGCGAAATATCTGATTTGATTTCAGGGAATCATTAGAGTGCTTAAATATTTGATTCAATTTTAGAGAATCATATGAGTGCTTGATTATTTAATTAGATTTTAGAGCTAAATATTTGATTTGATTTCAGGGAATCAGAGTGCTTGAATATTTGATTCAATTTCAAGGAATCATTAGATTGCTTGAATATTTGATTCAATTTTAGAGAATTATATAAGTGCTTAGTTATTTAATTAGATTTTAGAGAATCACAAGAGTGCTTGAAATTTATTTGATTTTAGAGAATCATAAGTGTGCTTGAAATTTATTTGATTTTAGAGAATCATAAGTGTGCTTGAAATATCGGATTTGATTTCAGGGAATCATTTGAGTGCTTAAATATTTGATTCAATTTCAGATAATCATATTAGTGTTTGAAATATTTAATTCGATTTTAGAGCGAAATATTTGATTCAATTTCAGGGAACCATTGGAGTGCTTGAATATTTTATTCAATTTTAGAGAATCATATGAGCGCTTGATTATTTAATTAGATTTTAGAGCTAAATATTTGATTTGATTTCAGGGAATCAGAGTGCTTGATTATTGCTTGAAATACTTGATTTTAGCAAATCATATATATGTGCTTAATTATTCAATTTGATTTTAGAGCAAAATATTTGATTCAATTTCAGAAAATCATTAGAGTGCTTTCAATAGTTTGTTCAAATTTAGAGAATCTTAAGAGTCCTCAAATATTTCATAAAATTTTAGAGAATCATAAGAGTGCTCTAAATATTTTATTCGATTTCAGGGAATCATAAGAGCGCTCAAATATATGAATCGATTTTATAGCTGGGGTTCTCAAGTCTGGCACTGGAGGTCTAATTTTCTGGTGAGTTTAGCACCAACCCTAATCAAAAATGCCTCAGGATCACTAGATATAGTTACAAGCAGGTGAGTTTGATCAAGGCTTGAGCTAAACTCTGCAGGAAAGTGGATCTTGAGGGCCAGAATTGAGAAAACCTGTTTTAGAGAATCAAAAAAGTGCTTGAATATTTGATTCAATTTTAGGAAATCATAAGTATGCTCCAATATTTGATTTGATTTCAGGTCATCTTAAGCAAATTCGAATATGACACCATGAGCATGATCAAATACTTCATTCGACTTCAGGGAATCATAATCAAGCTCTCGAATATTTGATTTTAGGTCATATGGGCATGCTTACACATGTGATTCGATTATAGGAAACCTTAAGTGTTTTAAAATTTAGCATTTTAGTGAATCATAAGCAAGCACGAATGTGTGATTCAATTTTTGAATAGATTTGAACGTTGGGTTGGCAACTCATTATTGAGTGAATTGAGACACAGAGTGTAAACAGGTTAGTTTATGTGCAGTGCAGCCACATAACTCAATAGTTATCTTCAGATAAAACTTATTAAGTAAACTCATTGAATAAATCAAGACTGCTCAGAATCCTGCAAGTCAAATATACGCGCGGCCTCAATCACTCAGCTCATCATCACACTCTGATCTCAAACACACTCAACCCACAACGCTTTAGATCTGTTTTACAGTTTAGTAAAGCTGTTAAACACCTACTGCATAATCCGTATATGACAGTCCTCGAGAAATGTGCTGTTTAAGCCATGGAAGAGGACTTCAGGAGAAGACTGCTGCTCCCCACCGCTGCTCCATTGGACGCGCGCTCTCTTCTTCTGCGCCTCCACCAAGAGCGCGCTGAGATCACAGGCGCGGCACTGCGCCATCTAGCGCAATGACTACAGCACTAAAAGCATTTCTGATTATTTTATTTTTATTTTTTTGTCTTGATTTGCTTGTCTTAAACATATATTTAATTATGAATTTTAAAACGCAGAGGTGTATTAAATTATATTTATTATATAGTTCAACAACAAATTATAATTCTAAAGTAATATTTATCAAGTATTGATCTTTTTAAATTAATAACTTTAACTTTTGCATAATATATGTGTCTGTACTGTGTGTGCACACAGTACACATTTATTTTGGTATTGATTAATTGTGATTAATCGATTTAACTAGACTAAATCTTCTGCCAGTTAATAAATTTACACATACATAAAATAAACAAAAACATAAATAATAGCTAAATGTATACATAAAAAATATTATGTAAAATAATATACATAATATTTTTGGCATTCTTCTTCTTATTATTATTATTATTATTATTATTATTAAAATTAATATTGTTTAGGGCTGCAAAATGATTAATCACATTCAAAATAAACGTTTATGTTTACATACTATATATGATCTGTGTGTACTGTGTATAAGATTATGTATATATAAATACACACACATAAATGTATATAATAACAAAAAATATGTTAGATTTATATATAAAATGTTTATATATAATATAAATTATATACAAGTATAAATATACATACAATTATAAAAGAACATATGTTAGATTTATATATAAAATATTTATATATAATATAAATTATAAACAAGTATAAATATACATACACACAAATATTATATATATATATATATATATATATATATATATATGTCTGTATTTATTTATACATAATAAATATACACACATAGTATGTAAACATAAACGTTTATTTTGAATGCAATTATTCGCAATTAATCGTTTTGCAGCCCTAATATTTTATATTTAAAGTCAATGGAGTTTGATAAAGGAGAGATATATTTTTCCAATAATATATTTTCCAATTATTTCCAGGATAAATTATATTTAATATAATATTGAGATGGTTACATTTCTCAATATTAGCGCTGATGCACTTGAGTTATTATAATATGCAACATTTTACAACTTAACATATTCCAATGTAAACACAGTAACAAAAAAAACGCTTGTGAAACTACATTTCCCAAAATACTGCTGTGATAAACAGCCACCAATCCTAACTGATGTATGGTTTTTAAACGCTTGTTCTGTAACACTGACCCAAAATCAGTTGTATGTCTCAACACCCTCTTCATTCAGTGTAAGAAGATTCTGAAAGCTGTTTCAGGATCAGCAGCATGAGCGCAATCAGCGCATGCGCATTCGAATGACGCACATAGTGTGCGCTTGACGGTCGTGAGTGCGCGGTAAAAGGATTCCAAAGTTTATCGCGTCTCGTTGGTTCTGAATGAGTTTTTGTACCTTGTAAACAGCCTGCCGCTCCAGTATGTTTACTCCCCGCGGCACACCGAGCTCAGGCCGCAGACAGACGCCCCGGACCGGCGGTCGGAAGAGTGTGAGTGCCGTTCAGCCCGGGCTGCTGTTCTCTCCACGCCGCTCCGCTGTCACAGCCAGGTAAAACAGAGTAAACACAGACATGGAACGCAAAATTTACCACACTGCTACAGATTTTTAAACATACACAACTGAAATGTTTTTGATTACTAAATAAATATCATATGGTACATAACTATGATAATTCCTCAGTACTGTGTTATATCACAGTCCTATCTGATACCGTTACAGTCACTGTATTTTTGTAAAGTTTTGTACAGTCTTGCAATAAAATAAATTAGTAAATTACATTTAATACGTTTTCTATTCATTTCTTTCTTTATATTTAATGTTTTTTTTTCTCTTTTTTAATTATACAATAATAAAGTAATATATTAAAATTTCTTACTGTATCTGAATTTCTTTAGCATGTTTTGTAAATGTACAGTAGTTCTGAAATTGTTTGTAGAAAGTAGAAAGTTTGTAGAAAATGACCACTTTCAATTTGCTTTTTTTCACCATTGATTTGTGGATCTCTCTTCTTTCTCCAGATCTACTCCCACCCGAGTTCAGAGTCATGCAGCCGTCGAGTCGTATCATTTTGACATTCAGACTTTCGGATCATCTCTGCCTGTCAAAGTCATGGAAGCGCTGACCATGGCCGACGGTAAAAAAAAAAACAACGTTTTTTACCTTTACATATCGTCTGTGTCTCAAAACCTAGTGAGCTTACTTAGGTGACATTTGTAGGCTTTCAAACTAGTGATTTTACAGAATGCTTTAATTTTTTATTTAATTTTAGAGAAACATATGAGCACTTGATTATTTTATTTGATTTTAGGGAATCATAAGAGTGCTTGAAATATTTGATTCAGTTTTAGAGAATCACAAGAGTTCTTGAATATTTGATTCAGTTTCAGAAAATCATAAGAGTGCTCAAATATTGGATTCTATTTTAAGGCATCATAATTATTTGATTATTTGATTTGATTTTAGAGAATCATAAGAGTCCTCAAATATTTAGGGAATCATAAGGATGGTCATTTAGGTCAAAGTGTGGTGTGATGAGCGGAGTGGAGCAGTTACTACATTAAAAAGAAGTAACTGGTGCTTTCAAAACACTGATTCATAAAACTTTGAAACCTTTGTGAAATGTTTATTTCCAACAACTGATTTCTACTCTGTAGACCAATTTGTAGACACATTAAATGTCACATTTGTAGGGGGAAAAAGTAAGACTAATAGTTAGTCTCGTCCAGTCTTTGGATATACTGGTTTAAAGACTTCTCGGTGTATGATGTTGAGTATGATGTCTATTGCAGTGGATGATCAGATCTCTGTGAAGGTGGAGGCGTCCGGTTGGGCGTGGATGGTTTGTGGCGAACGGCTGATCATCTGGAAAGTGTCTCAGACGTCTGTGGCAAAGGTCAGAAAGGTTACAACTACTAAGTGCTGAATTCGCTGCCAAACTTCGCTGTACACACATTGTGCTGTCATTGCAGTTGTCAGTGTGTAAAGACCTCCAGCTGCCCTCCAGTGAGTTTGCATACAGCGCTGATCTCATCTCAATCGCTTCCTGCAATCCACTGGATTCTGCACCCATACAGGTGAGATCATGCATCTCTGAACATTAACGTAACATGAGATTTCATGATGCAAACATAAATACAAACTGTTTTCCACAGTCCATCAGTGCATTGGCCGTGTCTCCAGATGGATCGGCTCGATTTTGGCCTAGCCTGGCTCACGACGGGACTTACACTGAGACGCCTCTGGATCTGGGTGGAAATGTCTGCAACTATGTTGCAGCTGTTAAGGTGTGCAATTAGGGCATAACGAGAAGTACAGAAGTTTTTATTTCCATATCTCCTCTTCCATAAGCTGTTTTCTCTTGCTGTTTCAGGGCGGGAGTTTCATCGTGTCATCGTACCGCGGTCACCTGCTCCGGCTCACTCCGGATTTCTCTGGCAAACTGTACCAGAGACCGGTTCAGCAGGGTCAGGGGATGCTGTCCGGCATTGGACGCAGGGTTTCCAGCCTCTTCGGCATCCGTGGCCAACCGGCCGACCTCACAGTTAGTATCATTGGTCTTTACCTTTGCAGGTCATGTGTTCAGACAGTGACAGGACATTTGTCTCCTCAGGTGTTCAGCGTGTTGTGGGTGAAGCACACCGGCTGTCTGTATTCTCTCAGCTCGTGTGGCCTCAGTAAATGGGAGGTGGATGAGAACAGTGAGACGCAGGTGTTGAGCTGGAGCACCAATCAGATAATCACAGACAGCATCACCGACGCCATCTGGGTCAGACTTTTTTTTTTTTGTAAACGTCTAGAATTTGCTTTTCTGAACTGAGTATTTTCTGTTCACAAAAATATGAACCAGAACAACTGTTTTCAACATTGATAATAATCAGAAATGTTTCTTGAGCAGCAAATCGGCATATTAGAATGATTTCTAAAAATTAGTAATGATGCTGAAAATTCAGCTTTGCTCACAGGAATAAATTACGTTTCATGCTATTTTACAATAGAAAATGTAAAAAAAAATATTTGAGAGTATTACTGTATTTTAGATCAAATAAATGCATCTCTAGTGAGCATTTGATATGAAAAAGATTTTAAAAATCTTACAGAATGTTTGAATGCTACTGTATAAATAAAATGTATATGTAAAAGCTGTATTGCTCATTTTACATGCAATTACATGCAGTTTGGGGCAGAGCAACAAAAAAAAATATTACTAGAAATCAGAAAATGGTTAACAAAAGGCCATGATTTTAACACAAAAACATACTACTAATATTATACAGAACCAGTCAAAAGATTAGAATTTTTTTTTTTCATGTTTTTGAAAGAAGTGTCTTCTGCTCAACCAGGCTGAATTTATTTGATAAAAACACAGTAAAAACAGTAATAATCTGAAATATGTTTATGATATTAAATAACTATTTTCATGTAATGCATTGTAAAATATAATTTATTCCTGTAATATCAAAGCTGAATTTTCAACATCATTCAACATCATCACTCCAGTCTTCAGTGTCACATGATCTTTCAGAAATCATTCTAATATGCTGATTTGCTGCTTAAGAAACATTTCTGACTATTATCATTGTTGAAAACCATTGTGCTGCTTCATATTTTGTGAAAACAGATATCTTTTTTAGGACTTTGTAACAATATAAGTCTTGACTATCACATTGTTTAATTTAGAGTGTCCTTGCTAAATAAAAATATTAATGTCTTTCAGTTTCTTAATATAAAATTTCACATATAGATGTGTGCTTATGTAATATGCTTTATTTGTCTTATAGGATTCAGAAAGTAACTACTCTGAGATCAAGAAAGGAGTGAATGTGTCTTATCTGGACATGCAGTACAGCAAGTGAGTCTTTTGAATATGATATTAAATATGATGTTCAAATTAATATGTAATATATTTGATGTCAAAAGTTTGCATCCGTCTTTCAGAATCTGCAAAATGTTGATTATTTTACCAAAACAAGAAGGATCTAACAAAATGCAGTTACTGTTTATTTAGTACTGAACTGAAAGGGATAGTTCACCCAAAAATGAACTTTGATGTTTATCTGCTTACCCCCAGGGCATCCAAGATGTAGGTGACTTTGTTTCTTCAGTAGAACACAAACAAATATTTTAAACTCAAACCGTTGCAGTCAGTCAGTTGGTTTGTGCAAGAAACTAAATGGTATTCATATAATTTTTTTTACCTCTGATCCACCACAATGTCCAAAACAACAAAAAAAAAAAAAAACACACACACACACACACAGCTGTGGATCATTCAGGTAACAACACAGTATTAAGAATCAAGTGTATGTAAACTTTTGAACAGGGTCATTTTTATAAATTCAACTATTGTTTTCTCTTGTGGACTATATGCAAACTGCTTTTATGTGAAATATCTTTTTCGGGTCAGTACTAAATAAACAATAACTTGCATTTTGTATGATCTCTCTTATTTTGGTAAAATAATTAACATTTTGTTCACAGGGGATGTAAACATTTGACCTCAGCTGTAACAGACACTACATGCAGGATTTACAGCATTAGTCTGTGACTAATATCCTGTGTCTCTTTAGAGCGGGGCTGGTGCTGTTGGCAGCGGCTTGGCATCCAGGCGACACTCCATGTGTGGCATATTTCTGCCTGGTCACTCTTGCAGAAAGCATAGCGCCGTCCCCAGATCTGCTCACTGTGGAGGTCACCAAATACAACCCGCCCTTCCAGGTACATTGTTCAGCCATAGTTAAATGATCTGAATTTTAGACTGTGAGCTTCCTGGATTGTTTATGAAACTTTATGAATTGAGCTCTGGTTTTGTCTGGCAGAGTGAGGAGGAGCTGCAAAAGACGCGTTTGGTGTTGCCTGACCCATCAAGTCCTGCTGCGTACCTCTATAATGAGGAGCTGGTGTTCACCTGCAGCACTGTAGCTGGACGCGGAGGTCTTGCAGAGGAGAAGATCTCCTTCAGCTCTCCAGGTACAGCTCTCAGACTGTGAAATCAAATGAAGTAGCTAGTCTTTTCCCTGTAGTTTATCTCTGTTGTTTTTGTCTGTTCTGCAGGTGACCGTATCCGAGGCGGTGGAGTGTGCACCGGTCTGCCGGTGTTTTTCTCTCAGAACAGCGGGCTGGTTGCCGTTTTACCAAGAGAAAGCGCTTCCCTTCTACCCGAGACCATGGAGGACTCGCTCTGCACCTCAGTGGCTGGACCTGAGGTCAGGACCCAATTTACTTGCAGGAGGCATAATATACACACACACAAGTGTATATATTTACAATTTATGATGCTTATTCAAGTAATTAGAAATCATGGAATATTTCTCATCTTTTCAGGGCACTCCATTATTATTTAATTTGAATGGATATATAATATATAATAAAAATAAAATAATAAAATAAAAATATAATTATTTTTTTAAAAAGATAACTTTGATTGTTTTTTTTTTGCATATAAATTAAATATAAACAATATTTAATTTATATGCATAAAGAAATGTATAATGTTTCAACTTATTGAAGTGACTAGAAATCAGGATTTTTTTTACTTTTCATTGCACTTTATTATAAATTTAAATATTATAAATGTAAAATACTTATTATATTTTAGGTATTTTATTAATTATTTAAGTTTTTTGTGCATTCATGAGCTAGTCTCTTGTAAAAAAAAATATCAATTTCTATAAATAATTTTGCTATAACTAGAAATCAGGACACTCCTTAAGCTAAAATATTATAAATGTAAACATTTATTTAAAATATTTTATGAATTGTTTTACAGTTTTTGTGCATTCATGAACTAGTTTCTGGTAAACGATAATTGTAATTTATATGTATGTAGAAATGTATGTTTTAATTTATTTAATTGACTATAAATCAGGATTTTTTTTTCCTCTTCAGGGCACTCTGTTTTATTATTATATATATTATTAATATTATAAAAGTAAACATCTTTATTATATTTAAAGCATTTTATTAATTATTTCAGCTTTTTGTGTATTCATGAGGTAGACTCTGTAAAAGTTCTAGAAACCTGGAAATATGTTTTTCTTTTCAAGCCTGCATTGTAAATAAAAACATAAATTAAAAAAATATACTTATTATATTTAAAGAAAAATGTTAATTATTTTGCAGTTATATTTGTATTCATGAACTAGTGTCTGGTAAAATGTAATTTATATGTATGTATGAATTTAGAATGTTTTAATTTATTCAAATGAATAGAAATCAAGAAATATTTTTCATCTGTTTCAGGGCACTCCATTAGAGACGCCACCTAAAATAGACATGGTGGCCCAGGAGGACAGAACTAAACTGCTGAAGCAAGCCTTTCTACAGTTCTGCCGGTAAGTTTCCCTCACTTTACAGACGTCATCTTAGGGTCCGCATGTGTTTGTGACTTTGCTGACAGATGCTCTGCTGTGCTTTGCTCTGCAGTCATGATTTAGTTGGAGCTCAGAGCATGGTGGACGAGCTCTTCCCCAGCGACGGAGACGGAGGTGCAGAGCTGGATGCCGTCGTGACTCAGATTGACCTGGATCTGGTGGACGACTACCCTGCATGTGACCCACGCTGGGCTGAGTCTGTTCCTGAAGGTGAGAGATGGCGAAAAAACCTTTAATTTTGCCCCAAAATGTGTTCATTTTGAACCCTGGTCGATTTGTACATTTGTGTGTTTTGTCCTGTAGAGGGCGCTGGGTTTACACTGACGTCTCTGATCCTGCTGCATCAGTTGGAGGATAAGATGAAAGCTCATCGCTGCCTCATGGACTTCCTGCTTCAGGTTCCTCAATAGACACACAAACTATGAGGCATGCTTTCATTCTTCTGACAGTGTTTACTAATGCTCTTTCTGTTTGCTCTACAGACTGGTCTTCTGGACCGCCTCACTTCCACAGCAGTGCGCAGGTCCCCGATGGCCACACGACTCTTGCTATGCGAACATGCGGAGAAGCTCTCGGCTGCCATTGTGCTAAAGAACCATCATGCCAAGCATCAAGATCTGGTGACCGCAGCAATCCTGTCGGCTCTGAAGAAGAACAACACCGACATACCGACTACCCTCACGCCTGCGGATGTGTTCTTCAGAGAGGTGAGAGACTTCAGCAGATTTCCAGTTCATCAAACTGGAATGTATAAATAAATAAGTGTCTTAAGTGTCACGTGATCCTTCAGAAATCATTCTAATATGCTGAATTATTATTAGAATTATCAATGTTGGAAACAGTTATTTATTACAGTTATAGCCAAATATTTTTTTTTGCAACCTATGATTCTTTTTTCAGGATCCTTTGATGAATAACAAGTTAAAAAGAACAGCATTTATTCAAATATATAAACCTTTTCTAACAACGTGAATCTATGCTATCACATCCATGGTGAATAAAAGTATTAATTTCTTTCAAAAAAAAGAATAAAAATGTACTTCCCCCAAACTTTTGAACAGTAGTGTATATTGTTAGAAAACCTGTCTATTTTAAATACATTTTAAATGAAAAGCTTTTATTGCTCAAAAAATCAGAGGTCCAAAAAAATATTAAGCAGCACAGCTGTTTCCAGCACTGATAATAAATCAACATATAAGAAAGATTTTTAAAGGATCATGTGACCCTGAAGACTGAGTAATGATTCTGGAAATTCAACTTTAATTACAGATATAAATTAAATTTTAATGTGTATTAATATAGAAAAACATTGAACAATATTTCACAATTATTATTCCAGTGAAAACAGCCTTGATAAGCATTAGAAACTTATTTAAAAATTTTTTTATATATATATATATATATATATATATATATATATATATATATATATATATATATATATATATATATATATATATATTGTGTGTGTGTGTGGTTTTTTTCATGTTTGTGTCTCCAGGTGTCTCAGATCTCCTCCATCTTTGAGTGTCTGTTGGATGAGGAGGAAAAAGTTTTAAAAGAGCATTCGGATGCTGCCAGGTGGGCAGAGGTGGTGCTCAACGTCAATGACATTGTCAAGGTGCTCAGCAGTTTTTCTTACTTATTCATTAGTTAGGGTTATGAGAATGCGGACTGAATCGCAGAATCCAGTCATAAAAGTGGAATTTACTGTTTAACACAGAATGTCACGGAATTTGTCAAAGTTTGGAAGAATTAATCAAAAGTATGTCATCAAATTAAATCAAATCGTGACATGGACTAGTATCTGTAAATATTAAGCTGCAAAAATCCTGCATGTTCCGTGTGTCTCTGTGTTTATGAATGGCTCAGACTATGGTGAGCTATCTCTTTAAGTCTAATATACACTTAAAACCTCAATTTTAAATTCACAGACCCGAAAAGATATTCTTCTTTTCTGAATTTGTGAAATGAATTATCATTTTGTTTTGTGTGGCAGGTTATGCTTCAAGCAGCAGCGCAGTACCGAGAGACCAAAGCATCTCTGTACAGAGCGCCTGAGAACTGCGGCCCTGAGCCTGAGTACATCCCATGGACAGGTAAACACATCTGAAATGACCTCTTCCTCTCTTTTTGACCACCACAGCATTGTAAACAAAATCAGCTCTCCAGTATGAGCGTCATAGTTTCTTGTTCTCAGCCTCAGGAGGAGTGGGTGGAGTCCGGACCGTCATCACGCGGCAGCACGAGCTGATCCTGCGCGCGGCTTATCCTCACGCAGACGTGGAGCTGCGCGGCTTGCTGAGCGAGCAGCTGGTGGCGCTGTTGGACTCTCTGTTGAGCGGTTATGTGGCTCAGCTGACGTCTCTCCGCCGTGCCGGACAACAGGAGCGCTACATCACACTGGAGAACGAGTACACGCAGAAACGCTCAGAACTGCTCACACCTCTCTGTGAGTTTTGATTGATCATTTTACATGTCAATCCGATGGTCTCTTTCTGTCTGTGTGAGCAGAATAAGTTGAAAAGTGGACCAGATTATGTGCATAATAGATTTACGTTGTCTGTTATTGTGGCAGTGGAGTTGGGTCAGCATCAGTGGGTTGCGGCGCTGGCGGAGAAATACTGTGACTTTGACATATTGGTGCAGTTGTGTGAGCGAACGGATAACCAGAGTCGACTACAGCAGTACATGGTTAAATTCGCTGATCAGGTAACGAACCCACCCAGGAACTCTTAAATGTCAACACAAGCCACATACACCGTCGTTCAAAAAATTGGGGCCTGTATAGTTTTTTTTTCCTACAGGACGTTAATACTATTATTCATCAAGGATGCATTAAATCGAGTAAAGGCATTTTTAAATCTTATAAAGATTGATATTTCTCTTGAACTTTCTATTCATCAAAGATGTATCAATTTCCACAAAAATATTGAGCAGCACAGTTGTTTCCACATTGATAATAATCAGAAATGTTTCTTAAGCAGCAAATCAGCAAGAAGGAGCATGTGACACTGAAGACTAGAGTAGTGCTGCTGGAAATTCAGCTTTGAACACAGAAATAAATTACATATTCAAATGTATCACAGTAGAGAACAAGTATTTTCAATTATATTAAGTAATATTTCATAGTTCTTCTTGTTTTTTGTTTGTTTTGCTCAAACAAATGTAGCCATGTTGAGCATAGAGGCCTCTTTCACAAACATTTTTTAAAATTCTATTATCAGTAGATGCTTCTGGATAGGGTAGTTTGGCAATTAGAGAATGTTTTAATATTTGTAAAAATGTTTTGTTGAATTAAAGAGCACAGCACACAAACACTGTGAAATTCTTGCAATATAGAAAATATACTGAAAGTGAAATCCCATATGGTTTACA
This sequence comes from Cirrhinus molitorella, assembly GCA_033026305.1. NCBI lineage: Eukaryota > Metazoa > Chordata > Actinopteri > Cypriniformes > Cyprinidae > Cirrhinus > Cirrhinus molitorella. The sequence continues at coordinate 38,630,444 of CM065120.1, forward strand.
GTACCTGTGCCAAATGCATTTACTAACAGCTCTCCCTGTTTCCTGTAGAACTTCGCTGACTTCCTGTTCCGCTGGTACATGGAGAAAGGCAAGAGAGGGAAGCTGCTGTCTCAGCCAGTAGCAACACACCAGCAGCTGTCCAGTTTCCTGCAAGCTCACGATCAGCTCAGCTGGCTGCATGACATACATGTGCAGGACTATCAGAGAGTAAGAGAAAAAAGGAATACAACAAATGCATATTTAATAATAATACAAAATTGTTTCAATTCAAAGTCAGAGTTGGAAACCATTTTTTTTGACACAAATTTTATATGCATGCCAATTGTATAATATCCAAGGCACACATTTCTAGTAATTGTGCATTTAATTCTCATATTGTATTTTCAGAAAGGTTTTTTAGAATATTTATCCTCTCCTTATTGACCTATTAAGATTTTGCTTCATTGTAAATATTTTGTTTCAGAGGTAAATCAATAACAATTACAATTTTAACAATATTTCCGGTGTGATTTATGAGATTTGTTCTATTTTGAATCCAGTTTTTCTTTGTAAAAGGCAAAACGTTGATCATACTGATTTCAAATTTAAGGTTTCATTAGTTTGAACACATTGAACAAAAAACTATCATAAGATCTCAGTTGATAATTCAGTATACTTTATTTTTGACGACAACATCCCATCCCATGTTTGGTCATGACACATTTTTAGTATTAACAGTAACATTTTGATAGTGACCACATCACATTACAGAATTTTAACCCACATACTAAAACACTACTAAAACATACTAAAATACAAAAAATGTGTTATTTGTGTCCCCCAAATTATGTGTCTTTTGTCACTACAGAAATAATGATAATGACATGTTTTGGTTGTGACAGTTTCGGTAGTGACAGGATAAAAAAACAAACAAACAAAGACCTCACTACCGAAACTTCACCAGATGTCTTAGTTGTGACTGTTTCAGTAGTGACAATTTTAGATACTTTTAAACCTAGCTCAAAGATGCTAATAAACACATGCTTAGCAAGCACAATTCTGAACAGTGGTACACATATAAAAACGTATGTATGGGTGTAGTTCAAAACAGTTTCAGCCAATGGACTAAAACATACACTGTTTCAGTAGTGACATGAAAAGGCAGGACATGTTTTTTTTACATAAAAAAAAAATAAAGATACTTTTTTCCCCCCTTCACTTTTTTAAAAAAAACATCAAAAAGATATTTAATTTTGTTTTTTGTTTTTATTTAATAAAATGCAAAACTTATTTCAATATCATTTTCATAAGTTGAAATTTAGGGGTTAGGGTTTGGGCCAGCCACCTCCCAATTGTAAGTACCCACTAAAAGAAGATTTTATATATTTTTCATCTTACTGATATTTTAAATATTATTGTGGGTTTCAATAGATAATAGAATGTTCTTAGTAAACATCTAAGATTTGAATACTTGAATGCTTTTCTAAATGTGTTTTTTGGTTGTGGGACAGCAGTCTGCACCAGTTCTTTAGCATGGCCCATATACACTAATGTACACACCTTTACCTTATTGATGCTTTGCTCTCTTTACGACAGGCCCATCGTACCCTGCACAGTCAAGCCAACGTGGAATCTCGGTACTTCAGCAGAAAGAAGACCCTGCTGGCCCTCAGCAAACTTACAGCTCTCGCGTCAGACATGCCTGAAACTGTGCACCGCAGACAGCTCAATGGTCAGTCATGTGGCCTTCACATGAGTTAGGAAGTTATAATGACTATTTGATTTGTCTAAAATTCAGTTTTAGCCCATATAAATTCATGTTTAAAACACAACTGTTGTTGTCCGGTGTGTGTAGATATAGTGGAGCAGGAGAGGTTTCTGCTTCATCAGGAGACTCTTCCCAAACAGCTGCTGGATGAGAAGCAGCTGAACCCAGACAACATGCCTTCACTGAGCCCTCGTAACCTCATTGAAGTGAGTAAACTGCGGTCACATGCATTTTTAATTGCTTCAGACGTCTTTGTCCTCATTTCTCTTACTTTGTCTCTTTTCCTCGTCTCCAGCTTTACATCTGCAATGAGAACCGTGGAGCCAACGAGTACGATTTTAAGAAAGCTCTCGATCTGCTGGAGTACTTGGAGGAGGTATCTGTAAATAACAGACTACATTAATAAAAACAATGAAAAGTTACTTTTCCAAGCACCTATGTTTCTGAAATGTATTCACCGTTTGTAGGAGGATGCAGTTGATGTTGATTCCCTAAAACGAGAGATCTTCAGTAAAGCCTTAAAGAAAGACTGGAAGGAGAGGTGAGCAGCACAGAAGTCACTCAAATGAGATTAGTGTGGATGGATTTATTTACCTGACTATAATGGTCTTGCATTGACTGATTGCAGTTGGTCTTCATCTGATGATAATGACAATCCTCTAGAAGCAGCCAGAGACAGCACTTTCGTCAAGATCCTACAGAAACTCATTCAGGAAGGTATGGTGACTCACACACTCACTCAGTTCTTGAAGTTTGTCTTGATGTTTGAAAGTGGTTTAGAGACTTGATTTTATCACATATGAACTATACAATATAGTACCTTACGTCCAAAGATTGAACAACCCTCTTTAGGACACGAGTTGCAATGCAAAATCTGCATATTCAATCAGAGATTTGTGTTTGTGTGAAAACAGGTGTTTCTCTGCAGTCGTATCTGCCTGACGTGAAGGATCTTCTGCAGGAAGACGAGCTGGAGAGTCTCAAATCGAAACCGTACTTTGAGTTCCTCCTCCGAGCCAATTACGAGCACTACCTGAAAGCTCAGATATGACATTACTTCCTGTTTCTGCTAATTGTTTTCTTGTTAATATTCCAACTTTTTTGTATGATCCAACACTTGCATTTTCTGAATAAACTGTATTTCTGTGACTGACGGATTCTCGATGGGTTTCTTCTCCTGCAAGACAAAGATAGAAAGAATAACAACTTGACAAATTGGTGGTAACCAAATGGTGATGTTAGGTTTTATGGTGTTTTCTTAAACATACAGTGAGCCCAAGAATATTTAGACTTTATTATTTAGTATTTAGTCCACATTCGAATATGACTACACAGCATTGCATTAGATGATAAAATGTCATATTAATGCCAAGTTTACTCTGCAAAGGTAACATAGAAACGCTTTTGAAGTGGTATTTAAGAGGTGGCATAAATGTATTTATACAGTAATGACACCTCTATGCTTTGATGCTAAGGGCTGAGGAGGGTCAGAGAAGTCTGGATTGTATGCAATATTGTGGATTTACAATGAATTATGAGCAGCATTAAAGATGCATTTACACTACCAGTCAATATATATTTTTTTTTAATTCTCCTCTGCCCCAAAAAGCCTGCATTGGTTTGATCCAAAATACAGCAAAAGCAGTAATATTGTGAAATATTTTTACTATTTTAAAATAACTGCTTTGTATTTGAATATATATAAATATTTAATTTTATTCCTGTGATCAAAGCTAAATTTTCATCAGTCACATGATTCTTCAGAAATCATTCTAATTTGCTGTTCAAGAAACATTTTTTGTATAATTTTTATTATTATTATAAATATTTATAATATAAATATATATATTAATTAATATATATATATATATATATATTTAAAATACCACTTCAAAGCGTTTCTATGTTACCTTTGCAGAGTAAACTTGGCATTAATATGATTATATATATATATATAACCAGTTGAGTACATTTTTTCAGAATTATTTGAGGAATAGAGAGATACAAAGATTAGCATTTATCTAAAATACAAAGCTTTTGTAACATCATACGCTATACTATTCAAATGCTTGGAGTCAGTATACTATATATATATATATATAATTATAAAAATGTATATTATTAATAATATTGCAAAAGATTTCTATTTCAGATAAATGCTGTTCTTGTGAACTTTCTATTCAAAGAAACTGAAAAAAATTATACTCAGCTGTTTTCAACATAATACATTTTTGAGCAGAAAATCTGAATATTAGAATATTTCTGAAGGATCATGTGACTGGAGTAATGATGCTAAAAATTCAGCTTTGAAATCACTGGAATAAATGACATTTTAAAATATAGTAAAATAGAAAACAGTTATTTTAAATAGTAAAAATATTTACATTTTTTTTTTACTGTTTTTGCTGTACTTAGAATCAAATAAATGCAGGTTTGGTGAGCAGAAGTCTTGTGTAAAAATACATCTCACTGTTCAAAAACTTTTGAGTGGTAGTGTAAAAGCAAATGCACATTTGTTTTTGTCATTAATAAACTATTCAGCTGACTTCATGCATCACCAACACTCCTTTATAAAATGTATAATAATGCACAAATGGATCAGAAAAGTTCTGGCTGCATTCATCTGCAGATTTGGCTTATTTCGGTATCTAACATTCTTAAGTGTCCAATCCCTTTGGAGCAACTGTGTGCGCAAGGCTTTACTTGAGAACGTCTTTTTGTTTTCTTTCTCTCCTTGCACTCATCTGTCGCTCCCACTCCGTCTTCCTCCTCTCTGTCCTCCAGCAGCTGGTGTGAGAAGAGCAGCTGAACTGATGGAGAAGCAAATGTCTCCCCCGAGCTCCTAAAAATAGGGAAGAGAGGGTAAAATTAGTGGCGTCCGCAGTAAATAAGCAGCACTTTACGGGGGTTCTCTGACACCCTATATGGGGTGGGAGCCTCTGGGATCCCTCAAGACACTAGATAAACTGTCTAGAGCTAGAGGAGGAAATATGACACCCACTTGTTTATGATGTGGCATTAGGATTGGCATCAAACATCACTGAGATGCCTGCAGGGTCATGCTTGTCTAATGATCGCCTAATGACTGTCTAATTCAATAACCGTCTCACAGTAAAGAAAGTAGAACATCATTATAATATCCTTTTCTCAGAGAAGCAGAGTGGCTATTTTGATCATTTTGGCATTGGTGACATTTTTGCCATGGCTTCACAATTATTATGCCAGCTGATGAACAAGCTGAAGAAAATACATCACCATGCATCTTTTAATGGTGATAGTAGATTTTTAAGGGCTTAATATGGTGACTACACTGTTCAGACTCAAGTAGAAGATTTTCCAAGATTCTCCTCCCCTTCATCCAGTTTTGCTTCTGCAGCTTTCTATGAAATACTTAACTTATATTTTAGAAATGCCATGTTTATAGGCTTTATTTTGGTGAGTTCATGCAATCTAAGCCACTTTTTGCCATTGCAATTACTCTTTTTACCTGATTTCGCTTTATTCAATACAACTGCAACATTTTTAACAATTAAAGTAGTCTGTCCTCTAAATGTGAATCAATGTCCCACCACAGAAAAATGACCTATTTCTTTTACATGTATACATTTTAACACTTTTACCCAAAGCAGCTTGTATAACATCCAATGTATAACTTGAATTCATTGACATTTTCAAATGAGCATTTGTAAAATTCAATGATAAACCATCATAACCCACTACCATGCCCTTATATTGAGATATAGCCCACAAACGCCCAGCGTTGGCCTCTGAGTCCGCTCGTATGGTGGCCCTGGACTCGCCTTACACGGCCCTCCGCCCGCCCGCTGTGGTTTGGGGTCTGGAGCGCCATATATGGAGCGTCCCGCTCGCCCGGAGCGCGGCGCTGTGCCGCTCGCAGACGCGGAGCCCCTCCGCTCGACCCACCGACACCCAAATATGGACGAGGATCGGGAAGAATTCCATTTGAATGCATGGACATTCCTTAATGGTTGTCCGAAGAGCAGGAAAAGCAGAGGACGGGTATATATAAGATGGTACGTGTGCGGGTCATTGTGTAGCAGGAGCCAGCGGCACTTCAGTTGGACTTCACGACTCTTGAGTACGAGCAGCCAAAGGTAAGTGCGCGCCGGCACGGAAACGCGCACCCGTACGATTGAGGAGCTGACGTGCTATTTCACGATTTCGGGAATTAGATTAATAAGGATAGCGATTTAGAACTGAGGAATGTACGATGTGCATGGAATGATTCAACGCTAGTCATTTTAAAACGGTTTTGCCTATGACTAAAGTCAGAAGTTATTTGAATCAGTTCATTTCACTGATATCATAGAAACTCTGTAAATTTAATGTAAAAAACAAAGTGATCTTTAACAATAAAAATAATCGGAGTGCATTTTCATTTAGCTATTTTTAATTAATAAGACACGCAATTGTAATTAAATTAGTATGCAATTAATTAAGCTTATATTTAAGATCCCTTGCGAAAATTAACTATGGTTTTACTATAGTAAATGTGCAGTAACCATGTTTTTTGGCGTATTGACTACCATTTGTGACCCTGTACCACAAAACCATGTTGTAAGGGTTTTTTAGATTTATACATCCGAAAGCTGAATAAACAAGTATGGTTTGTTAGGATAGGACAATGTTTGTTATTATAGGACAATACAACTGTTTGAAAATCTGGAATATGAGGGTGCAAAAAAAAAATCTAAATACTTTTAGGTCGCCTTTAAAGTTGTCCAAATAAAGTTTTTAGCAATGCATATTACTAATCAAAAAGTAAGTTTTACTTCAAATACCATGAGTAAGTGTTAACAAAACCATAGTTTAATTTGTGGTTACCATGATTTAATTGCAGTAAGCATGTTTTTTTGTTGTTTTTATTTGTAGAAAAATAAACCATGATTATTTGATCATATTAGTGCAAATGGAAAAACAAATCATATATGACAATAAAAAAATAACTCTGTCACATGTTTTCATTCAGCTTTCACTCAGCTATTTAGTATGCTATAATTTAGAAGCACTTAACAGAATAACTTTTAAGATTGTTATTAATTAATGCAGTTTCTCAATGTAAACTCAACATTTGTCAGATGATTGGTTTGGATAATGCAGCCAGTTCTCAACAAATGTGACTCTGGACCACAAAACCAGTCATAAGGGTCACATTTTTTTAAAAAATGAGATTGATTGTTAGGATAGGACATTATTTGGCCAAGATACAACTAATTTGAACATCTGGAATCTGAGGGTGCAAAAAAAAAAAAAAAAAAAGGATGAAAATTGCCTTAAAAGTTGTCCAAATGAAGTTCTTAGCAATGCATATTACTAATCAAAAAATACGTTTTGATATATTTACAGTAGAACATTTACAAAATATCTTCATAGAACATGATCTTTACTTAATATCCTAATGATTTTTGGCATAAATAAAAATCGATCATTTTTACACATACAGTGTTTTGTTGGCTATTGCTACAAATATACCTGTGCTACTTAAGACTGGTTTTGTGGTCCAGGGTCCCAAATTTGATTACGTTTGAGTGATAATGATTTTACCAGAGTTACCAGAGTCTGTAGCTCTTTTCTCATTGACTGTTTACTTGTAGAACCCATCAAGATGTGTGACGACGATGAGACTACCGCTCTGGTGTGCGACAATGGCTCTGGCCTGGTCAAGGCTGGTTTCGCCGGTGATGACGCCCCCAGGGCTGTCTTCCCTTCCATCGTCGGTCGCCCACGTCACCAGGTACATACAGAAATCCTTACTGGATTTCAGTTTGTCGATGCAAAAGAACGATTGCATGTGTTTCCTCTGGCGTATTCTGATCATGTTGTGCTCCCCTCCAGGGTGTGATGGTCGGTATGGGTCAGAAAGACTCCTACGTTGGAGACGAGGCTCAGAGCAAGAGAGGTATCCTGACCCTGAAGTACCCAATCGAGCACGGCATTATCACCAACTGGGACGACATGGAGAAGATCTGGCACCACACCTTCTACAACGAGCTCCGCGTGGCCCCCGAGGAGCACCCAACCCTGCTCACCGAGGCCCCTCTGAACCCCAAGGCTAACCGTGAGAAGATGACCCAGATCATGTTTGAAACCTTCAACGTCCCCGCCATGTACGTGGCCATCCAGGCCGTCCTGTCCCTGTACGCTTCTGGCCGTACCACCGGTAAGTCAACGTGCTGTAATTGAAGTCAAAAGTTTACATACACCTTGCAGAATCTCCAAAATGTTAATTATTTTACCAAAATAAGAGAGATCATACAAAATGCATATTATTTTTTATTTAGAACTGACCTGAATAAGATATTTCACATAGAAGATGTTTACATATAGTCCACAAGAGAAAGTATATAGTTGAGGGTAAATAAGATCAGGGTAAATTAACCTGTAACATGTATCTTCTGTAGCTTCTGAAGGGCAGTAATAAATGAAAAAAATATATATAATATTTAGGTAAAATAAGAAAAATGTCCACATCTTCATTCTGTTCAAAAGTTTTCACCCCCCGGCTCTTAATGCATCGTTTTCCCTTCTGGAGTATCTGTGAGCATTTGAACCTTCTGTAATAGTTGCATATGAGTCCCTCAGTTATCCTCTGTGAAAAGATGCATCTCAAAATCATACAGTCATTGTTGGAAAACGTTTAAATGCACAAAAAAATTAAGAATTTGTGGGCCCTGAATGATTTTTCTGAAGAACAGCGGGCAGTTTAACTGTTCAGGACAAACAAGGGACTCATGACCAACTATCACTAAACAAAAAAACACAGCTGTGGATCATTCAGGTAACAACACAGAATCAATTTTTATAAATTCAACTATTATTTTCTCTTGTGGACTATAGGTAACATCTTTTATGTGAAGTATCATTCAGGTCAGCACTAAATAAAAAATAACATGCATTTTGCACGATCCCTCTTATTTTGGTAACATAATTAAGCACACTTTTGACCTCAACTCTATATTTATGCATTCAAACATAATGTTAGTTCTCGGTGACTGATATATTGTTTCCGGTTGTTATTAGGTATTGTGCTGGACTCTGGTGATGGTGTGACCCACAACGTGCCCATCTATGAGGGTTACGCTCTTCCTCACGCCATCATGCGTTTGGACTTGGCTGGTCGCGATCTTACAGACTACCTGATGAAGATCCTGACAGAGCGTGGATACTCTTTTGTCACAACCGGTGTGTACCTGTTCATTTCACTGGGATATCTCCAGCATGTGTGAAAGCACACAAAATAAACAACTGTCGATTTGTCATCCACCACAGCTGAGCGTGAGATTGTCCGTGACATCAAGGAGAAGCTCTGCTACGTCGCCCTGGACTTTGAGAACGAGATGGCCACCGCCGCCTCCTCATCCTCCCTCGAGAAGAGCTACGAGCTTCCCGACGGTCAGGTCATCACCATCGGTAATGAGCGTTTCCGTTGCCCCGAGACACTGTTCCAGCCTTCCTTCATTGGTATGTTTGAAAACATTATTGTATTATACTTTCTTGTCTTACCTTTTAGTTCTCCAACCATTTATATGCTCTTTTTAAAACACCTGCACAGGTATGGAGTCTGCTGGCATTCATGAAACCGCTTACAACAGTATCATGAAGTGCGATATTGACATCAGGAAGGACCTGTACGCCAACAACGTCCTGTCTGGTGGTACCACAATGTACCCTGGTATTGCTGACCGTATGCAGAAGGAGATCACAGCCCTGGCTCCCAGCACAATGAAGATCAAGGTAATGGGGCCTAGAGCAATAACACTCCATGTTGACTTTAAAACTGCAAACTGGTTTTCTGAGCAATACTTTGTCTCTTCCTTCTCCGTAGATCATTGCTCCCCCTGAGCGTAAGTACTCCGTCTGGATCGGCGGGTCCATCCTGGCCTCCCTGTCCACCTTCCAGCAGATGTGGATCACCAAGCAGGAATACGACGAGGCCGGTCCCAGCATCGTCCACCGCAAGTGCTTCTAAGCGCCTGGCTCACCATCCTATCGTTGCTTTCTGCTCAGGAACCAAGCAACGGTGCATTGCTCTTGTGGACAGCTTTTCTACAGTCGTCCTTCACGTGATGACGTAGGAGCATAAACTGAGAAAAGGACACTAACGTCAAGGGAGAGAAAAATACCAAGCGCTCTCATTGCACACAAATGTATTTATTACTGACTTCCATGGCTTGGTATTTTGGCGAATGCTGTTTGAAATGGAAGTGCCCTGCTCCCTTAGATTCCAGTGACTCTGAAATACGTTCCACTGTACACCCGGTCCAGTTGATGACCAACACAAATCACACTTCAGCAGACAAATAAAACTGAAAATGTATTTTTAAACATGGTACTCGTCAATGAATATGTCATTTCAGTATTCTTATATTCACGGTATCCACAGTGAGACAGACTAAACAATATTTATCCAGCCTCTCAGATGGTTTACAGATGATTAACGCTACGTGAAGTCTTGTTATGTCTATAAACCGACAACTATAAACCATCTGAGCTGTTTAAGTGGGCTCTAATGGAGGATGAATGCTTTGAGACATTTAACCGATCACAGAAGCATTACAGTAGCACTGACAAGCTTACAGTTTATACTTTGTATAAAGGAATCACAATCTGTATTAGCTTATGCTTTATATCATAATACAGATCAGCTTGATTATTTATAAACCTAAAAGGAATAATAGTACTGATTTAATATTTAATATACATGACCCTGGACCACAAAACCAGTCATAAGTAGCACTGGTGTATTTGTAGCAATAGCCAAAAATACATTGTATGGGTAAACATTATTGTTTTTTATACCAAAAATCATTAGGATACTATGTAAAGATTATGTTCTTTGAAGATATTTTGTACGTTTCCTAGCGTAAATATGGCCTATGCAATATAGGCCTATGCATTGCTAAGAACTTAATTTGGACAACTTTAAAGGTGACTTTCTTAATATTTTGATTTTTTTAAATAGTTGTATCTCGGACAAATATTGATGTATCCTAACAAACCATACATCAATGAAAAGCTTTCAGCTTTCGGATGATGTATAAATTACCACTTATGACTGGTTTTGTGGTCCAGGGTCACATATTACTGAATAACTTTTGTCAGCTGTAAAGAAAAATGTTTTTAAACCAAAGTGGTTGGACCCTTGCTGTCTATGGAGGGTCAGAAAGCTTACGGATTTCATCAAAAATATCTTAATTTGTGTTCTGAAGATGAACGAAGCTCTTACAGGTTAGAAATGAGTAATTAATGACAGAATTGTAATTTTTAGATGAATTTTTAAGAGAAGTTCAAGGGAAATGTTTAGCAGTTTGTAAATCAAATCAAATCAAAATCAAGTGTTTTGCAGTTCGTAAGTACAAGCTAAGTTCGTCAGTCATTCTTGTTAACTAATTTTTGTTTACATTTTCTCGTGTTCAAAAATATTTCTCAGGACAAAAAACTCTACTGCGCATGCGCTGAGAAACTGTCATCACTAGTAACGAGAGGAATGTAGTATTATTATGACCATCACCTGTTACAATCGATATTCCTCAGTCTTTCCCATTACAAAAATATTAGGAACATAAGAACAAACTTGTTCCTCAAATAATTTAAATATTCTAGCCACTACAACAAAGCAGACGATTATAATCAAATTAGGATTAATTAAACGTTAGATTGGATTGTGTGTGAGTATTTGCGCATCAACTCCTCAGGCAGCGCAAGAGATGTTGTGCGCATGCGCACTGTAAATCACCAAAGCTGTAATATTACTGAGGGTTGTTTTTCTAGTACGCAGCAGGCGCTCAACAGTGATGGATCGATGTGTATGGAATTCATAAGGATGTAAGAATAAAAAATGCACGCCTTTATCCAACGTTAACGCATAAGGGACGGAAAAGAACGGAGTGGGTGAGTTTAAAGCGCTTACATTTATCCGAGTCAGTGTTTACCTACATACTCAAACGCAGGTGAAGACCTGTAAACATAGTGCGCTGCCACCGTAACCAGACGGTGTTTTTTTAAACTCATACATTAGCAACTAATATTTCAATTATTTATACGTGTCTTATGATTACACTAAATATGACTGCATCTTAATTTAATGTAGCGCGTTGTGATATTTTTTTGATTAAGCATGTATGAACATGCTCGACGGCAGCAAGGTCGGGATTTATTAATCACACGGTAAACGTGTGTTAAAAACGCCCCAAGAACGTAAGAAATGTCCCTTTAGAAATGTGACATCGGCTTATGTATTATGTAAAGAATATAAATAAATAATGTGGGCACTGGGCTGTAACCTACTCTACCGGAGAACTGGAATAACAAAATACACTCCTCTGTGCACACTAAGGCTGAATGCAATACTAAAATTATTGCAGTCCACACTATGTACTACTAAGAACAGATGGTGAGTGAGCCGCCAGGATGTGAAGTATGCGAACATGCACTGACAAGACTGTCACATTAATATGCTCATTCCATAGGTGATTTTTTTTAGCAGGGCGAAATGTCTATCAACAACAACATCATGTCCAAAAAGATCCGGACGGAGTACATGAAGAAGTTCAGAGATCCCAAGTGGGAGACGTTCTCGAAATCTTATGAGGACTCTGTGAAATACAGAATGACGCGGAGGATGATGGAGCAGACGCACAGACCGTTATTCGTGGATGGATGGGACAGCGGGTCCGACTCGAGCGGACGGTCCAGTCCCAAACTGGCAGAGGTGAACGTCTCAAATGCCAAACACTACATATCCTCATCAGAGTCCAAGAACGAGAATGCAGAGCTTCTTAACTCCTATAAGCCGCAGGTGAATGGAGAAGTTCACACAGATACTAGTGCAACTGTGGAAAGCTCAGTTCCCTTGGGTAGGTTTTTATCTTGAAATCTGATTTAAAATGTAATTTTTGAGTGAACTATTCCTACTCATTTCGCTTTTAATTGTAGAAAATGGTTACAAAGATTTGACTCCTAACGGACCATCAGAATCTAATCCGAAACGGCGACAAAGGCACAGGGCTCCACGCTCTGAGCCGAGCTACCCTAAAGAGCTGGATACGGATGAATCTCAAATATCCGTATCAAGAAAACCATCCAGGGCCAAGAGCCAACCACCGGGCAACACCAAGGAGCGGACGGCCAACCGTGAGAACAGACGGCCTTTTATCCGTTATGACTGGGCAGAAAGGCACATTGAGACTAGGGACAGAAGGACGCCAAATATGAGAGCATCTATGTCCGCTGGAGAGGTGAGGCCTGATAGTAACCACAGTTTTCTGTATTGTATCTGATATTAGAAGCAATGGAAACTCATTTTCTGACAGGGTTGGCAGGTTTTCACAACAAAACCCACCAGATTGCTACTCAAAACTAGCCCAGCTGCGTTTCGAGGGGGGGTGGGTTTCCTTTAAAAATCACGTTCCGTGGGGTAAAATACACTCTTTTTTGGCAGGGTTCACCTGGTTGCATTCCAGGGGATAAATATCACATTTATTGGGGTCGCTTCATCCCGAAAACCATGGACTTGGCAACACTGAGCCCAGATCTTTATCTCAGATGTAGAATTTTGCCATGGGAACTTTTTACCCATAAAAATTTTTTTCAGAGATTTTTGTAAATACATTTTAAAAGTATGTAAAATGATCTCTTTTAAGAAATATGTGGCCAATATATGCATTAAAATGTATTTATATAATTGTAAATATATATATATATTTAAGAATATTTATATATTTAAAGAAAGTTAAAAGCTTCAGTTTATGTAAATAACATACTTATTTATTTTTCCTTTTTATTTATTTATTTATTTTTTTGCTGTATGTGTAGCCAATAGCAGAAATCAATTGTTAATAATTTGTATTTATATATATAGATTTTTTAATTTTAATATTTTTTTTTATTTTAATATTAATATATTTAGACCACCAGTCAAACGTTTTTTTTTTATGAATTTTCGTGGTTTTTTAAAGAAGTCTCTTCAGCTCACAAAGCCTGCAATTATTTGATCCAAAGTACAACAACATTTTGAAATATTTTTCCTATTTAAAATTACTCATTTCTATTTGAATATTTTATAAATGTAATATATTCCTGTGATTTCGAAGCTGAACTTTTAGCATCATTACTCCAGTCACAGAATTTCTGTTAAAAACATTAATTATTATTTTATTACTATGTTGAAAACAGCTAAGTATAATTCTTTTAGGTTTCTTTGATGAATAGAAAGTTTATCCTTGCTAAATTACAGTATTAATTTCTAGAATTTCTTTGCATATATATATATATATGACTTCAAGCTTTTTAATGGTATTGTGTATAATATTACAAAAGATTTTTATTTCAGATAAATGCTGACCTTTGGATCTTTCTATTTCCCTCAAAAAATTACTCAGCTGTTTTAAATATTGATAAAAAATTAATAATAATAATAATAATAATAATAATAAATGTTTCTTAAACAGCAAATCAGCATATTAGAATGATTTCTGAAGGATCATGTGAAGACTGAAGACTGGAGTAATGATGCTGAAAATTCAGCATTGCATCACAGGAATAAATTATATTTTAAGATATAATCAAATAGTAAACAGTTATTTTAAATAGTAAAAATATTAAAATGTTTTACTGTTTAAATATTATTATTATTATTGCAATAAATTTAGTATTTTTGTTGCATGGGTATCCATTAGCAGAAGTGAACATGAGTGTGTTTTTAACAGATTTGAATAAATTATATAAACAGGGAAATTTGAAGTGACTAAACAGGTGTATACTAATCAGTGGAATAAAGCACTCCGTGACATCTGACACTGCATGTGGAAGCGGTGAATTATTCAGCGTAGAGCAGTGATATCCTGAAGCTATAGTGAGATTACCTTATCTGGTGCACAAAAGTTTAGTAGGTTAAACAGAGCTGGATTTCACCAGTGTAGAAAACTGCAAATTAATCGGAATAAATCCAAATTCATTTTCAGATTCATCGGGCCGACGTGGGCGTCCAGACGCGAAGAGAGGCTAAAAAAAGTGGACGAACTTCAGACCACCGGAGGGCGAGGTCAGCTGACCTAGAGAAGTCCCGGAGATCAGCACTGAGCGTGGCGGACGAGCGCTGGATGACGGAGTACATGCGCTGTTTCTCTGCTCGACTGAGGTAGAGGCTGATCCAGGATCAGTTTATGTCAGTGGATTGGATGGAAAAAGATCCCAAACCAGCACTACAGGACTGTTACAGAAGGCACTGGACACGTGACAACAAAAACTGAACAAAAAGTTACACGCATTCCTTTAAATTCAATAAGAGATGCAGTTATTCATATTTTTTGATGCTTGCTACAATCACGTTCTCATAAATGCATAGAAGGACCAAACATTTAACTACCAAAATACATTTGCTATCACAAATACGTTTTTAATCACTATGTGTTGGAATTAATGGTTGTTTTATTTCCAATCCCAGTTGAAAAATCAGCATGTGCTGGTTAGGTAGGTTTTGTTACTGGGATGCTGGTTTTAGCTGGTCCTTAGCTAGTCTATGTTGGTCCCAAGCTGGTTTAAGCTGGTCATGTGCTGGTGGAGACCAGCTTAAGACCAGCACATGACCAGCTAAGGACCATCTTAAACCAGCATATGCTGTTTTTTTCAACAGGGATAGGCTTTCAGATCTTGTCTCCTGACTTTTGACATGGGCTGCAGGGATGTAAAGGACCAAACGTTTATTGTTAAATAAGTTGATTTGTTTCTGACTCAGATGATTGTTTATTCCAATCTTTCCAGAATGTTATTCTAGACGCTCCAGCCTGCCTGTCATTAAAACGTCAGATGTAAAACGTGCTGTTCTTTTGAATGTGACTGACAGATGTTTGGTTTGTTTTAACTGATCTCACGATCGACAAATTTGTGTTTGAGAGGCCATGTTAGAAGTGCAGTGCTGTGCAACGATGTACTTTTGCAAGTCGTGAAATGTTTTCTACAAAAGTGTATTTTCCTCACCGGTCACCAACAATCATTTTAATCCACTTTTTGCACAAAGATGTTAAGTAATTAATATTTTTAGATTGAAAAAAAAAGTAATAATTGAGGGCTAGCTGAAGGCCATCATTTGATTCTTGTGAATGTGATCATTTGTTATGCACCGAGTTGTTTATTAGAGCACAGATTTGATATGAAAATACATATTTGCTCACATGTGTATATTTTGCTTTTTTTGTGACACTCTGAATGAGCCGTGACGCTTTACTTGAACCTTCATGGTCTTCTTTATCTTAATAACTAGTTGCCTGTTATCTGGACTTTATTTATTCAGTTATTCACTTGCTTACAACTTCATAAAAGGAAACTCATATCCTGTTTAAGGCTACCGACACTGACGTTCTTGAATGAAGTGTATGAAATATGCTAACTTTGTTGATTTTCTTCAGCAATGTTTACATTTTGACCACTGTATTTGTACATGCACAGGTAGATATATTTTCATCTGCAGAACAGAAATACTCCTAATGCATTGCAGTGAATAAACTATGTTTGAGTAACATCATGTCTCCTCAACATCATGTTCACAAATCATATACAGGGCAGTAGATTAAATATAAGTATAATTTGGTATGAATAAAACGTTTATGTTGTTTTGTTTGAGTTCAGAGACAAATTGTGTTATTTTTATTGACATTTTGCACTACCAGTCAAAAGTTTTTGAACAGTAAGATTTTTTTAAAGAAGTCTCTTCTGCTCAACAAGCCTGCACTTGATCCAAAGTACAGCAAAAATAGTACTTTTTTAAATATTTTTTTTACTATTTAAAATAACTGTTGTCTGTTTAAAAATATTTTAAAATGCAATTTATTCCTGTGACCAAAGCTGAATTTTCAGCATCATTAATCCAGTCTTCAGTGTCACATGATCCTTCAGAAATCATTGTAATATTTTTATTTGCTGTTCAGTAAACATTTATTATTTTTATCAATATTTAAAACATATTTTTCTGGATTCTTTTATGAATAAAAAAGATGCAAAGATCAGCATTTATCTGAAATAAAAAGCTTTTTGTGGGAGAAATTATAGAAATTAATACTTTTATTTAGCAAGGATGCTTTAAATTGATCAAAAGTGATGATAAAGACATTTATAGTGTTACAAAAGATTTCTATTTGAACTTTCTATTCATAAAAATTCTACTTAGCTGTTTTCAATGTAATAATAATAAAATAATAAATATATATATATATATTTTTTTTTTTTTTTGAGCAAATCAGAGTATCAGAATGATTTCTGGAGTAATGACAGTAAAAATCAGCTTTGAAATCATTGGAATAAATTACATTTTAAATGTTTAAATAGAAAGCAGTTGTTTTAAATAGTAAAAATATTTCTAAATTTTACTGTTTTTGCCGTACTTTGGATCAAATAATTGCAGGCTTGGTGAGCAGAAGAGACTTTTTAAAAAAAATATATGAAAAATCTTTTGACTGGTAGTGTATATCCAGAGTATTTTTTAATCGTTAAAATGTTTGTATGTTCTTGTATGGTTTTGCATACTTTGTATATGTGCATTTTGTTGTCTTTTGGACACCGCTGTGTGTCAAATGTTAACTATGTTAACATGCCAATTGGTTTTCTAATGGCGTTTCTAAGAGTTTCTTCACTCACCCAGCTATTTGCACATGTGCCACAAACCGTCAAGCATCTGCAGCACTATCCAAATCATCTCGCCACCTCTGAGACCAGCCGAGGTTTAGTCTGGACCTGCTGACGGACAGCAGACGGCTCTGAGCTCTGAATCATGTCATGATGTAATGCATGTCTTTTGTTTTGGATTGGCTGTTAAACAGCATGATCAGAAGTGCTGACGTGCCATTGTGATCTGTTTAACTGCCACTATAAATAGGCACCTGCTAAAAGTCTAATCTCACCGACAGCTGCATGCCTGTGATATACCGAGGACAGAAAACGAATGCGTGTGCGAGTATGTGCCAGAAAGTGCCCGTCTCCAGAGAAGAGTTATGTTTTACTGGTATAATGTGTCTAAACAAACATTTGTTAGTGTTTTCACCTCCGAAGCTGGTTAATCTGTGCCGGCTGCGTTCGGTTAAGGCCCTGAGCACTCAGAGGTATGAAACTTTAGACACTCGTGTTACACTTGCGCACCTCCTTCAGCTCCTTCCCGTTACTCAGCAGACGCTGGGAGACGCTGATGAAGACCATTAACCAGAAGGGCAGCTGTTTCCATACCACACCTGTCCACATTGATCTTCAGCACCACGCAGAAGCTCCTGTTGACCACTGGACTTTAGAAGAGAGCAGACTGTGAAGATAGCACACAAATATGTCTGTTAAAGAGCGCTTCATCTGGAAATCATCTGTGTATAAACATCTGATAAACATCTTTAAAAAGTGATTTTACATACACTACCAGTCAAAAGTTTTTAAACAGTAAGATTTTTTATGTTTTTTTAAAGAATTCTCTTAAATAGTGAAATATTTTCCCTATTTAAAATAACTGTTTTCTTTTGGATATATTCTAAAATGTAATGTAAATCATTCTAATATGCTGATTTGCTGTTCAAAAAACATTTATTACTATTATCAATATTTTAAACGGTTGATCCAAAGATCAGCATTTATCTGAAATAAAAAGCTTTTGTAACATTATACACTAATACCATTCCAAATCTTGAAGTCTGTATAATTCTTTTTTTTTTTTTTTGGTGTAGAAATTATAGAAATTAATAATTTTATATTTACCAAGGATGCTTTAAACTGATCAAAAGTTATGATAAAGACATTTATTATGTTAGTAAAGATTTCTATTTCTATGATGAATGTTTTTTGAGCAAATCAGAATATTAGAATGATTTCTGAAGGATCGCATGACTGGAGTATTGATGCTAAAAATTCAGCTTTGAAATCACAGGAATAAAATATATTTTAAAATATATTCAAATAGAAAACTGTTATTTTAAATAGTAAAAATGTTCTTGTACTTTGGATCAAATAAATGCTGGTTTGGTGAGCAGAAGAGACTTAAAATAATAATAATAAAAAATCTTACTGTTCAAAAACTTTTGACTGGTAGTGGACAATTTACAGTAAGTCAAAAACATCTTAAATCCATTACTATTTATTCTCTGACAAAAAATGCCATTCAAAATGTACTGATTATGAGAAAAGTCTCTAAAAAAATACATCTTCCTGATTAAAAATGTAAACGTCTTCACAATGTACATGTCATAATTGTGTTCAAAAGTAACTCTACTTATCAAAAAGTCAAAACATTCAATCTAAATTAAACTATAGAGATTAAAAAACATTCTCATTTATCTTAAAAACATAGGTGATAAACATGATATGACAATGTACATATGTCATAATTGTGTTCAAAAATATCTCTACTTATCAAAAAGTCAAAACATTCGATCTAAATTAAACTATAGAGATTAAAAAACATTCTCATTTATCTTTAAAACGTAGGTGATCAACACGATTTAACTAAAAGTTCATAATAAACAACGTAGAATGAGTAGATGTGTTTAACAAGTTGCTGAAGCAATTATATGAGTTTACCTGACAAATCGAACAAACGTCCAGCAGTCGTTTTTAGTAACAGTCAGCAAGCAGCTGCTTCAAAATGTATCATGTATGCTAAATAAAAACAAACGTCAATGTCTCTTTAAGTGAGATACATATACGCCACATATTTTAAGACCCGTTTACACAGAGAACAATGACTATACATGACTATAACGATTTGTCAAAACCAACGGACGATAACGTTCTGTTTATTATAATAAGCGTGCGCTGCTCTGTAGTCCAGCGATTCAAATGTTCGCGCTCATAAAAGTCGGGTGTATCCTGATTGGCTATGGTTTAGAAACACAAAATTCTTGTTAATTTCCATTTTAGGTTTTAGAATAAACTGAACAGAATTATTTTGGACACTATCTGTCACCTAAAAATCACTTTAGAGGACTTTTCAACGCCGAAGTAAGCGCCTATGGGCGAGACTTCCGGTTCATTAGACGCAAATGATGGTAAAACTGTTTGCACTACAAACCAGTGTGTTCATAATTGAGATAATACATTAAAATAACATGGTAACACCAATTTCAATGTCAAAGAGCAAAACATGCTGTTTTGTACAGCTAAAAATAGCTGGACGCTGATGAGACCGGAAGCCAGACTCTATATACAGGAAAATACAGGAAAAAATTAGGTGAACACATATTATTTTGAATTTAAGATCCAAACGAAGCACTCTTCTGAAGGACAACAGAGGAATGAAAGAGCGCAAATGAAGAAATCCCGTGATCCGGGTGAGAGCAGCAGCTGTCGTGCTGTAGGATTATTCCACATGTGCCGAACATGTGTCTGCCGCTGTCTGTCCAGATCTGAACCACTGCAGCCTTTCACCCGTCCCGTCTGAACGGAGCCACGTGTATTAGTGCTGCCACACCTGTCGAGCACCAGAGCACATCAGCAAACACCAGTCACAGCTGTCACATGTCCTGTATGACATCATGTGAGTCGATATGAAATATTCAAGTTCTTGTTTTGAACCTGTTATTTTCTGTTGGTCTAAGTTTATCCAAAATATTGATTGGATTAAAGTTTTGGTATTACCCAATAAATCGTATTACAAACAAAATTAAAGAAATTTCATTCAAGATCCTGCACAAATTTTACCCTGCAAAGCATTTTTTAACCAGATTTATTGAAGATATAGATGTAAATGGTTCATTCTGTTCATTACACCCAGAAACAGTACCTCATATTTTTTGGCATTATCAATATACAAAAAGGCTATGGGTGGGAGGTTTCTAGATTTATAAATGGTAATGTGTTGTACAACTTTCTTTTATTGTATGAACATGTAATATTTGGCTTTTTGAACTTTGAAGAAGTTGGATAATGAGGCTTACATTATCAATCTGTTGATTATACTTGTTAAGTTTCATATTCATCGTTGTAAATTCAGTAATCAGAAACCTCTTTTCTCTGTGGTACGTAAAGAATTAGGTATTTACATAAGTACTATTAAGGAGAGTACAAACAAAAAAGCCATTAAAACTGTATTGTTTGATAAATTTAAGTTATTGTGATTTAAGCAAGGCATTTTATTTTATTTTATGTATTTTTTTATGTATGTATTTGGTTTTGTTGTATTTAATTTATTTGTTGGTTGTATATACGCTTGTATACTTTTTATATTTTTGTCTATACTATTTTGTTATGTACGTGTTCAAGCATTAATAAAAAAAAGTTATTGTTTTGAAGTAAAAAAAAAAAAAAAATACAACAACATTAAGGTTGGTGTTGTTATGGTTAACCAAAACTGAAACTATTAAAAATAACTTTGTTTATCTACCTTTTTTTATTGAACAAAAATAACAATTACAGAATAAAAACAGAAGAAATTTTACATAACAAAATTGAACAGGGGCCTAAAAAAAAAAAGCAGGAAAATAAAAGTTCAGAGCACAGTTAAAAAAACAAAGACTCACCAATTATTAATGTTATATTTCTCAAATAGGTTGAAGGTCTTTAAAGTTTTACAATTTTTTGATGGATTCAGAATATTTTTTAATTTCACAAATGAAAACAGGCAAAAATGGCTTATTGTTAGTGTACTCTCACTTCTGAATATAAAATTTTGCTAAGAAAAAAATTTAATTCATAACATAATATCTATAATATCTAATATGTATCTAAATATCTGAGACCAGAATTTTCCAGAATAAGTGAGTTAAAATTTCAGGAAGGTTACTACAGAAAGCACAGCTGGTGTCAATATCCTTTTTAAATATATGTGAAATTATCTACCTTATTCTTCAACGCGGAAGGAAGCCTATGGCTGAAACTTCCGGTCCATTAGAAGAAAAATGATGTGCAGTAAACGGTAAAACTGTTTGTTTCACAAACCAGTGTGCTCATAATTAAGATAAAACATTAAAATAACATGATAAGAATCACCAATCTGCAATATCAAGCAGCAAAACGAGTTGTTTTGTACAGCTAAAAACAGCTGGATGCGTATGAGACCGGAAGCCAGACCCATAAAATGTACGAACTGTCATTTCAAATTTATGTTTGAAATGGTAAAATAGATCATTGAAATTAATAACAGCCAGTATTGTGCCACTTGGTGTGTAACTGACATCCACTGAAAACCAAAACACGAGCTGAATAAACGGATATTTTATTTATTTGAATGACTTTCAGATTTTTTTGTGACTTAAAATATCTGAAAGCATTAACATTAATATCTTGGGTTCACCTGATTTTTCAGGATGTAACTCAACAGTGTCCTCTACAGGTGAAGCTTCATAAATACTCTGCTTCCAGCATGCACTGTTAGAAAATTGAAGCCTTAGACTGAACACCACTGACAATAGCAGTGAATTAAAATGCGCAGAGTATAAACAGAATTGTCAAATTATAGCTTTGTATTATACCTCACATTCTTTTAAAACTGTCATCACCCCAGAACATCAGCTGTATACACAGACTACATTTCAGTGAGTCATATTGATCAAATCAGCCTGGTTTAGAGGAGTGGATTTTCAGGATCTCAAGGCCTGTTGTGCTGATGTTATTCCTGCATGATTTCCGCAGCAGGTGGAGGTTGAGGTCAAGAGATCCTGTGAGGGGAAAACCAGTCGCCATCTGCCCGCCTAATTCCCACAGGTGGCTTCTGTCTCGCCCCATTACAGGATCAGCTGCGGTACGGGAGCCGATCTGCCTGCCTCGCTGCAGTGAATTCAGTAAAAATGTGAAACACAATTGGCTTTCACAGATACTGAAATTCATATAAGTAGTTCACAATTTCTTAAGCTTGGTTCCATCCATCATACACACTAAGAAGCAGCAGTTTAAACCTCACTAAAAAGTGCATGAGTCTCATTACTGTACAAGCATCAGCGGGCACCTGTGAGTCACATACAGAGGCTGTAAACACTGCTATTAAAAGGGTTTTGTGCTATTTCAGTTGTCAGATTGACTGCATTCAGATCCACTCAAAGCCTGAAGCCTGCAGTAAGTGTCATTATGCAGGTAATTGTCATTCTGTGATGGCAGTAATTACGTCTGCTGTGAGGGACTGCCGAGGGAAAAGCGTAACACAATGATGTAAATGAATGAGATCTGATTAAAGGTTTTAGGGCAGTACAGACCTTTGACAGGACTGCGTGAAGAGGACCCGTGGGCAAAGTTCATTTTCGTTGATGCAAATCTACTTCTAGACTCTTTTAAATGTACAAACACAGTAACATTTTCCTTTCAGTTCAATTTTTATGACTTATCTTGTGTATAAAATGAAGTAAACAGTTGGGATGAAGTTGTAAACAAAACATCAGACTGTATGGGAGTACAACAGGTGTAACGCAGACATCAAATCCGACTCCTTCAGTCTTGATCTTCAGTCTGTTCACAGGATCAGCTAATCCACTGCTATGAATGCAGAATACTGGGCCAAACGACATACACAAACACTTCTGGGTCACAGGTATATACAACACGTAGGGTCAGTCCCAATTAAAACAGAAAAAAACATTAAATACATATATACATTTTTTAATATATTTGCATTTTAAAATAACCATTTTCTATTTGAATATAATTTAAAATGTAATTTTTTTTTCTGTGATACAAAACTGATTTTTTTTTTCAAAACAGTCAGTAGAAACTATTCATACCCCAAACCCTAAAAACTATAAATATTCTTCCTAGTTTGTATTATTCTACAATAAATCCAGCTACTTTTCAGAGTAAATTCATATCCTGTTCTAAACTTTCACTCATTTAGTATACTGTTTAATTTGGAAATGCATCACAGTAACAGTGTCTATCCCATTTCATCTGGATTTGACTTTAAGAAGGTACAGTTGAGGTCAAAGTTTACAGACACCTTGCAGATCTGCAAAATATTAATTATTTGACCAAAATAAGAGGGATCATATAAAATGCATGTTATTTTTTATTTATTACTGACCTGAATACGATATTTCACATAAAATATGTTTACATATAGTCCACAAGAGAAAAAATTAGTTGAATTTATAAATATGACCATGATGAAAAATGAAAAATCCATCAGGTCCAAAGGTCCCACAAATTCTGTCGTTTTTCAGTATGTATGATTTTGAGATCCATCTTTTCACACTGAGGACAACTGAGAGACTCATATGCAACTATTACAGAAGGTTCAAACACTCACTGATGCCCCAGAAGGAAAAAAACAATGCATTAAGAGAAGTGAAAACTTTTTTGAATTTGAAGATCAGGGTAAATTTAACTTATTTTGTCCTCTGGGAAGCATGTAAGTATCTTCTGTAGCTTCTAAAGGGCAGTACTATAAGAAAAAAATAAGAAAAAGTACACATCCTCATCCAGTTCAAAAATCGTTTTTTCCTTCTGGAGTATCAGTGAGTGTTTGATCCTTCTGTAATAGCTGCATATGAGTCCCTCAGTTGTCCTCAGTGTGAAAAGGTGGATATCAAAATCATAGTCATTGTTGCGAAAGCGTTAAAAATACACAAAAATGTAGAAAAACCTGGGTCTGAAGGATTTTTCTAAAGAACAGCAGGCAGTTTAACTGTTCAGGACAAACTATGAACAACTATCACTAAACACAAAAAACACAACTGTGGATCATTCAGGTAACACCACAGTATTAAGAATCAAGTGTATGTAAACTTTTGATCAGGGTCATTTTTTTATAAATGTTACTCTTGTAGACTATATGTAAACATATTTTATGTGAATTATCATATTCAGGTCAGTACTAAATAAAAATAACATGCAATTTGTATGA